>OU612043.1:45420743-45973243 GCA_914767935.1 Coremacera marginata
ATTTTCTATTTATTTTGTTTTACGGTAAATTTTTTCTAAGCAGGGCTTTATTAAAAATGCCGAAAAAATGCTACTAGGTTTATATTTAATATTTAATTAAAATTTTGTTAATGTTTAATGAAAAAATAAGAGGAAACGGCATGACGTAAGTACAATTCACAAATGTAATAAATAATGTTTTGTGTTCTTTCAAAATTTATTTTTTTTTACGTATGAATGTCTTTATAATCCGAAGATTGTGTAAAATATTAAGGAGGTTCATGCAAATGGGCAAAACCCTTATAAATGGTTTAAGCCGTATAAGTTTATCATCTGTCAAAATTGTTTATACTAAATTTTCTATACCATTTATAAGGGTTTTTTCTAATTTCATGAAAAACTTGTAATCAATTCTAAAATGTATATATCGCGTAGGATATATATAGATTTTGTAGTGACATTAATTTACTTTGTAATTTAGTAATTTATAAATGTAATATAATGTAACTATGTTTTATATGTATACATAATCTATATATTAATACGCAAATAAAAAAGTTTGTGATTCCTTCTGACCTGTGTTAACTTCAATATATTCACACAAAATTTATATCGATGGAAAGGTATTTTCGAGAAGTTGTGAGCAATATATTTTTTATTCGAATATATTGCCATTAAGATAGGTACTCGAATTTTCGAGTAACTCGTCTCGAGTCGAGTCGAGTAATTCGAGTCGAAACTCGTATCGAATAACTCGAGCTTTCGAGTAACTTTGATAGAATGGAAATACAAATTTGTGGAATTTTTTACCTTTATCGCTAGTCATAAACAGCTTTAAGTGTTTATGTTTAAGTGTAAGTGTTTCGAAATTTGCATGAAATGGCCTAAAAATTAAAGTTTATTTGAGGATTAAATTGAAAAGTATATCTCTCCACAAAATAAAATCGCAAAAAAGTAAAAACCTAAAAAAGTTGAAATTATTTATGTCTTTCACGTTCCATTATTTATATCTTCCCTTAGTTTCATTAAACATTAATTTCTATGGGGTATGTATTATTAAAATGAAAACACAAAAAAAAAAAAAAACTCGAGCTACTCGATAGTTCCTCGAGTTAATCGATAATTCCTCGAGTTACTCGAATTTCGAGTTATTCGAAAAACCGAATTACTCGAATAGAAAATCGAGTCGAATTGCACTACTCGACTCGAACTCGAAGCAACTCGCACAGGCCTAGTAAAAAACTCTTTTTTCCCAATGGGACAATGAGAAAGCAACAACAAAATACATACCGGAGAATGCTACAGCTCTATTAATCATCGTTGCTGTAGCATACACGAGCAAAAGTAGAATGCGAGAGATTCGCCGCAGACACTTCAAAAGAGGAGTGCATCCATATTGTTGGTGTTTTCTCTTAATTTGGTGCTTCTCTCTTAACAAAATAAATTTGTCTCCGCGTTAGCGTCAAAAAAACTGTTAAACTGCTGCTTGCTTCATTTAACTCATGCAAAGGCATTTATAATTGTTTATTTTGCTCAATACTTCTGTTCAGGCTATGGGTTGGTGCGTTCAGCAAAAAAACAAAAGAAATGCCGATTTTGATACTAGTATAGGTAGTAATAAATATAATAATGTTTGCAATAGTAATATAATAATATATAATAGACATAAACTAATAATATATACAATAATTAATAAAAAATTAGATTGTGATTTCATAGATTTTCTATTCGCTACTATTTGTTATTATTTTTGTACATAAAGCTCTCAGGAAGCTTTAAAAATGCTTTAACCTTATACGTATATTTATTTCAGTGAGAAGCTTTAAACACATACACGCAAGCAGCTTAAGTTGTATGCGTTTGGTTATCACTGCTTTAGAATGAGAATTATTTACAATTGTAAATAAATTTTTTGTCATCTCAGCAGAATATGACTGTTAATTGCATGACGAACACTTCAAAGTACAGTTCCCTACAGGGATGGAAAATACCGTTAATTTTTAAGTTTTTAGATCAAAAGATCATGCATAACAAATTATTGTAAAATAATTTTAAATGTGACATAATGACACTTGGGATTCAAGAGATTTCGTTTTTGACATGGTTTTTTTTCATGATTTTTTAGATAGAAATCACTTGAACCAATTATTGTTGATCGTTATTTTTTCGATGAAATATAACAACTATTTTGTCTACAGTCTGCGAAATAATTATATGTGCCTAAAAAACGTTCAAAGTTTTAAGCGTACCACTTCGGTAACGGTAATATGTAAGTATGTAGTAAAAATTAGTTGTTGTCTAATTAATAGGTGTACTAAGAATTTGCTTGTCTTTTGCTATCAAAATTTACCGTTATCTACAAAACTTGCAGTAAGCCTTTATTCTACAATAGGAAATAATTGCATGTGCATCAGTAACAAAGGTTTGCAAATAATGGGGTTTCGATAGAATTGGCTAGCTGAGTGAGGGTCATTTCCCAAGTAATTTTTTACGTAGAATCCGAATCCGTGCTCAGAATTGGCTTATGATGTCAGGATTTTGAGATATTTGAGGTTATGTAGCTACTTTTGAGGTTGGATAAAAGATGCACAACATTTTTTAAATTATTTTCTTTTTATTTGATCATTAAGTACTATTTTTTTGCTTTAAAATGAGCTCTGAAATAGTGCCTTAAGCAAAAATGCAAAGTCAGTGAAGAATCCTTATACGCAAACCTAGATTTTGTCATACATTTTTGCTTGCGGACGTCTTCTTCAAACAGGAATAATGATTACTAATCGTAATCTTTAGTAATTAAATTATTTTTTTAAATAGGTGAAATAATTGACTACAATTACAAATAATCAAATTATAGTCACGATAACTTGAGGTACCAAAAATTATCAAATAGTCCGACTACTTTTAGAGATTCTTTTTGATTACTTTTATAAATTTAGTCTAAAATACAAAAAATATTGTGAATTTTTTTTTAACACATAGATATGTACTTAACTATTAAACAAAGATTGATAAGAACGAAAAAAATGCATTACAACATAAATCAAACAAAAGAAAAAAACTCCACATTACTATTTGCCCTCATAAAAACTAATTTTTCAAAAGAAAAATGATTGCCGTCTAGGACTGTTTACTCTGCCGGCAAAAGAAAATAGTCATTAAACCTTACTTTACGTTTGGTACTTTGGGCAAAAGTTCTTAAAATAATCAAAAAGTATCTCTAAAAGTGATCCGATTATTATGATCGGATTTGATTCTTTTTTGATTATTTTTGTAATCTCAAGTAAACGTCATTATAATTTGATTATTTGTAATAGTAATCAATTACTTATCAGAAATTTGCCTGTGAAGGATTATATAATTATGACAATTCTTTTTAAAAAATAATCTAATTGATTACTCATCGTAATCGCAGTTTAACTTTCATTTGAGTTATGGCTTAAAAATTTTTGTCAAAGTAGTTTCAAATGCTAAAGATTTTGTCTCATCTTATTTCTTTCTTCTTTTCAGAACACTCTTCAGCACAGTTGCAATGGGGCAAATACAAGGCTGGCTGCTTGGTCTCTGGCTGGTGCTGGTCTTCCGTGCTAACCTAATAAAATGTGAGTTTCTACAAAAATTATCTAACCGCATTCTAACGCTCCAATTTAAATTTTCAGGTGATACAAACCTACCGCCAATTTTTACACAGGTAATGAACAATATTGTGCTGTCCGAAAATGTGACAGTCGGTTCAGTGGTTTTTAAGCTTGAGGGTAACGATCCTGAAGGTAGCAATGTAACATTTGGCTACATTGGCTCTGAACATTTTAAAGTTAATCCCAGTTCTGGCAACATTACATTGGTTAAGCCGCTAGACAGAGAAGAAAAAGATAGCCTGTCCTTTCAAGTAACAATTAGAGATCATATAAATCCGGATGGTAGTGAGTCGGAGCAGGATAATGTGGTATCTGTGCCGATAACAGTCATTGTCTTAGATGAGAACGACAATCCGCCAGAGTTTCAAAATGTAATATTATTGAGTGTGCTGACTTTATGAATAATTTTTTACTTAATGCTTCTCGAATATCTTTAGACACCCTATGAAGCTGATGTCAATGAAGATGCCGCCGTTGGTACCACAATTTTTGATAAAATTCTTGTAAAAGATCGCGATATAATTGGTGACAGTTTGGATTTGAAGTGTCTGTCACAGACACAGAGTCCAGAAGCTTGCTCAAAGTACATACTTGAATTTGTTTTCAACGTTTTTATTGAAAATTATTTTTCTTCATTCTCGCTATATATACTTTAGATTTCGCTTAGAGGTGCGCTCACGTGAACCCACCATGCTTACGGCTGCTGTTGTGCTCAACGAACCGCTAAACTATAATGAACGCATGATTTATCACTTCCAAATCGCCGCCACAGATGGCGTGCATCAGTCACAAACGAATTTTGAGGTGCGCGTTAAGGATGTTCAGGACAAGCCACCCGTTTTTCAAGGCTCACTTTCTACAGTCATTGATGAAGATAGTCCAATCAATACTTTGGTTCTGAAGATACAAGCACGCGATGGCGACACGGGCGAGCCACGCAAAATAGTCTATGATCTCTTAACAAGTAGGTGATCACAGCCATTAAATAAGTTGCTATTTTTATTCACTTCTCTTAGATCCGATGGACTACTTTTTGCTTGACGAGCGCACGGGTGAGTTACGCACAGCAAAACCTTTGGATCGCGAAGCTTTAGCAGATACGACTGGACTCATTTCTCTAACAATTAGGGTAAGAATTATTTCTACACACAAATTTTCAACATAACCTCAAAAAATAAATTTTCAAAAATCACTCCTAACCTCGCTTGCAGGCTCGTGAAGTCATCAATGGAGTGCCTAGTAGCGATCCACTGGCTAGCACAACAGCTCAGGCTACTGTTACAATACGTGACGTTAACGACTCTCCGCCTGAATTTAACAAAAAGGAGTACGAAGTGTCGCTGCAAGAAAACACAGCGCCCGGTACACCGCTGGCACTTGATATGAATGTTACCGATCGAGATGTTGGCATCAACTCCAAATTTTCGTTGCGGCTCGATGACGTGTCTGGTGTTTTCGAGGTAGAGCCAAAACTCGTGACGGGCTTCTCCCAAGTCAATATACGTGTCGGCAACGGTACGCTAGACTATGAGAATCCGAATCAGCGCAAATTTATCGTGTTGGTATGTATTAGTGAACAACTCCAAAGGACTACTTATAAAGTCTGAATTTTTTTTCTCAGGTCATTGCCGAGGAAACTGATACAAATCCGAAGCTATCATCGACTGCTACCATAACCATCTCCGTCCAAGATGCCAACGACAATAAACCTATTTTCGAGCAGGAATCCTACTCGGCCACAGTTTCCGAATCAGCGCTGCCCGGTCAATTTATAACCTCCATAACAGCTCATGATGTTGATTCTGGAAATTATGGCGATGCTGGCATTCGTTACAGCATTTCAGGCACTGGCGCTGAGCTATTCGACGTTAACGAACAAACCGGTGTTATAACCTTAGCGGACTGTCATAAAAATATGCGACACAGACGTGATCTTACAGGTTCCATCGTTTCTAACAACGTTTCCTACACTACATCAAATGAGCAACTGAGTTATGACAACGAGCCTGTTGGGGTTGACCATGGTCATGGTATGGTGAGAATAGAAATTAGTACCGAACCCAATGCAGAGTATATGGTAATTACACAGTCTAACAATACACACGATGTCACAGCTATGACTGGTAAATTGCTTGCTGCTGCTGCGGCGCTAACGCCGCAAACGTGCCTCGATTACGAAACCGAAACCACGTACTTTTTGTCGTATAAAGTAAGTGTAACTGCGTTTGCATTTCTTGGTTCCATTGTTGTGATTTTTAATTTCCGGTTTTTGTAAATAATTTTATTTTTACATTAGGCTACGGATGATGGCGGTCAAGGGCAGACTTCAGTGGTATCTTTGCGCATTTCCGTTGTGGATGCTAATGATTCGCCGCCAGTGTGTGAGAGTCCACTCTATCGTGCTTCCGTTGATGAAGGTGCGCACGTTTTTGACTCACCACTTGTTGTGAAGGCTCGAGATGCTGACACAGTTTCAGACATAAGTTACAGGTAAGCAGGTCAGGTTAAGTAGAACTGCTGATAAAATATGTTTCAATTAATTTTTTTTTAAATTATATGTTTCAAATAATAAATAAAAAAAAACTAAAAAAAAAAAATCACAAATTTTAAATATATACTAAAAATTTTTTTAATTGTTTTTTATTGATTAGAATCATCGGTAGCGATCAGATCGAGCATATATTTAATATTGATCGGCGATCTGGCCAAATCACTATACGACCAAATGCTACGCTCGATGTTACACATTTAAAAACGGACAACCTGATCTTTGCAGTCGAAGCCAATGACGGTGTTTTTGCCACTCATTGTGGTATCAACATCACCGTACGTGACGTCAACAATAATCCACCACATTTTCTAGCTGAAAAATATTCCGCAATTGTTGAAGAAAATTCAGAAATTGGCACCAGTGTCGAGAAGCTTGAAGCTGAGGATTTGGACTCCGGTATTAATGCTGAACTAAAATATCGCATACAACAGGGTAGCTTTGATGATTTTCGCATTGATGAGCGCACCGGTGAAGTATTTGTTTCGCGTAAACTAGATTTCGATCGTCGCAATACGTACCAAATTGAAGTATTGGCCACAGATTTGGGCACACCTAGTTTGACCGGTACGGCGACTTTAACAGTGACTATAAATAATAGCAACGATAAGGATCCGTATTTCACACCTGCCACACAGCATGCCGAAGTGCGTGAAGACGCTCCCGTTGGCACTGTTATCTATACTTTAGTTGCCATAGATCCCGATGTTGCTTCACATACTGCGCTCGAATTTGCCGGCACCGAAATTACAGCCATCGATAAAGATGGCAAAGAGGTTAAACATAGTGATGCCGAGTTCAAAGAATTCTTCTCCATTAATCGAAATGGCAAGGTGGTCGTCAATAAAAAATTAGATCGCAATCTTTTTGCTGTCATACGTATAAATGTTCTAGTTACCGACAGTACTGCGCCAACAGTGCAACAAGGCAAGGGTCTACTCATCATTCAGATAATTGATGTCAACGATGTACCACCCGTAAGTGTTATTCTTAAGAAAATAAGTTGAGAAAAGTTTAGGTGGCTTCTAGGAACTTTAATTATTCTAATTTGTTTAGCAAAATGGAACTGTAAATCATGAAGTTGATTTTTCTAAGTATAAGGCGGGTCTTTATTATTAAATTTAAAGAAAATATTGGGAAGAATTGTGTTGCCCAAACATGCCCAAATTAAACGTGCCCTCTAAAAAGTTGATTATTGCTAGAATATTCTTTTACAATTTCTACTCGGCTTAGTTAAAAGCCGAGTTTAACCTAACTTTCTCAAAACAGCGGTTTTTAATTTTTTTTTTTAATATTTACAATTTTTTTATAGTTTAACAATATTTTAATACATGATTATATCACCAAGGATTGCGTTTGAACAAACTGTTCATCAGTATCTTCAATCTGCATATTGGAACCATCTTGTGTGCTAGATATTTTGGGAACTTTAGGTAGCTTTAACTGGCTATATAGATCGGAGTAAATATTACTTAAAAATAAATAAAATTAATAAATTGTAACAAGCATTCGTAAAGTTGATCTATAACTAACAGTGTTGATAGATTCAGAGTTATCTTGAAAACCATTCTAACCAAGAATATAAAGAAAATTGAAACTTTTCCTGGTATATAATATTTCCATGTTATATAGCCAAGTACTATTTCAATGGAACTGAGTAAAATGTTCTCAATAGCCTGTGACAATATGGTGGGTACTAGTAAATCAGGCTGATCATCGGATAGTATTGGAAAGCTAAGGATACAAAAGGATAGATAATTTAAAAGCGGCTCCGGTGTTATAGCGTAGGTTTGATTGTTCTGCTCTAACATTGCAATAACGTTTGCGGCCAAACCAACGTATCCAAAAAATAACTTTGCCATTAAAAGCAAAGAAATTAAAATGATAAGAAATTCTGGTAGATCATCACTTGAATTTTGGGTTTGAAAAGATCGTAACTATAAAATAAAACACATAAATATACTATAAAAATAATTGATACCACAGAAATATACCTCCCTGATCTCCGATTTTAGTTTGTAAAAGTTAAGAGTGGCGGCCTTTAAAAGTATAGAAAATATATTAATGAATAAAATTTTGAATTTTAAATAGGAAATATCAGAATCCATATAGAAACAAAAAGCTAAACAAATTGTAAATAAAATTTTGACTTTAGAGAGTGACTTGGATGGTTTTTTTTTTGTTTACTTAGTTTTTCATAAGAATTTTTTTATGTTTTTACTTGTCTATAGAAATTTAATCCACCCTGGACTGTAGAGCATCCCATGATTAAGCTGCAAATGGTAGAGGAACAACCTATTGGCTCTATACTCACTACACTGCAAGCTTATGATGAAGATTCAAGCATTGGTGAATATAACATAAGCGCGAATCCTTACTTTGAGATAAATAAAACGTCTGGCGTCATCACATCTACGGCACGCATCGATTACGAAACGCTTAAAGAGGTGAAATTTGTAGCAAGCGTTACAGATACTGGCGTACCAGCGCTGACATCAACTGCTCAAATTATGGTGGATATCATGAATCTCAACGATAATGAACCACATTTTAGTCAGTCCAAATATCATTTTAATATAACCGAAAACTCCCCGCGTGGCACAGTCGCTGGTAAAGTTGAAGCTTTCGATGGAGATATTGGTGAGTAGTTTTTTTTTTTTTTTTTTTTTTTTTTGGCATTAAAAACCTCTCTTCTCAGGTCCATTTGGTGAAATAACTTATTCACTGATTGGTGAAAATAACAAATATTTCTCTATTGATGCCTATACCGGTAATATTATGGTTGCCGATTCCTCCATCTTGGACCGTGAGAAAGTCAATCTTATACAGCTTACTGCAGTGGCTCAGGATAAAGCACCGGAAACCGTCCAAAAGTCTGCTACAGCAGCGGTAAGCTTTACACTTTTTATTCTAAACTTTATTTCATTCCAACTCCCCCCCTGCAGATCTATATACACGTGCTTGATGTCAATGATAATATACCAATTTTCACTCAAAACGTATACACCTCCACAGTGGCCGAAAACGCTGCCTTAAGTCCACCCGCAGCTCTGCTACAGGTCAAGGCCGAGGATTTAGATGAGGGTATTTACGGTGACGTTCGCTACATTATAACGGCGGGCAATGAAGCGGCACTCTTTAAACTGGATTCACATTCTGGCATCGTGTATCCGGCACAAAGTTTGAATGGCAAGAAAGGCGTTTACACCTTGACTGTATCTGCCAGAGATACTCAGGGTTCGGGCACAATGGAGAGTTCGACAAAAGTTATCATAACCGTTTTGGGTGTAAACCAACATCGACCAGTATTTGTGATACCGGCTTTGTCCAATGCTACCATTGAAATACCTGGAGTGGGTTTTTTAAATGTTTCTTTTTTCTTTCATAAATTTATTGAGTGTTTTTTATTTTACAGGATATCATTAAGATGGACTACCTGATATTGACAGTGAAGGCAACGGATAATGATACCGATGATAATGGCAAAATTTCATACCATTTGCAAGTAAGGTCTAAGCGAAAAATTTTACCCGTTATTGAAAAGATTCACTGGATGTCAATTTTTCAAAATATTTGTACCACAAAAAATACATATAATAGTGTAAACCGAAAACTCAAAGCTTCAGAGCTTAATTTACTGAAAGTAAACATCTCAAAATATGAGTCTCAAAAAATAGAATAGTTTAAAGCGAAACCTCAAAGCTTAAGAGCTTAGCTAAACTTGCCTTGACTTTACCTGAATTTTGATTAGACTTGATTTGATTTGAATTTTGACTTGAAAATTATCTAGAATTTCGACATGAATTTTTAGGGAGCGGGTCGAAATTCCCCTTTACAAAATAGTCCGTGTCGAGACTCCCCCTAAAACAAATGCCTAATTAAAAAATTTCCCCTTTTCGAAATTCCCCTTTTTAAAATTCTCCTTTTAAAAAATTCCCGTTTTACAAAATTCCCCTCTTACATAAGTCTCCTTTGCAAAATTCTGTTTTTCGCAATCCTACACTCAGAAAGTAATAAATGAATTAGCCTTTAGTAAACAAAATTTGTAGACAAAACAACAGTATGAACATAATCAGCCCTATTATGAATAAAATTTCCCCCGGAATTAAAAAGGGAGTTTTCGTTTTTTAGACAGGGGATGATCTTAAAAATGGACGATGAATGCAAATCTTGTGTTAAAATTGTTCAATAATTCCGTGCACATTGTTAAATATAGGAAAATACCCTTTTTTAATTCCAGGCAAAATTTTAATCACATTAGGGCTGATTATTTTAAAATTTTTTTTTTTTTTTTTTAAATTGTAAAGTGGAATTTTGTAAAGTGGAATTATGTGTAGGGGGAATTTTGTCAAAGGGATTTTGTATTGGGGCAATTTTGACCCCATCCCGAATTTTTACTTGAATTTTGACTTAAATCTCGACTTGAATTTTGACTTGAATTTTGACTACAATTTTGACTTGAATTTTAACTTAAATTTGGATTCGAATTTTGGCTTGAATTTTAACTTGAATTTCGACACGAACTTTGCTTGAATTTTTCCCTGAATTTCGATTTTAATTTTGATATAATTTGACTTGAGTTATGACTAGTTTGATGTGACTTGAATATTGACTTCAATTTCGATTTGAGTTTTGACTTGAATATTGACTATCATTTTTACGTTAGTTTTGGCTTGTATTTTGACCTGCATTTTGACTTGAGTTATGACTCGTTTGACATGGCTTGGCAAAAATCGTTTATTACCTTACCCTATCTTATCTTACATTACTTAACCTTACCTATTATTGTATTACATCACCTAACCTTACCTTACCTTACCGTATCTAACCTTATATTATCTTATCTTATCTTGTCTTGTCTTGTCTTGTCTTGTCTTGTCTTGTCTTGTCTTGTCTTGTCTTGTCTTGTCTTGTCTTGTCTTGTCTTGTCTTGTCTTGTCTTGTCTTGTCTTTTCTTGTCTTGTCTTGTCTTGTCTTGTCTTGTCTTGTCTTGTCTTGTCTTGTCTTGTCTTGTCTTGTCTTGTCTTGTCTTGTCTTGTCTTGTCTTGTCTTGTCTTGTCTTGTCTTGTCTTGTCTTGTCTTGTCTTGTCTTGTCTTGTCTTGTCTTGTCTTGTCTTGTCTTGTCTTGTCTTGTCTTGTCTTGTCTTGTCTTGTCTTGTCTTGTCTTGTCTTGTCTTGTCTTGTCTTGTCTTGTCTTGTCTTGTCTTGTCTTGTCTTGTCTTGTCTTGTCTTGTCTTGTCTTGTCTTGTCTTGTCTTGTTTTATCTTGTCTTGTCTTGTCTTGTCTTGTCTTGTCTTGTCTTGTCTTGTCTTGTCTTGTCTTGTCTTGTCTTGTCTTGTCTTGTCTTGTCTTGTCTTGTCTTGTCTTATCTTATCCTATCCTATCCTATCTTATCTTATCTTATCTTATCTTATCTTATCTTATCTTATCTTATCTTATCTTATCTTATCTTATCTTATCTTATCTTATCTTATCTTATCTTATCTTATCTTATCTTATCTTATCTTATCTTATCTTATCTTATCTTATCTTATCTTATCTTATCTTATCTTATCTTATCTTATCTTATCTTATCTTATCTTATCTTTTCTTATTTTATTTTATCCTTACCTTACCTTACCAATCCTTTCCTTACCTTAACTTAACTTTACCTAACCTAACCTAACTTAACTTAACTCTACTTAACTTAACTTTACTTATCTCACCTTAAAGTCACACCATTACTCAATTCAACACTTGACTTACTGTCACAAATATGCACAAAAAGTATTATTTAAACTGCATTTCCAGATCAGTAATCAGAATGTGCAAGAAACCGAGGAGTTTAAAATCGATGCCAAAACCGGCGAGCTACGTGCCAGAAAGGAACTCAATCGCAAGGATCGTGCAAAGTAAGCCAAATCTTTTTGTATGCATCTACTAGAAGCCGAAATAAAATTCAAACTCTCCTTATTTCAGCTATGACGTCATACTTGTTGCACGCGATGCTGGCAATCCAACACCTTTCGAAACATTGCGTTTCCTTAGCATAAGCATTGTTGATGCCAATGAAAACCGTCCCGAATTTCCAGACATAGCAAATCCCTATAAAATATCCATTAATGAAAACGGTGGACGTGAGATTAAAGTGGGACGCATACAAGCCAATTCGCGTAGTAAGCATAATAAAGACGTGTACTACTATATGCTGCTGGGCAATGAGGATGGCGCCTTTTTTGTGGACAAGATAACGGGTGATATTTTTACCAATAAAAGCCTGGATAGGTACACGTTTATCAATTTTGATTTCAAAGCCAAGAGTTGTATATATTAATGCCATCTCTTACAGAGAAGTAACTGATTCATATACGCTGTACATTTTGGCTAGTATTAAGTCGGATTTACATATATCTGATGAGGAACGTGCTTCATTTTCCATAAAAACACTCGATCGTGATAGTACTGTTGCCAAAGTGTGGATAACAGTACTCGATGTTAACGATAATGAACCGATTTTTGAGCGTCAGGTTTGTGCAATATTCCTTTTTTGAAAATATAATCGAATATATTTAATTTTTTCCTATTTTCTTAGATTTACTATGCCGGCGTCAATGCTAAAGCTTCTTTAAATGGCTTCATAACGGTTGTTAATGCTAGCGATGCTGATTATGGCAAGAATGCCAAAATTGAATATATGATTGTAGCCTCGAATTTGTATAAATTTGGTTCAGCAAAGTCAACGGGTTCCATTGTGCCAAGTCCATTTAGTATTTCTCCTGAAGGACGCATAACTACCGCAGCTTTTATGGCCGAATACAATCAAGATCGTTTCGAACTGGTGATTGTGGCCAAGGAGGTGGAGCCACCGGAACGCTCAGCACGCACCAAAATTATTGTGAGTAGTGCGCAAATTTTAAAAAGCAAATTTTAATAGTTTTCCAGATGTTTGTAAGCAAAATTGTGCTTAATTTTGACTGTCTAAAAATAGTGGGGGTATTTTCGCAAAGATATACGTGGACAAAGAACAAATATTTTTTCAGTACATTTAAAAACTTTGTACTTTTTTAAGTACATAAAAAAAAATATTTCTTTTTCAAAAAAGCCAATATAGCCCTCTACTTATGCAAAAATGCAGTGGGTAACAAATGGGGTTTACAGCCAACTGTTACTCACTGGCTTTACACGGCAGTAGTAAGGCCAATATTGCTATATGGTGCCATTGTCTGGTGGCAAGCACTAGACAAAAAACATACCTCAGCATACTTCGCAAAGTTCAAAGATCAGCTGAGGTATGTATTAGTCTACTCTGATACATTAAACATTAATCTGGCCTTCAGGCTCCCCGACTATTGCAGCAGTGTCCTCCAAGCGGAAGTA
Source organism: Coremacera marginata (assembly GCA_914767935.1). NCBI lineage: Eukaryota > Metazoa > Arthropoda > Insecta > Diptera > Sciomyzidae > Coremacera > Coremacera marginata. The sequence goes on from OU612043.1 coordinate 45,434,262, forward strand.
GTCGCAATACATGAAGCAGTAACTTGGCTTCAGATGAATGCAAAATCCTCCATGGATATCTACATACTATCTGATAGTCAGACCGCCTTCAAGCCCTAGAATCTGTTGAAACAACTTCCAAAACAGTAATACGCTGCCGCTCAAAATAAACCTATGCTGGATTCCCGGACATAGAGACTTTCTAGGAAACTGCAAGGCAGATGAACTCACTCGCACTGGAACAAAAAAACAGCTCTCGATAGAGAAAGAAAGTATTGGTATATCCCTCAATAACATAGATAGATGGTCAACGGAAAGCACATGCCATACAGCGCGTCAGGTTTGGCCAAAAATCACCCTAAAACGCTCAAAAGAACTGATATCCCTGAGAAGGAATCAAATCAGTACTATGATAAGCATCCTAACAGGACACTGCCTAATAGATAATCATGCACGAGGATTAAACATCCTCCACAACGACTTCTGTAGAAGCTGCAGAGATGAAGAGGAGGAGCAATCTACAAAAGATCTTCTCTGTACTTGCACAGCGCTAGCTATCAATCGCCACCTTCACTTAGGTAAATGGTTCTATAAAGATCTCGATGATCTCTCAGAGTCTTAGGTCTACCGAATCGTTAGCTTTGTCAACAGCTCAAACTGGTTTAAATAGAGAGGAAAATTAACCCATGGGTCTCATTGGCCTAAGTGTGTCTCAAAGGAGATAGCCGCTTCAACCTAACCTAACCTGCATAAGTTAAAAAAAAATAATAACTTCTTGTATCTAAAAAAAATTTTTAAAAAACTGCTTTTTTTGTTGCTACACATATATTATACCTTAAGTCTTAAATTAAAAATTTTTGTTTTTTTTTTTTTGCATAAAAAAATTGTTATGGTTATACAGCGCGTAAAAGTTGAGGTCGCGAACGTGAGGTCTTCTGAAATTTTTTTTACACATTCTTAAGATGTTTTTCAAAACAATTTAAAAAAAACTAGTAAGAAATGGAGCTTCGGCAGGGTACCGAAACTAAAATACCCCCCCGCGGACGTACTGAAGTATATCCGAAGTCTTTAGACGTCTATAAAATTTGTATGTATAATCTGCAAGAATATTTGTGTCATACTCTTAATTTAATTTTACCCTTAGCTGTCACATAGAGTAATTTGTAAACAAAGTAAAATGCCGCAACCACTTTTCTAGTATAAAGATTCCACATTTTACCGTAGAACACATGTATGGGTTGGATAAACGACATGGGCGGAACTTGGGTACATACAGACACGATGTCATTCAGTTTTATATATTTACGAAAGCTTTTCAATTTTGATGACGTCGCTTTGTATTGAAGGTAGGCGTGGTTTTCATCCGATTTTGCTAAATATCAAAGAGTGGCTTATGTTAAATATCAAATTTTTTATGCAAAATTTCAAGGCATTTCTCTAATTTTTGCAGATTTTTAAGCGATTTAACGTTTTCAATAAAGCAACTTTGTATGGGAGGTAGGCGTGGTTTTCATTCGATTTGGCCAAATAGCATAGTGATAGTCTATATTATATATAAAAGCCTATGTGCAAAATTCCAAGACATTTCTGCAATTTGAGCAGATTTTTAAGGGATTTTACGGTTAATATAAAACTACTTTGTATGGGAGGTAGGCGTGGTTTTATCCGGTTTTTCCAAATTTCTTTGTCAGAATTTATATTGAAGACCGAAGCTTATATGCGAAATTTCAAGACATTTCATTAATGTTAGTGGATTTTGAAGAGATGTTACCGTTAAAATAAAGTCACTTTGTAAGGGAGGTAGGCGTGGTTTTCGTGCGATTTTTCCAAATTTCATAGCCAGGATTTAGATTGAAGATCAAAGCTTACGTGCCAAATTTCAAGGCATTTCGGTAAGTTTTGCGGATTTTAAAAACATTTTACGGTTAATATAAAGTCACTTTGTATGAGAGGTAGGCGTGGTTTTCATCCGATTTGGCCCATTTTCGAACTTGATCTTCCTTTTTTAAAAATAAACTTATATTTTGAATGTTAAATATACAAACGGAATGACAAAGTCAATATACCCCTTACGCAGTACGCGTTGGGGTATAAAAATTTAAACTGGGCCTCAAGCATTTTTTATTTTTAATAATCCTGAACTAATAGCACTAATAACAAGGCTAAAAAATAGCTTAAACTATTACAACTAATATAAATAAACGGCATAATTTATAGGCATTTTATTTTTATTCGTTCATTTGGGTGAGTGGTGGCGAGGGGGGAGGGGTTAACTCCCAAAATTTGCCCTCTGTGCACCCCTGTTTACAAGCAATTGACTTTCACTCTTTCTAGCCGTCTACTTGGCTTTCTTGTTTGAGCTTCTTTTCAAGGTCGTTAGTCTCATCTGGCAATGGTTTTTGCTTTTCGTTGTAACTGGTTGTAACTTAATTTTTACTAATACTTTATTTTATGCTCTTTTTTCAGATTTGGGTCTTTGATTCTTCGCAGCAAGTGCGCGTTATACTTTCACGTCCACCCGAGGAGGTCTATCAGGAGCAGGAGGAAATAATTGCTGAACTACGTAATGCTACACAACATCGCATTATTGTGGATGAAATACGTTTTCATGTTGACACCATGGGACGCATACGTATGGATTGGTGTGATTTATTTTTCCATGCAGTTGATTATCAGAATCAGCAAATAGCGCCGGTGGATGAAATACTTAAAGTAATCGATGCCAACTATGATTATTTGAGAGTAAGTTGGGCAAAGTTACAAAGTGGAAAGATTTAGTTAACATGACATTTCCTATCCCCCCTCCCCCCTCTCCACTCCCCCTAGGATTATTATGCCGGATTTGCTATTGAGAATGTTGTGCCCGCATATGTGCGCATTGTGCAAGATGAGTTTGATTTGGCTTTGGCTGGCCTGGTAGCGCTCATAATTGTGCTATTTGTGGGTGTGATAAGTTTTGTAGTTTTATGTTGTTGTCTCAAGCATTGGAATTTATCTGTACCCGTTGAGAATCGACGCAAGGAGGCGCTGATAAAGAAACAAATTATTGAAGATCTCAACACAACAGAGAATCCGCTCTGGATTGAACAGTAAGTAACATTGTTATTAGGGTGTCTGCATCATACTACAAACTTAACTCTTTTTCATGCACATCAAGAAAATTGAAACTATACGAGGAACAGGAATTGACTATGCAAGTATTTTCAGAACCCGATCATAATTCTAACTCAGACACTGCTGTAAGTTGAAGACACCTCACCTGTTGTTTTTCTTTATAAGCCCCTGATATCGTTTATTTTAGGGTCAATTGGACATTAGATCGTCTATAGATCATATGCATCAAACTGTGGACAATACGTATGCCACCATACAGCCACGCAATAGTAATCATGGACTCATAAACAGCAGTGTGGGTGGTGATCATCACTTGACCAATGAGTTTGCTGACTATGCAACACTGCGCAACAACAGACAGCCATCGGTATATTTTTTTCAATACAAAACAGTTTACTTTGTCTTCTAAAAAAAAAAATAAATTCTATTTCTAGATGTATGAGTTCACTGGCTCCACATTTCAAGCTCCTATCAGGGATGGCGATGATGCAGTGGCTGAGCTCATCTAAAGGCCACAGCTATATTTTTCCCAATTGCTCATATATAGATGTATTAAGTTATGTAAATTTGTTCCAAGGTTGCAGTTTGTGGAACGCCTTTATATACATTTTTTTTTTTTTTTGTGTTTAGTACGATATACTAGTTTGTGTTATTTGCTGGCTCTTATTTAGACTAGCAGCATTTATTAAATAAAAACTAAATTGTTGGCTTGTAATGCGTACATTAAAGAAGAAAATACAGCTTGTAAGCAATACTCATTAATTAATGTATGTATTTAAGTGTAAGATTGCAAAGCTTCGAACTTTGTTTTTGTGCTAGAGTTGAGCTGTAAGCTGTAAGTTTAACAAAAAGTATTTTCCGAATAATGACAATAACTATTATAGATTAATAAATGCATAAAATAAGTATGTACTTTCAAAATATAAAATGGTAACTATTCTGCACATCAAAACAGCTGCACAAAATAAATGCAAAATTATAACAAAAAAAAAAAAAAAATGAATAAGAAATTTCCACTCCAGAGTAATGCATTTCAGGCTTCCATTTTTTTTTTATTGCTCATTTGTGTAAAATTGATTGTAATTTATTGTTGTTTTCCGAGCAATTCTTGCTAAGCGTGTTTGTGAAGGTAGTTTACATTTAATTAAATTAATATTTTACTTTTATTATGAATTTCATTTGAATATTTGTTTTATTTCATATTTTAAATATATTTATTTTAATTTATAAAAGTGAGATTCTGACAATGAGCTGAAACGAATATTCTTTTAATTTGTATTGTATAATAAATTTTATTTTTATGTTTTTTTTTTGTTTATTTAATACATATAATTCTGTATAGAACAACGACTAACATAAGTAATTTTCTTCCAACTCTTATAAAGTATTCGTAAATAACATTTTAAGTTTCATAGTTTTTATTTAGTTTATAAAATACAAGTACGCAGCAATAATTGTTAGCTCCATTTGTATGGTCTAGTATTAATGATGATGCGAAACTAGATGTTAGAGTACGCAGCCACTACAATATTTTATTGTAAATTGCCAATAAATTAATAAACAGTTCAAATGCTAATGATTGGCTTTGATTAATGATTAAACTTAATACACTGTTTCTTATATTTGGTTTTGAAGAGTTTGGTTTCCTACACTACTGACTGTATAGGAAAAAAAAGCAGTTCTGGGTTTAGAAGGCAAATCCGAAGGATTCTGAACATTTGATCTTATAAAAAACTAGAACAGAAAAGTTTAACAAAGTGCCAACATATAATGCGCTGACTTCTAATTCTTTACGATGGCTGAACATTCTCAGACGAGCAACAGAACCATCTCAAATAAATCGTAAAAAAAAAACTGGGAGAAATTCTTACTCAATTGCGTATGATCCGATTTGTTTTGATAAAAGAAGCAAGCATTGTGGAGAAATATTTTATTCCACAATTTTAAATTGCATTGTTGATTCCGCAGTATCGATATTTACTTTGTGTGCATTCTGTTATTTTTTTGGGAAAAGCAAGTCTTGAAAATTTCGTAATATTAGAACGTAACAAAATTCTTGGTAAGTTTTGCGACACGAATTGCAAATTTATTTAAAATTACTTATAAATTGGTTAATTTTACGAATAAAAAACAAAAGTACATGAACAAAAACCAACTAGAGATACTGATTGACAGGTTCAAGGAAAATACTGACATTGCACAAGGATTCAGTCAGAGGGCTCCAGGAAAATTGGCTGAAATCAGCAGCAGCGAAATCATCAATAAAACTATTATAACTTTCATCTTCTTCATATGATTGAAATAGATATCTGCATCAGTCACATTATAATGTAATCGTATATTGTGGAGAGCTGATTAATATTGCAAACATTATGTTCTAATTTTATAAATAAAAAAAAATTAACTGCGTTTCATTTCGATATTTTTATGCAATGTTAAATCAAAAATAAAGTTTTAATACTGTAATATGTTAAAATTAATTTTATTCTTTCATTTGTGGAAAAGTACGTTGAAACATTTCAAAACTTGCAAAAAATAGGGATGCGCAAACAGAGCATACAAAACAACTAGAGAAGGTAAAAAAGTTTACATGGGTGATGCCCAAAATTCAGAGTTACAAAATAAGAAGTTTAATGTTAGGTAGTAGTTTATATTTCTTGCAGTGACATGCAATATGTTTTATCTCCCATGTATGGGAATCATAGCAACTTTTGGGAAATTACGCAGATACGTATCTAATTTTAACGACTATAGTCGCATATCTTAAATAAGTTAATTTTTTTAATAAAGTTAAGTACATAGTTACAATGCTTAAAAGAATAACATTAATAATATAGTACCCCTTTCTGTTGAAAAATACGTTTGTTGCTTTTGGGTGCCTTTTTTTCACGTGAGTAGCATCAACAGCCCTTGTGATTCCAGACATATTACATCTTTTGAAGAAAGCAGTCTTCGCGTCACGTTCTTGACCTCTGTCCATATGCAATGGAATCCACTTTGAACAAAGGAGTCTAGAACTTTCGCAAGAATAAACGTAAATGTAGACGGCGCCACATTAACATTAAAGTCCTTTTCGATTCCGTGTTGATAACTGCCTTCTGCTAAAAATTTTCAATAAGCAGCAAGCTTATCTTTAGCGGTGAGTGCACCGTTTTTTTTTTTTTTGACGTTAGTTTCCAACACGCTTAAGACATATTTAAATAAAAGCATCCTTGTTAAATCTAAAATTATGTTTTAAACCGAAATATTTCAATAAATTTGATTATTTACAGAACACATATATATAATAAAAATTTGGGAGGCAATACTTACTCCATGTCGGTCATTTCCATAATATCCCTTGTATTGCACCTTAAGCCTCTTCTTTCTAGCCTCATATCAGTGCAATCTTCGATATCACAATCCACAAAAATTAATCCAAAATACTTAATTCAAAATTTTTATAAGTTCAGTTTAATTACATTTCACAACCAATAAAAATGTCAATTTAGTGGTGCATTTATTTACGAGTGTAGTACCTAGTACCAAAATATATCGAGATTACACATCACTATGTAGGTGTTCATACATCAGTCAAATGATTGAATCAGTCAAAATTTGTTGTTGCTTTCCTATGTAAAAAAAAATGAACTTTATCTCAGATCGAAAATTAACTCCAAAATCTTCTCTCGTCAGTCAAAATTTTGATTGAGCTCCAGACCTGCATCAACCAGTCAAAGGGTTGCATTATTTTACTTGTCTGCTTTTTAGTAGGCAATTATATCAAGAAAAGTAGTTAACTGAAAACAAAGGAAGTTTTTTGAAGTGAAAAAGATGTGTTGTTTCTTTAGTTCCTGCCATAATTTCATTAATTCTTTTGTTTTTTTATGACTTGCATGCGATGGTCATTCAAATAGGTATAATTTCCGGCGTATTGATTTCCTAATGTGATCAGTTTTAATCCTAAAAGATCAACTATATTTCCGCTATTGTTTTCCATTTTGTAAAATTATTATGCACACAAAACAACTTAATAAAAGAAACACCCAAATTAAGTAATGCACACAGCACGATATGAATTCACAAAATAGTAGGTAGCAGAAAAGTAACAAATGCCTGCGTCGGAGCTTCAATCAAAAAATCGTGTGTGAGCAAGCGTCAATCAATATTTTTAGAGAAAGTTAAAGAGAGTAAAAAATCGCGATGTACTTCAATCATTTGACTGATGTATGAACACCTACTATCTAACTAGAAAAAGTATAAATTTTTGTTTCGATTAACCGCCTAGCCACACGGGCCAGTCCGAAGACAGTAACAGTTCGAAAAACTCAATACACTCTCACTTTTTACTAAAACACTCACACCTTGACATCACTGGCAGTCCACTGGCAACAACTTTTACTGACGCTGCAGCCACACGTGATAGTACTGGCATGCTAATAAAGAATATGTATTGACTTTGAAAAAGTACAATTTTATTGATTAAATTAACTTGATTACATTTGATGACTGCTTCATTCGAATGCCAAAATAATAATTGTCAAAACGGAAATACATTTTCTAATATGGCGTAATATTTATTTTATCTTTATGTTGCTTCCCTGACAAATGAAGTTGGCCGCAGCTGTCAAGGAGGACCATAAGAAGGTTCAGGGATACATAAGTAAATGTGTTCTGTTCACACTATGCAATGTTTACAGCTCGGCCCTCCTGACACCTCGATCGCCTCGAACGAGTTGCCAGAAGGATTTGCAATTACAATTTTAATGGATCAGTGTCACCCTGCAGATCAGTTCCAAGAGAGTCCGATGCCTTAGGTTGAGAAACCCACATCCTCAATCGCTTTGCTTCAACAACACCATCATATGGCATTTGAGTTACTTGAAAATTTTCAATATCTTTCACGATATATCGGTCATGAGGCAATTTTTTACTAATTACATAAGGACCTTTATATTTAGCAACGAATTTTTTATTTGTTCCAGCTGTGGTATCTACATTTTTCATAACAACAAAATCCCCCACTTCAAAGGTCCTGGCAGGCACACTATGTTTAAGGAAGTACTTAAGATTATATTCTTGTGATCGTTCAATATTTTTTAGAGCTTCAGAACGTGTCTTTTCTAAGTCACATACATCGATCTCCTCTTTCTCTTCTAAATACTCAGTCAGTTCGTCAATCATTCTACCCCTTTGGTTTATACCAAATAGCAACATGCATGGAGATTTCCGCGTTGATGAGTGAACAGAATTGTTGATAGCATATTCAACATTTACTAAATTACCTACCCAATCTGAGTGATCTATCGGCTCTGTTAACTTTGCTAGCATTGCTTTGAGCACTCTATTAACCCTTTCCACCTGCCCATTAGCTTGAGCGGAAACAACTGCGACTTTTACGTGTTCAATATTATTCTTTTGTAAAAAATTAGAAAACTCCTGAGAAGTGAAACAAGTCCCACGGTCACTAACAATACGCCTAGGTCGACTGAAGTTATCAAAATATTTCTGCAAAGATGCGCAAACTTCTTTAGTACTTGTTGTCTTAACAGCATACAGTTTTACATGTTTTGTAAATCCATCTACTACTACCAAAACATGTTTTCTTATAGAACGAACAGATGGTAAAGGGCCGAAGTGGTCTATATGAATGGTATCAAACGGTATGGGATTCTTCGGTATATTATAAAGGTTGTGTTCATTTGAACGAGCAGCTGGTGAATAAATAATACATTTGGTACAATTTTGTATATAACTTTTTATTTTTTTTCTTAACTTTGGGAACCAATAATTTCGCCTGAGTTGGTCAACCGTTTTATCTATTCCCATGTGACCAATCTTCTCATGAGTTACTCTAATTATATTGTTCTCCATTTCATTAGGTACATAAAGTTGAAGATGATCAGAACTTTTATCCTTTTTAAATACTAGCCCATCTTTTAATTCGAAATTTTGCACAGGTCCATTCTCAAGTTTGCACCTAAGGGCTTTAATTTCTTCATCACGATTCTGTGTAATTTGAATGTTTAAATCTATTTCATTAACATCATCAGAACTAACTAAGTGACACCGACTAAGAGCATCAACATGACCCATCGAAATTCCACTACGATGTTTCACTTGATAGTTATAGTTTTCAAAACTGAAGACCCACCTGGCTATGCGCTGGTTCACCTGCTTTTTTACCATTGCTTGAGCCAATGCATTGCAATCAGTGATCATTGTAAAAGGAATACCTCTTAACTGAGTTCTAAATCTCTCAAGGGCATAAACTATGGCTAACGTTTCTAGCTCGAAACTGTGCAACTTCGATTCACTCTCAGAGGCAGTTTTGGAAAAGAAAGCTACAGGATGAAATTTACCATCATCTTGTTTCTGCATTAACGCAGCTCCAAATCCCAGTTTACTGGCATCAGTATGTAACTCAGTTTCTCTATTTGGGCTATATATAGCCAACACAGGTGAGGAAATTAAGGCACTCCTAAGTTTATTAAATGCTTCTATACAATCTTGACTGAAGTTAAAAATCTCATTTTTCCTTAAAAGATTTGTAATAGGTTTCGCAATGGACGAAAATGATGGGACAAACTTTCGGAAGTATGAAAATAAACCAAGACACTGCTGAAGTTGCTTAAAGTTCTGAGGCTGCGGAAAGTTTTTAATGGCTTCAATATGTGTTTGACTAGGTCGAATTCCTTTTGCATTCACTATATAGCCCAAAAAATGTATTTCATAGTAACCAAATTTGCATTTGCTCATTTTCAATTCCAAACCTTTCTGATATAAACGGCAGAGAACATCGCTTACAATTTCTTTATGAGTTTCAAAATCTTTAGTCGCTATCGTAATGTCATCCATAAAGACAACTATTTTGCCTGAATTTAAAAAATCTTTTAAAATATCACAAATAAATCTTTGAAAAAATGCAGGAGCATTTTTCAAGCCAAACGGCATTTTGGAATACTCATATTGACCACCAGGGGTCACAAACGAAGTATACTTAATTGACTCCTCATGCATTCGCACTTGATGAAATCCATTCTTTAAGTCTAAAACAGTAAAATACTTTTTACCCTCCAAGTATTCTAAACAATCCTCAATTAATGGCATAGGAAAATTGTCACGAATAGTCTTTTTATTTAAAAATCTGTAATCAATACAAAGTCGGCCGTCCCCATTTTTTTTCCTGACTAAAACTGTTGCCGACGCGTAGGGTGAATTACTATACCTTATTATATTTTTTTTTAACAATTCATCAATTATAGCCTGCACCTCCAATTTCTCTGAATACGGAAGTCTACGAGGTGCACTATGAAAGGGGGTATCATCAGTTAAGTTTATCTTCATTTCCGGAGCATAAGGTTCTATTTCTATTTCAGGAGGAGGACAACAATAATTTCTAAAAACTACTGACCGCAAAGCGTCCATTTCATTCTTGTTTAATTCGGGATTAATATCAATATTTTGTTCGGAACACATCTCTGAAATAGCTAAGACACGTTCATCAACATCTATTTGACCATTTTTGTTGCAACTATCTTTACGGTTAACACAAACAACGCCATTAAGTTGCAAAACATAATCCTCCTTAAATGAAGCCTGGGAATCACCTGAAGTTGACCCCAATGTAAGTTCTGTTTCCAAACAAAGCGACTCAACAGTTTTTTGCATCGGACACTGGTAATGATCTTCTTTATTCTTACTCAAATCAAACGCACAGTCAGGTAAAATTTTAGAACTTAAACATTTATTCTCATTTTTAAATTCATTAATTTTTTGTGTTAAAACTAAACTGTTACTTTCATTTTTAATTTCATTTAACTTTTTCTTAAAATTAAAGGTTTTTCTGAGCTGGCAGAGAAATATCTTAAATTGTTTCATTAAATCCCGTCCAATTAATATGGGAACTGAAAGATCCGAATCTGGCAAAACAGAAAATAAATGCATTACTTTTTGATTTCCTATACTGACTTCACATAAAATTTCGTCATATATTTTAAGTTGTTCTGAACCTACTCCACGATATTTGATCGGCTTGAGAATATTATTTATCTTGAACGGGACTGCAGACCTCTTAATAAAACTCTTCGGGCTACCAGTATCAAAGAGAGTGAGAATGCTATAAGTGTCTGTGCGTTTGCTTTGTTTATCAAGAAAGGTGACACTTACCATTTGCATTGCATTGACGGTCCTGATCAACTCAGCCTCCTCCGAAGACAGCAGGGCTTCAGCTTCTTCAGCATCTCTCAATGATTCCTCGATGGCAGCAATGGTGTTCAATTTTCTTGGGCATGCCTGGTGGAAGTGCCCCATTTCTCCACATTTAAAACATGATCCCTGCGCTCGCCTTGGCCTTGGACACTGCGACTGGTAATGGCCAAACTGTGAGCAATTGAAACAACGTGGACTATCTGGCTGAGGTGGCGTTTTTACAGCAGAGGCAGCAGGCTTTATAGAAGTAGCGGCGGTTCGATGATTATTCACTGATGACGTGGTTGGGCCAGCAGCATTTGAATAACGCCCATAGGTGCCCAGTTGCACACGTTGTACCGGGACTGGAAATTTTGGCCTCAGCTTCTCATACCTCTCTAGTTGAAATTTAAGTTGACGAAGTGTCGTAGCCTGGTACAGCATGGTTGACAGAGGACTTCGATCATTTATGCCACGTATTATAGCATCAACTAAGTCCGGTTCCGGAATATTTGCTTTCTCTGCTATCATCTTCATCTCCACCATGTACCGCTGGATGCTCTCAGACGGCTTCAACTTTCTATTTTTTAGCTGCTCGTACACTTCGAACAAAGTGAGAGAGTGGCCGAATTCCTCCAACAAAGCTTGCTTCAAATCTTCATAAGTTGATGACACTGTTGTGCGTGCAAAAAGTCTGGCTGTACCATCTAAAAGCCGACGTGCGCATATTAATTTTGTCCGGCCCTTATAACCCAACAAATCAAACGAATCTTCTAAATCGAGAATCCACTTTTTGATATCATAAGTGTCGTCTCCACTAAATTTATTAACCATTGAATCTATTGCCATTACGTCCACAGACTGAGTTGGTGGCATTTGACTCTGAAGTAGCTCTACTTCTTGTCTCAATAGAGCCAACTCTTTTTCCTTGCGAAGGCGAACCAGTTTTTCGTCGAGCGCATCACAGGAGGCGGACAAGGTAGAAGATTCTGCAGTGGCTGAGGTGGCAGCAGAGGCAGAAGTGGCAGCAGTGACAAAAGTGGCAGCAGTGACAGAAGTGGCGGCAGAGGTGGCGGCAGTAACGGAAGTGGCGGCAGTAACAGAAGTAGCAGCAGAGGCAGAAGTGGCAGCAGATGCAGAAGTGGCAGCAGATGCATCAACGAAAGCAGTTGTAGCAGGAGTTTCTACAAAAACACCAAAATGACCATAACTGGCCAAAGCATTGTCGGGCGCTGTACTAGCAGCAACAGGTGGAACATCAGAAAATGTAATTTCTGGATCATCACCCTGTGCTGTACAATTTCCTTCCGGCAACTCTTCGTAAAGTGACCTCAGTTGAGCCAAGGATGCGGTTTCTGGAAATGAAATCCCAGCTTTGGTCAGCACCTCCACAACTTCCTGGCGCGATAGTCTCCGTGGTGGCATTTCCATAAAAATAAATGTAGGCGATAGTAGAAAATAGTGATTTGAGTCTGTATCCCACTTCTGAGGTTGAAAAAGTACAATTTTATTGATTAAATTAACTTGATTACATTTGATGACTGCTTCATTCGAATGCCAAAATAATAATTGTCAAAACGGAAATACATTTTCTAATATGGCGTAATATTTATTTTATCTTTATGTTGCTTCCCTGACAAATGAAGTTGGCCGCAGCTGTCAAGGAGGACCATAAGAAGGTTCAGGGATACATAAGTAAATGTGTTCTGTTCACACTATGCAATGTTTACAACTTCGAAAATTTTCCGAAATAATCAACAAATTTCGCTGCGGCCACACGTGATAGTAAATTTCATTTGAAAAATGTCGTCAAAGCCAAAGGTTCGACCACTTTTTTATTCCGTTTGCTTTTATTCAGTGATGCTTTATATGCCAACACAGCACTAAACTTAAACGGGATAAAAATGGGGAACTAATTATGTTGTAAAATGTGTTTATCAATATTTTTCAAAATGAAATGCAACTTATTCATATGATATTTTATGTGTCAAATGAGGGCAATTAAAATAATTGCATATATTTCACTACAAGACATGAAAGAAAAGTGCATATTTAAAGTTCGAATATTTTAGAGAGAAAATACAACACTGTTTTCTTACTTCGATTTCGCACTGGCTGTGGTTGTCGAAATTCACTTTCTCCGTAAAAGTTGTTGCCAGTGGACTGCCAGTGATGTCAAGGTGTGAGTGTATTAGTGAAAAGTGAGAGTGTATTGAGTTTTTCGAACTGTTACTGTCTTCGGACTGGCACGTGTGGCTGCAGCGTAAGAGCTCCCACACACTACAGACTTTTAGTCAGCCGATTTTGGGAGTGCGCACACTTAAAGATTGAATCGAGCCCAACTAAAAAATCGAATTACCATTTAATTTGATTTCAAAGACTGTCAACTATCTGCAGACTGCCAAGTGGGTATGGAGTGCTATGGAAGGGCGCACACTAGCCGATCAAAAAGAAGTTGTAAAAATATTTAATTAAATTAGCTATTTAAAGCCATTATTTATATATAAATAGATTGAATTATATGAAGTAGTTTCCACAATTTCGTTTTTTGACGGTGCGAAAAACTAATCGAGGAAGTGGAAAATTAACCAGAACTTTTAAAAAAGTGCAATTGGCAGACTATCGCATTCGCAGAAAGTTCACACAATTTAATTTCATTATTAATTATAGTTACATACATTGTGTAACATGTGTAAACTTGATGTTAAGTTAAAAAATACTCAGTCATAAATGTTAATAAAGATCACTACAAAAAGCACAACATTTAAAATTATTGCCGTTAAGAATACATCTCTTACGTCGAATAAGAAATATTGCAAGATTAGTGGAAGCGGGTCAAATTTTCTGCTTGCCTCTAAATATATTAAGCCAAAATGGTGTAGTTTTGCTCCATTTTTTTTTTTAAATTCTATTTGTTTAAAAATCTGTATTTAAAAAATGTTGTTTACAAAATTCTCTTTTCCATTTTTTTTTTTTTTCCTACAGCTATGCTGCTTAGACAATAGCAAGCCTGTGTGAAGCAACGAGTGTTCAACTTAGTGTGTCACACAGAGGCTTTGTTGTTGTTTTTATTATTTTTCTAGCTTGTGTGTTGGAGAAAAATAAAAAAAATTTTTGTCAATTAGCCAACCTGCGTGTTATAATCGCAAGCATGCTTAGAAATTATTAAGCCTGTGTGAACATGGTTGCCATGTGTGCCTATCGTATTTCGGCACGATTACGACTTCCGGGGGAAGCCGCGATTTAAATGTGTTTTAATAAAGTGTGGTAAAAAGTGTAGAGTATAAAAAAAGTGTTTGGTCGAACATAAAAAATCTGTTAATCTACTAGTTATCGAGTTATTTTTTCTCTTTTTTCTTGCTATTCAAAAAGATCTATTAAAAAAACAACAATACGTATATCCTTGCCATTATCTAATGGATCTGAAAGATTGAAATGCCATTTAAAAGGTAATAACAATTTCTTTTCAAAGCTATGCAATACAAATATCATTGCAACAACATATTGAATATTATAAGCAAATTTAAATAATATATGAATTTTTTAATTAAAATAACCGCTATTAAATTTGTGTTACTAAGGTACTAGATATATATTTTACTTAAATAGATTAAAGTTTAGCCTTTCATTTGAGGTATAAAAATATATATAGTTTTATATAGCAGATCGAATAGCTATTATAAAATAGCATTTGATATAATTGTGCTGTGAGTATTGGACCAGCAAACAGGAAAAATTTAAATAAAATACCTTTAATAATAATTGTTGCAAGATTCTTCTTCATCTTTGTCTTCCAAAGCCTCTATCTCCTCTTGGATGGTTGAAACTCGCTCACATTTTTCTGGAATAATTTGTTTTAGGTTTTCAGACACAACCGTTGGAACATCAATATCCTTAAGCTACAACCCAACTCAGCGCGTGTCATTCACAGCTTTAATGTATAATCTGGTCTTTCACTAGTAACTTTTTTGGCTAAAATCGTAAAAGGGAACTTACGTTTTCTGCACTCATGAATATTGACGGTTAGTGAAAAAATTTGCATTATAAATTTTTAAAAGTTCTTGAGCTTTATCTTAAAGAATGGAAGTTCTCTTTTTTGATTCAGTGCGAAAAAATTACTCATGATAGGCCTGAATGCCGTTGCATCTTCACAATTAAAAAAAAAGTCCATTATTTGAAATCCAACGCAGCTTTTGTAGAGCTGAGAGCCAAAACTGTTCTAATAAAAATTTAAAATTTTTTTCACTGACTGGAAAATCCTGTTAATCTATATATAAATAGGCGAAGGCAAAAAAGTTCAGTACCATTTTCTCCTGTGCTTATCAACTGATTTTAATGATTTTTTTTTATGAATTAGAGTAGGGAGAAGCACCGACGAATTTTTATAGAAAAATGCTATCTGGAATAACCGGCGTCGTTCGGGGTTGTCGAAAAGGTCGAATTTCGACGACTGGCGTTCTCTAGTTCGAATAAATATCACATCTTCAATGTGGCCTTATGCACAGTTGCTTATTGTAATGGTGACATAAGAAAATATGAACTAAAAAAATAGAACAAGTAAGGTAAATTTGCTTGATATATCAACATTTCATACACCAAGGACAAATCATTTCATCATACAAAAACCACATTAAAAATCCAAAAGTCACATACATGATATACGAAAGATTTAGGTCCGCTTTCTCAATGTCCGTTAAGTGTAGCTCTTAACCAGGAGATAGCTAACCATATGATAGCTAACAAAACAACTTTGCTTTCACCAAGTGCTGGTTAAACAACAGACTGCCTAATTTTAGTTGAAATGAAGAAACTATTTGTCTTTCTTTGACAGAAGAGCACGCAGAGGAGTTCGTCTGATAACCAGGTAACCGGAACCACAACTTGGCGTTAACTTAATCAGCATTTAACCGACAGGTAAGTCTTAACCAGACATTGAGAAAGACCTTTTTTACTAACAGCTGGTTAAAGTTCTGACTAGTGCTTAACCGGATATTCAGAAAGTGGCCCTTAATAGGGTACTTTCTCCAATCTATTACATACTAATAAAGGTAGTTTTTGAGAAAATAACGGTTTTATGTGAATAAATATTTTAATTTATTCGTACAAATTGCTATAAAACATGAAATACTCTACGGATTTGACATATTTGATTTTTAAAATAATACTTGAAGCATCAATATGGGTTAATACCAAGGTTGGCTAATATAGGTTAAGACACTTGAGAGAAGCTCGGTCGAACTGTCAGAATGGATGAAAGGTAATCAGGAAAAAAAAATCTGAATCTGTACAATTTTCAGCTAACAGCTACTTTGGTAGTTCGAGCAAAGGCAAAAAAAAGAGTGCTTTTCTCTCAAGTGACTTAACCTATATTAATGAACCTTGTTATATACTAAGAAAAGTACATCAAGTTTTCATTGAAGATCTTATAAAAAATTCCTAAATAATTAACAACTTGAAAACAAATCGATAAAAAGTTCTCCACGAATCAAATGTCAAATCGCGCTGACACGCAAATCGTAATCTCCGCGCTTTGAAATTTTTGAAGTACACCGATTGTGTGTATAGTGATTTGAGAAGCCTTGTCGTCGTGTGCGTTAACCCATTGTCAATAAGATAATTCCAGCCTTTTGCAGTTGGCAGTGCTGTAAATATCTACACTAGCCGCACTACTCTAACGTCCAAGCGCGCTTTTGGATGCGTTAAAAAAACATCACAGCCATTGCTAAAGTCACAACATATGCTTGCACTCTTTTTTTAAATCGAAAAGGTTTTTAAGCAGCGAGCTTTTATCAGACGAAAGCTTTCATTTTTCTTCTGCAAAACAGCGGCACAGAATTTTTGAACAATTGTTGTTGTTGGCGCTGTTGTACTCGGTCGCACACCATATTTGTTGTTATTGTGTTGTTTTTGTTTTCGCTCTCGTTTTCACACAGCAAAGAAAATTGAGAAAAATCCATTTTCATTCATTCGTGCACGACGTTTACGGTTATGTCAAGAACTGCAACTAGCGGTTGCAAATAATTTTCACCGTGGAAAATTGCGTGAGTAATTAGAAAAACCCAATAAAACAAGGTGAAATTTCAAAGTGTTTCTAATAACGACGCAGGTGTAACGGTAAGCCGTTAGAAAAAAGTTATTAAAAGCGTTGAATTTGAAAATGTTGTAAAAGTAACAACCCAAAAGAAGAAATAAGTGTGTTGAGCTAAATTTGCAAAGTGAATTGAAAGTGAATGTACGGCAGCAGCAGTAGCAACACCCAACAGTGCAACAATAGCAACAACACATAATCAGTTCATTTAAAATAAAAGAAAAATATTAAAGTGATGGCTAAAATTAAAACAAATGCCAAGTCAAAGTGTGAAGAAAAGTTTTGTGATGTTTGTAGTTTAGTGACATTTGTACAAAATCGTGTAAAGCACATCCTTCTTTACTGCTGTTTAATTTCGTAACACAGGCAACGGCAGCAGTAGTACAACCAATCTCTTCAACACGCCCCTCAATGCCCCTAAATAAGCTGAGTTGTGTTGGCAACACAAGATATTGATTAAAAAAAAAACGAAAAATAAAACAACTGAATACGCAAAATTCTGTGCGCAAAATTAAGAAAAACAAAAAAGATAATTATTGAACAAAAGATTTAGTGGTCCGTCGTATGAGTGTGACACAGTTTTTAGCTGCCTCATAATCGACATTTTGGCGATTTAACAGCGTTGCGAATGTGAAACAACAACAACAACAAGAGCACTATTCGCAACGCATACCGGCAACATGTTGGCATAAGTTTTCATTTAGGGCTCTGCTAATTGCCAAGTATTGTCTGACCTCTAAGAAAAAAAAAGAAACTAATTTTAAATGTAAGTTGTTTAAATAAAAGCGGTAAAGCAAGTTTAAACAGATATACACACCTCGTCATTTAGTTGGTTGTGCTGTGAAGTCTAAAAATAGTCTTAAAGGAATTGGCCACCACTTTTTAGCATCTGGTTAATTTGCGTGGAATATACAAGCTTATTTTTGTATTTGGCTATATTTTAGTGGTTTTATTTTTCTGCAACTTTTCGAAATTTTCTACATTTTTTTGTTTGTTTTGGTGTGTTTGATGTGGTTCAAACGTTTACCGGATCAATCGCACAGGGTGTGCGAAAGTTATTAAAATTAGAACAAAGACTTAGAAAATGCTAAAAATTATTTCCGTGTGCACATAGTGCATCCGGTGTATAGTATTAAATAGATAAAGTCATTCAATGACTTTATAATCTTAGTGAAAAATTAAGAACTAACCTGAACTTAAATTCAAATGGATTTAACGATTTGTTCTTAATAAGCTGAGTCCATAAAATACGACGCTTCAATGTATTTTACACGATTTCCAGCTGAGTTAAATTTTAGAGCTATTTCAAATGATTAGTGTCCGAAACCGCAATCGAAATCCGGTAATTATTGTACGGACACGATGAATGGATTCGCTTAATACATAGAACTGAAATGTTGTGCCAGGAACGTAATTTTATACAAAACAGCGCTTTACGACTTAGTTAAGGCAATCGAAGAGGAAATAGATTTGAGGAAAATACCTTCTTTGACAGAGAGTTTGTTTGCGTGTGATCAGATATGAATATCATACATTTTTTGTCAATAAATTCACAATAAATGGTAACATCTAGCGGAAGGATCATTATTTAAAACCGCAATGGATCACAATTTTTTGTAAATATCAAAGAACATGGGCGTTCGCAGTGCAGAATGGAGAATGGAATGCAGTTGTTCTAGACATCAGCCAAAAAAATGTACTTTCTTTTTTATATACGTACTTGTGCTTATATAATTAAGTCTTACTTACTTACTTAGGTGGCCATAACAACACGCGTTCGGGTTTCGGCCGACCTCATCAGCTCTTGCCAGGCGCCTCTGCTTTGCGCGCGCCTTCTCCAATCGGATTCACCAAGTGCGGTTAGGACTTCCTCGGCCTGCTCCATTCATCGGAGAGGCATGGTCTCCCTCGTCGTCGTTCACCAGCGACCCTCGCTTTGAGCAAATTTTTCGCTGGAGCTTCGTCGTCCATACGATGGACATGACCCAGCCAGCGTAGTCGCTGCGCAGTTATACGCCGAACTACGTCAATGTCTTCGTAGAGCTCATACAGCTTGTGGTTCATTCGGATGCGATAGTCATCGTCGACTCGAACAGGACCGAAGATTTTGCGAAGAACTTTTCTCTCGAACACCCTCAGAGCAGCTGCGTCAGTTTGCGAAACTACCCATGCCTTAGCGCCATAAAGCAGCACAGGTAGAACGAGCGTCTTGTAGAGTGTTGGAACTTAGTTGCTTACTGAGCCCATAGTAGCACCTATTAGCAATTATTGTGACTTCGCTGTATCTCCAGCCTGCCTTCATTGTTATTATTAATGGCGGTGCGAAGGTATACAAACTCCTTGACTACTTCAAAGTTATAGCTGCCGGATGAAACGTGGGAGTCTAGACGCCGCGCTCCCTTGCTTGTAGACAGCATATACATTATTTTACCCTCATTTATCGTCAAACCCACTTTGGCTGATTCCTTTTCGATAGCGGTGAAAGCAGCAGTGACATCTCTCTTGGTTCTGCCGACAATATCAATATCATCAGCGTACGCAAGATGCTGGACACCTTTGTAGAAAATGGTGGCATTACGATGCACACCGGCCTTTCGTACGATCCCCTTCATGATGATGTTGATGAGATCGCAAGACCGTGGATCGCCTTGTCTGAAACCTCTTTCGGTATTAAAGGTTTCGGAGAGGTCATTTTCTACCTTGACGGAGCTGCATGTGTTGCTCAACGTCATTCTGCAAAGTCTAATCAACTTTGCAGGTATATCGAACTCAGACATTGTTGCGTATAGGCAATCCCTTCTCGGGCAATCGAACGCAGCTTTAAAATCGACAAAGAGATGGTGTGTGTCAATTTGATTTTGCTGAGTTTTCTTCAGGATTTGTCGTAGCGTGAAAATCTGGTCTATGGTGGATTTTCCAGGTCGAAAGCCACACTGATAAGGTCCCATCAGTGTTTTTGTAATCGGCTTTAATCTTTCACACAGTACTCTTGAGAGAACCTTATATGCGATGGAAATAAGACTGATACCTCGAAAGTTGGCGCAGATTGTTGGGTTTCTTTTCTTAAGTATATGGGAAAGTACGCTGGGATTCCAAACGTCGGGCATGCTTTCCGCCAGCCATATTTTTCTGATGAGCTGATGCATGCGCCTTATCAATTCATAAGGCGCAGCCGGTTTTAAACAATTCAGCTGACAGGACGTCAGCATCATCTGCTTTATTGTTTTTGAGTCGTTGGATAGCAACTCGCACCTCTTCATGGCTAGGTGCATGGCCAGATCCATGGGCGCCATTGATAAAATCGTTGCCAGTAAGTAAATTGAAGCAGTGCTGTCTCCACAATCTCAGCGCACTCTGCGTATATGTAACCAGATCTCCATTTTTATCACTACAAGTGGATGCTCCGGGCTTGAAATCTTGGGTTAGACGCTTAACCTGTTGATAGAATTTTCGTGCATCCTTCTTGCCCTGGTATGCCTCTAGTTCCTCACGCTCACGCTTTTCCTGCTCTCTTTTCTTGCGTCTGAAAAGGCGCCTCTCTTCCTTACTCTTTTCGCGGTACTGCATATAAATCAGTCGTCAACAAATTTTTTTTTAACGTTGCTTCAAAAAAAAGTTCTACGTTTTACTTAAGGGGAGGGTTAGGTTTGTTTCGTCTAAAAAAATACCTTGTTTATGATTTTTTTTTTAGAAATAATTATTACTGTATGTTTATTTTACATATTATTACATAAAACACAACATTTGATAAATATTTAAAAAATTTTTTTTCAAAAATAGAAAGTAATAACGGATTTATTGTAGATCTCCGCAGGCGCCTCGAAAAAAAATTTTTGTGCAGTGATCAGCCTACTGGATCACTGGATCATCTGAAACCAAAAAATTAATATGCTTTCTTTAGTTTCTTACTTTATCTCGCCAGTCTCGTCGAGGGTTTTTAAATTTTTCAATTTAAGGCACCATTTTGAAGCCAAAATGACAATTTTTGATAAAAAAAATCAAATTGTTAGAAATTGAAAAATTTTAAAAACTCGACGTAACTAGAGAATATGTAGAATATGTGTACAAAACTTCAAAACGATCGGTTTAGTAGTTTTTTCTGTAGGCTGGTCACCAAGTTTAAAAAATTACATGTTTGGAAAAATCGATTTAAAATTTTGTAGACTGAAAAAAATTAAAATATCTTGAAAAAACTGGATTTATCATAAAATACGTACATGTCTAAGGCATCTAAGGTTATCTAAGGCATCTTTTTGCTCCTGTCTACGTAAAACTCTGCCTTCTTTGGTCTCGCGAACAGCTTGCTCGTCCGCTCTGCTGATCCGCAAAGAGTCTGTTGCGCGTGCCCATTCATGCGCACTTGGTGCAGAAGTGATGTCCAAATCTTGCATGAAGGCAAAGTGATGCTGCTACATATGTTGCAATTTCAACGACAGTTGCGGTACCACTCACTGATTTGGGACTAATTTTCCATATGAGTTGGTTATAGCTTTCGTTCTTGTTCTGCGTGAAACCACCCAGACAATGTTCCAACAGCGTGTCTTTGCTTAAATCTTCATATTATTGTGTTTATTGCGTCTAAAACATCAGCTGAAAGTGGAGAGCAATGTTTTTGCAGCTTCAGCCTTCTTCCACTCGCACCACGATTCATCGCATTTTTCATGCTTAGGATTTTGTTCAGTCGAAGAATAATGATAAAAGTCGTTCCTCATTTTGTCCACAGAATCATGATTTCTTCGAATTGCTAGCTCATAATACACTGTTAATTTGTCGATCATGTTGCCAGTTAGTTTGCCTTTACCGGAAAGAGTTTTGCTCTTCACTACCAGATTTCGTTTTTGCATCGACCACGTGCGATTTCACTAAGTCACTCAGACGTTTGCCCATCCTTTTTTGGACGTGTCCAATATACTCTTTCATGTTTATTATGAAGTTATCACCGTAAGGTTTCGCATTGACTAATTCGGTGTAGGTTTTGGAATCGCCATCACCAATATAATTACGGTATTTGACTTTTAAAAACTCTATCGAACGTTGAAACATTTTCACGATAGCGCTCACTTCCATATTATACACTGATGGCCCATTGTGATTTGATTCACATTGTCCTTTGTTCGTGCCACTCTTCATATTGTGAAGGTTCTAGTTTTTTGCTCCAGGTTTCACATAAGTTACAGTGCGAACTGCTGACAAAAATATCAACAACTTTGTCTGTCCAATAGTCGATCAATGACGATACACCAAAGAGCGAATTAAATCCTCTTTTTTTTCACGTGCCGTCACCGGATACTGTAATTTTGTCTGTGTCTTCGCGATTATTTTGTTTACAAGTCTCTTATTTTTCTTCTTTGATGGCAGAAGCAAAATATTTATTCGCAACAGTTTTTACGCTGGTGTTCATTTAATGAAAGTATTGTAGCACGGTTTTGAAATAAAACAACTTGCCATGTCCATCAATCCACAAAATTTCACACACCCGGCATGAATGGAAATCTATTATATATTTCGTAGGCATTACCATCAATTCTTTCACTCGATGGAACATAGTTTGGAATTTTGCCCATTTCACACGTAACTTTTCACTTTGAATCCAATACCTTCTTTTTTACAAGATTCAAATGCCACTGAGCTATCACACGTTTTACACTTCACCAAAGTTGCTACAGTAGAAAAAACTAGAAGAAAGTCAGTCTATAATTCGATAATGTTTTTTAAGATCTTCCTCGACTTCAAGCGAAGCATTCTATTTGATTTTTTTCGGTGATGCACTAGACGCTTTATCTTTCGTTTTTCGATCCGGCGGCATTACTCTTTTTCTTGGTCGGCTTACTCTTAGACCACCCTGTGCACCTCCTTCTCTGCCAGTTGGTTTCGGCATTTTTTCGAGGATAAATACAAAATCACGAAGAAAACTAAGCAAAAACAAAACGGCGGAGCATGAGTTAACGAAATCGGAGCAAAACTGAAATGACGCACATATCTGCTCTTCTAAGCGTTCAATTTTAGACTGAAATATATATTCTACAATACATCAAAGGATACAATAATGTACGTTACACATTTTATTTACCTGAAAATATTAAAATGAAAAGAGGGTATAAAAGTAATACAATAGAGACCGAAACAGTTGCCGCTCGCCGCTCAGCGCAGGTGGCTAAAAGGCGCGCAAAACTAAGTTAGAGGTACGGTCATTCAACGTACTGTAACTTCGTTAGTTTTGCTACGAATGACTTTTCAGATGTTGCAATTTCAGAAACAAAAGTAAAAAAAAATATGGAAAAAATAGGTTGTCAAACCTTACCTCCCCTTATGCAGTGTTTAGATTTTGAGTAAAACAAAAAAATTAAATTTGTTGGCTTTGGTTTGGATGATATGATTGTGAATATTTTGCCTTTGAAGTTTTTTCAAAGTTTCTAATTTGATATTTTTAACCGACTTCAAAAAGGAGGAGGTTCTCAAGTTCGTCGGTTTCTGTTTTTTTTTTTTTTTTTTTTCTTTGTATATTTTATAAGTTGGAGATTTTGTCTATGGTGGAGATTTTGTCTCTTGAGATTTCGTACCGCTTAAAGTAGAAACTTCTCTTTTATTTTCTGTGCAATAAAAAGTAAATCGATTTCGATTTTTAAGGAAATTGTTAGTTAGGGCGTGTTGCTTAGTTTTTGTACGATACTGTATATTTTCAAATTGTTTTTTTACTTGAGAATTTTTCTAAAAAAATTGCTCTTATTTTAAATAGGTTGAAATCAAATTCATTTCATATTTTCATAGAACATCGAAAATTATCGATACATTTCGCAAAGGTTTTGCAACACTTAAAAAAAAAACTGTCACTACTTAAATTTTGTTGAAGTTAATTTTTAGTGATTCATTTAAAATATCTAACTTTTGGCACTTACTACAAATTTTATAATATTTCAAGCTTTCAAATATTGCTAGATGTTGAAAAAAAAAATTTTAAATAACAATTTAAATAAAAACTCGAGTCGACGAGTCGCCCACCTGACGTTAAAAAATTGTTTGTTGAAAAATTAACGGAAACTTTAGCAAAAATTTTGTTTATAATAAAAATATTTATATATTTCCTTCACAAAATCAAAACAAAAAATTAAAGGGGGAAAAAACAAAAACAATTTGCTGTCTAATACTATCGCCGCATAGTTTAAAAAAGTAGCCAGAAACAATTTTTTTTTTTTAAATTTCTCGCGAGACAATAAATTCAACATCAATCAAAATTGTCATATTTATATATACATACATATTTCATCTTATCTACTCGAAATATATTTAAAAAAAGAACTATATGGTAAAATTAAAAAAAAAAATAACAAAAAATTTGTGAATATAGCTTGTATAAAATTAAATTTATGATCTAGTTTAAAATTAGAGCGAAAAATACGCCAAATAAGTTTTATTGCCCTAGCGCTGCGACAGAGCATTTTCATAGGAATTAAATGAACATAATAAAAAAATTAAAAAATTGATAAGATTTACTACCAGCTACACAGCTCCACAGAGTGTTATCGAGTTTAGGCAGGAAATGTCAAGGTTGACATAAAAAACGCCCAACTTCAGTTAAGTAGTAAAAGAAACGCACGATACAGTGGAATGGCAACACTTTTTGGGCAAAGTTTATGCTTTTCCAATAACTTTTAAATCTTTATCTTATATTCGCAATCATTCTCATTTGCACAGAGTCACCCTGTATTCATCAGGAAATTACACCAGCTGTGCCAAGCCAGTTAAGGCAAAAAGTAAAACAAATTGAATTTTGCACAGTGGTAAAGCAACAATAAAGAGACAGTCCGTCGAGTCACTCAAATCAATTAAGTTTTTATTTATAGCTTATTCCTTTATTATGCCCAACTTAATTTTATCAATCAGACATTTTTATAGAGTCATAAGTAGCTGTATTTATTTGTTACACTTATTTTTTGAGTAGGAATAGAAAACAAAAAAATTAACTCTGGTTTCATTCTGAGAATATTTTTTTTTTGGGGGAAAAAAAAAAATCTTTCAATTGAAAATCAAACTCAAGAAAAAGTAACTGAATAATTTCATTTTTGTTCTAATTGGTTGTTAATATAAGCTTTTACATGCGAACATCTTACATAAAAAGATAGAAAAATAATACTTTTGCGTTGCTTTTATCGTTCACATGGTGACAGAATAAAGCAATTTTATTATTTCAAATCGAACTCAACAACAACCTACGCATAGACAGATTCAGCCAAAAATGTGGAGAGAAATATTTTTTTTTTTTTTTTCAATATAATATGTGCCACCCATATGTATATAGTAGGGTGGGTCGATTTGCGAAGCTATGTTGCCTGGATGATTTTCGTTGCGGGCATGAAAAGTTGTTAAGCATAAAGATGGAAAATATGGGGGGGGGGGGTGATGGTGAACTTGACTCTTTCGCATCTTACGCGTCTAGAACGAAACGGATGCCAAAAATTAAATCTATAAATATTTCTAGGTTGTGGTTTTAAAAAATACTCCGTTTGGCACCTGTTTTGCTCTAAACTCTGTCGCCATGGGTAAAACCAACTTTTTTGGCCATTTAAAAAGTACTGTTGGAGAAAAACTGAAGCCAGAAATGGAATCCTTGCACCCGATTTATTCTTAAAGCGGTCTAACATAAAAAAAAAATTTACACAAAATGGAAGTTGTGACGGAGTCGAGTGCAACATCACCCCAAATTTTTTTTATCTTTAATTCGTTTAGCTTTTCATGACCGTACCGAAAATCGCCCAGGCAACATAGATGTTTGGACCGCCATATAAATCGATCCGTCCTAGAATATATATTCTTTCCTAAAGAGAATTAAAAATAGTTCTAGTCTGAAACAATTATGGGTCTCATATACAACAGATGGGTTTCCCTTAGATGATTTTGGTAGGATGAAATTTAAAAAAAAAAAAAAATCCCTAAATCACGAAATACACGCCCCCCATATTATAAATTTATATAGTCAAGGCCATAAATTGATTAATTATGAAGAGCTTTTATGAAAGATTGTGACTTGTCATATCAACTTCTCAGTTCTACTTTAAGTATTGTTTTAATTTTGATTTCATAAAGTTGATAAAATATTACCTACGAGGAGAGCATTGCACGAACATAATATTTTCATTTGTTCGTTTTTCTGATATGCATAACAAAAATTTTTATAACAAAATTTTAATTTCGATTTTTTACGAACGAACAACTATTTTCTACGAACGAACATCAATTTTCTACGAACGAACGAACTAACAAACGAACGAACATCAATTTTCTACGAACGAACAAAGGAATATCAATTTTCTGCGAACGAACATGAATTTTCTACGAACGAACGAACATCAATTTTCTACGAACGAACTTCTATTTTCCACGAACGAACGAACAAAACATAAAAACTGTCGGAAAATAGTTTATATCGGCCGTAGCTGGACTCCTAGAGGGGTTTAATATATGAGTTGATAATAACATTTTTGCCCCTCAACATTTCTTTCGGACACACCTACCCGCTATCTGCCACCCTTCCTTGGGTCCCCATACAAAAAATATAAAAACTATCGAAAATAGTTTATATCGGCCGTAGCTGAACTTCTAGAGGGGTCAAGTATATGAGCTGGTTCTATTCTTTTTTGCCCCTCAACATTTCTTTCGAACACACCTACCCTCTATCTGCCACTCTTCCTTGGGTCCCAATACAAAAAGTAGAAAAACCGTCAAAAAATAGTTTATATCGGCTGTAGCTGAACTTCTAGAGGGTTCAAGTATATGAGCAGGTGCTATTATTTTTTGCTCTTCAACATTTCTTTCGAACACACCTACCCCCTATCTGCCACCATTCTTTGGGTCCCTATACAAAAAATATAAAAACTGTCGAAAATTGTTTATATCGGTCGTAGCTGAACTTCTAGAGGGATCAAATATATGAGCAGGTGCTATTATTTTTTGCCCTTCAACTACTTTCGAACACACCTACCCCCTATCTGCCACCCTTCTTTGGATCACCATACAAAAAACACAAAAACTTTAGAAAATAGTTTATATCGACCGTAGCTTAACTCCTAGAATGGTTAAATATATGAGCTGGTTCTATTATTTTTTGCTTCTCAACATTTCTCCCGAACACACCTTCCCCCTATCTACCACTCTTCTTTGGATCCCCATACAAAAACATCTATTTTCTTCAAAGGAACGAACCAGCATGCATTTTCTACGATTCGATGCTATTCTCTTCTATTCTATTCTATTATATTCTCTTCTATTCTATTCTATTCTATTCTATTCAATTCTATTCTATTTTATTCTATTCTATTCTAATCTCTTCTATTCTATTCTAATCTATTCTATTGTATTGTGCAATAGATAAATTGTATTGTATTGTATTGTATTGTATTGTATTGTATTGTATTGTATTGTATTGTATTGTATTGTATTGTATTGTATTGTATTGTATTGTATTGTATTGTATTGTACTGTATTGTATAGTATTCTATTCTCTGACAAAAATCTCTATTCTAATCAGCCTCTGACAAAAATGGCTGAAAGCGAAACCAAAACCGAAGAATAAAGTTTTAAGAATAAAGTTTAAAAAAAAAATTGTTAGTAATATTTAAATATTTGAAAATAAATTCTTATTTGTCAAAAACAGTTTCTAATAGAAGGATTTTTCCTTTATTTTGCTCCATTTCATTAATTGCTTATAATTCTCATTTGGTTGTTGGAAAAAATAATTGATGTATTGACTACCTTTTTTAAAAGGAGAGTGCTTTTCCTAAAGCATTTTATTTGAAATAACTTCTTTGCTTCAAGCTTTAAAAACATTTTTAATCTATACATTATCTTGAGATATATTTTTTGATCATTCTATTGAATATTATTAAACCATTATTTTGGCTTATTTAAAAATGACTTCATAATCTTGTCACGTTTATATATAAGCAGAGAAAATGAACTGTGAAATTCTGCAAGAAATTTGCGTGTGGTTTTTATGCGTCGTGGTTTCATTGCCATGAACTTTGGCAGTTTACGTTACAAGCAAAAAACGCAAAAATACTTCAAATTTTTTTAACAGAACGGTTGAAGTAAATCAAATCTATTCGAATTCCTGGCGTCATTGATGACATTGATTTTCGCAAACATTTTTTCACAAA
The DNA here is from genome assembly GCA_914767935.1 of Coremacera marginata. Lineage (NCBI taxonomy): Eukaryota > Metazoa > Arthropoda > Insecta > Diptera > Sciomyzidae > Coremacera > Coremacera marginata. Next base: position 45,462,762 of record OU612043.1, read on the forward strand.
GATTTTTTTTAAATAAACAGCATCATTTTCCATTCTTTAAATTCCTTCCTTGAAGCTTGTAATTTTTGATATTTTAACCCTTAATGTCTGCAACAATTTTTGCAAGCTGAGCTGTCACAGCAGAGCCGCCCAATATGCCACGCAAAAGGTTTAAAGTTACAACTTGTGTATGTATAGATTTAAATATGTATGAAAATGTCCTGTTTCATGTGTATGTGTGTGTTGAGCGCTTGTCTACGTTGAAGCCATGTGCTGATGTCATCTGGTCACGTGTTTACGGTAAAGCCTTTGGAGCTAATTTCGGTGGCCGCCTCTGAATAAATACTGTATATAATATGTATAACAAGTTTGTAACTCATATAAAAAAATAATAAAAAAAAATAATAAAAAAAAAATCAATATCGCATTTTTTGTCCAACACAACAATAACAAGAAAAGCCTTGTATGCGCACTTGAACGCTTTACATGAACTGTAGTCAGTTTTTTGTTTTTGTTGTTGTTTTTTTTTGCTTTTATTATATTTGTCACTAAGAAAAAAAAAATGCATTATTGTGTTTAATAAAATTTAATTGGATCGCGAGTAAATATATTTCCATGACTTCTACTTTAATGCTGATAAAATTGAAAAAAAAGGGGGTTGAACAAAGTTCATAGTTATCATCATGAATGCCTGCGATTCACTGAGCAGCCATGTTTTTTAATTCTTTTTTTTTAATTTTTCTAGATAGTGCTAAGCTTTAAGTTTGCTGTTTAGACTATATATACATATATCATATTTTCACGGTAGTAGCTTTTTGTTTTTAAATAATCTAAAATATTGAAAGGAAATATAGGAAAAGAAGAGTAAGGGTAATAAATAATATTTTTTGTCTTGAGATTTAACTATTTTATAATCTATACTCCAAGGTTGATTTATTAGGTTGTCGCAAGGGAGAGAGCGAGTACCCATAATTGTACACATCATCCGGTTTCTATTGTAGTCATTCGCAAAACTGGCTGGCTTTGACAATTATGGGTACTGAGAAGAGAGTGCGATCAGCCCTGCGACAACCTTACAAATCAACCTTGCTATATTCCATACCATGGTAGAACAAGAGAAGGTAGATGCATTTCGGAGAGGCAGACTGCAGTAACTGTCAAAACAAATTTGGCAACTCATAGAAAATCTGAAAGCGATGAGAAGCTGTAATTGGAAAAATATAAACAAAAAAGTGATTTGTATTGATTTTAACAATTTTGGCTATGAGAAAGAGGAGAGCGCAGTCCGAAATGCATCGTCCTTGTTTTATTCTACCATGATTCTATACCTATATTCCTTTCTGGAGATAATGTCTTTGAACCTTTAAACTCGATTTCCCAAAAAAAAAAAAAAAAAACATAAAAATGCACATTGGCGTTTTTGGCATGAAATGGACGAAATCATTAGCGCGTTTGTTCATTCATTCGATACAATCAGTCGTTGAACGTACTTCATGCTGTTAAGTTGCGGCCGCTCTATTCTGCGTTGCGAACATAAAGTTGCGAACGTAGTGAACGCTTATTGCTGAGCCAAACCAAAAAACATATTGGATCAATAAAGAAACCAAGTCATGCATCTCTTTTGCTGCAATATGTTTTACGCAATCTTATAGCTGGAAGTTCATTAACTGCGTTTGCATTTGTGTCCGTCCATGATACAATAATTTACAAGGTAGCCTTGACAACTACCTTTTTTCTCACTAGCGGCGATCGGGAGTTGTCAAATCAATACACAGTTTAACTTTTCATCTGTTTTGCTGCTTCTTCGTTTTCTCTTTTCAATGTGTTTTTGACAACTCCAAATCGCCAACATAATTGTCACTCCTACCTTGTAAATCATTATACCATGTGACCGTCTACTCGCTGGCGCATCTTATCATGCATCTCTTTTGCTCCAATGTGTTTTTTTATCGGCTCGGCTCAGCAATAAGCTTTCATTATGGTCGCAACCTTATAGAATACGACAAGCTATCATTCTCGCGTTATGTTGTGATCGTACGAATAAACAAACTTTTCGTGCTTTTCGTTCAGTGCAAACTCTTAAAACAAATTCAATAGGCAGTGAAGGTAGGCCTCTTCTAACCTTCATTCTAAGGTTCATTATTTACCTTAGACCTCATTATATAGGTTAATGCCGCGTTTCCATGTGCTCTTCTATTATCTTCTAGTATCACATTTTTTGTAAGAAAGAAATAGCATGTGAGCCCTACTTTATGGCATTGATGAATGGGAGTGTGAAACAGGTATACCTTTTTCATTTTTATAGCATGTGATATCCCCTGTGATGCTAGGAGATCGAAGAAGTCTTCTTCGAAGATCGAAGATCAACTTCTTGAACTTTTGCTATAAAAGTTGATCACATGCTATAAATATGACATTAATTTTTATAGTTATAGTTTTTGTGCTGTCAAGCTGTCAATTTTATTTGCTCCAATATGAATTGTCTTAAAATAGTACAGAATTACAAATACAAATTGGAAAATAAAGAAAATCAAATCAGGTCAAGGGGTATGATTTAAAATAAATAAACATTCTTGGTTTTTCTAACCATCGCGGGGCTAAGCAATTAATGCAGATGAGTTCCCGACTCGGGAGTATGCAATCTAGAGTTGGCCAGAGAGTTCCTAATCGCATTTATGGAAAGCATCAGTGCTTTTTTTCATTAATTTGGTGCTTGGTAGATTCACCAAAACTTATTTTTTAAAACTTTTTTTTATATTTTTTTTCGTGTGTATTTCACTGATGCTGCTGCAGTTGTGGCACACGAATTGGATTACCTGTAACACCTGATGCTGTCTGCACAATAATAATTATATAAAACAATTTAGGGTACGTAGACAAGAAGTTATTTCAATAAGCACGTCTTGCAATCAGAAAACTTGTAGAAATTGATAAATTTATGATTTGTTTACATATTTTGCAAATGTCAAATTTTTATAGGAAAAAGTACATATATGCATCTCGCTCTTTATAGCATGTGTTTTGTGATATGGGATAAGATAAGATACTGAAAGATCACATGGAAACGTGGCATAAGTCACTTGAGAGAAGCACGGTCGAACTGTCAGAATGGATAAAAGGAAATCAAGAAAAAAAAACTGAATCTGTACAATTTTTAGATAACAGCTACTTTTACAGTTCGAGCAAAGGCAGAAAAAGAGTGCTTTTCTCTCATGTGACTTAACCTATATTAATGAACATTGGTGCATTTACTGCTACTTTTGACGGTGAGACACATGACTTCCTCGCTGCTTCTGCGAGCGCTTCTACGAGGCCTAATTTTTCGCTACCCAGGGCAGTACAACAATTATATATTTCCTACAAAAACTGGTTCTGCTTATATTTCAGGGTTACTTTTTCGTTAAAAGTTAAAATATATTTTAGTTCAAAAATACTGAATAATAATCAACGTAATGACTTAGAAATATTCTTATCTGACAAAAATATGTTAAATAAAATAAAATCACAGATTAAATAGGTAGGTATTCATAAAAAGAAATAAAAACAAAAATATTTTTTAATTGTTTTGGTTAACTCCTTCTTTAAGCCATTCTAAAGGAGTGCTTATAGCAGGCCTCTTTAAAGCAGGGAGAGCGGAAGACCTGAAAAATTTTCTCGTTTCATATAAAAAAGAAAGTATACTTGGATATGTGTGCACTTCGAAATCCATATGAAGGCCTGCTAGTAGCGCTACCAACTACTGCCATTGCCGACTGGGAAAGCTTTGAAATACAATCACAAAAATGTGAACGTATTATTTGGCGCACCACTGCTTTAGACCTATAGTTTAAACATTTCACAACACATTTCATCTTTCAGATCTGCAGGTCGATTCTAAATATTTTTTGTCGCAAAAAATCAATTTAGGACCATAGTACCGTTAATTATTTGGAAAATGCTTACCAACTTTAAGAAATACATTATTTTCTAAATCAATAACATTAAAAAGAACTGCTTTAGTTAAGGAGTTTTTATCAATTTAAGTCAAAACATAGTTAAATCCATTACATTTTTTGAGAAAAATCAATTTGTCTCGCTTCCTAGCCTGCACAACATAAATATTTCGAGAGCAAAACAAAAACATAAAACAAACCCATAGAAAGCATGCAACTCACAATAGTTCTCGGTCATTCACAGCGAACAAGAAAACAAATAAAGCGTTGAAACTGCAACGATGACTCATTCATCCATTCGTTGGCTGCAGTGCATCAACAAATGCCGCAGAAACCACCCTGCTTCCTTCCTTAGTGGTGGCGCCTCCGCATATAAACAAGACATAAACATATATATCTACATACTCGCAATAATAAGAGATGGAAAAAAAAAATGTATGTATGTAGCAATGTGCACAAATTTATAAATCTCCAAGTTATCTCGTATTTGCTAGCTCAGCATGAGTTTGTTTATTATTAGTTACAATTTAAAGAGCTGCTGCAGCAGCAGCTTTTTCTCTTCTCACACATGGCTGCTCCTGCAGTTGCCATCCTAGCGGACATAAATTTTTAATTTTTGACCTCACGTGATTTGAATTTGTTGTACATAAGAAAGAATTTTAATAAAAATACTGAAATGCATTTATGTGTGTGTGTGCATGCGTCTATTGTGTTCGAGTGTTTTAAAATAGAATATATTGCATAGTTTTTGGTAATTTGGCACAGAACGTGTGCTGCTGCTGCAGCTTGTGCGGATTTTTTTTTCTCAGTGCGCTCATACGCACTGCAGCAAATGTAAAGCTGTTTTTTAGTGTTGATGAAATTACGTACGAGTAGGTACTCGAAACTTATTTTAAATAACCACTCGTTTATTTTACACTAATTAAAGGCATAATGAAATAATAGGTCTGTTCCCGTACTTTTTGAACGAAACATGGTAAAATTGAAAAAAGCGTAAAAGTAAGCAAAAAATCTCTCAAAAATAGAGAAAAACACAAAAAAGCACGGGAACGCTTTTCGAACTAAAGGGTGGTAAAATTTTAAGGGCCGATGTTGAATGTGAACCACACCTAAACGTCAAGTTTTTTTCTGCATTTCGTTTGATATTTCTCAATTTCAGAGTAATTCAATTTAAACCATGGAAAGATACACAATCGAGCAACGCGTTAAAGTTATTCAGGCTTATTATGAAAATGGGCGCTCAATTCAAAATGCATATCGTGCACTTCGTGATTTTTTTCGGTCAAATTAATCGTCCAAATGTGCGTTCAATCGGAAAAATCGTGCAAAAATTTGAGCAAACCGGATCTGTAGGAGATGTGAAAACACCAGTGCATGCTCGTACAGCTCGTGCTGCAGGAAATATTGCTGCTGTTCGCGATAGTGTGGCTGAAGAGCCGTCAGGCAGTTACTGTGAATGGTGTTCGCTATCGTGAGATGATAACGAACTTTTTATTTACCGAATTGGAAGATATGTATGAGGACGGTGCCACTTGCCACACAGCTAACGAAACAATGGCTCTTTTGCGCGATAAATTCAATGGCCGTGTTATCTCACGTGGTGACGATGTCAATTGTCCGCCAAGATCATGTGATTTGACACCGTTGGACTTCTTTCCTTGGGGTTATTTGAAAGAAAAGGTGTACGTCAATAAGCCAGCAACAATTCAAGAGCTAAAGGATGAGCTAATTCGGCACATTAACGGCATAGAACCGCACTTATGCCTCAGCGACATCGAACATTTGGACCATCGGATGAAGGTGTGCCGCCGAGGTCGTGGCGGCCATTTGGCCGATAATTTGTTCCATACCTAATTGAACCATACCAATATTATCATAATAAAAAGAAATGACAATAATTTCTTAAATAATTTGTGTTTTATTCATAATCAACATCGGCCCTTAAAATTTAACCACCCTTTAAAATTGTAGAAACTGTCAAATAAAATCGTTTGTCAAAGTTAAAAATAAAAAAAAATAAAAAAATTGTTACATTCATTGCATTGATTAAAATTTTAAAAAAATAGAAATAGAATAGCTTGTTATCTTCGGAATTGTTGGATGATTCTAAAAGCTCAGAAAATTGTTCGCTCTAAAGCGACTTGTTTGGTTCATCTCCAGTGTTGGCTTGATGTGCTCCAAGCTTCAAGTGGATGTTGTTGTGTTGGCTTCAGTGTTGACAAACGACAAAAACGAAATCAACTAATGTGTACATATCAAGCCCGTAGCCAAGGGGTCACTTTAGGGGTTCAAACCACCATTCCACCACCACTCCTATAGGGTCCAGAGAGTATCAAAAAATATACCAAATTAGACTATTAAAATTAAAATGTGATCTTTTTTAAGAAAAACTAAGAGATAATGATGTAAATTTACTTGAAGATGCAAAAGATTCAACACAATTGAAGACATTAATGAATATCGCATGTTTCTTCAATAACGTCACATTTCGAAAGATCTGATTTTTCAGGAGAAGAATTTTAAGTTTTGATCGGACATAGGAAATGGGTTCACCTTTACCAAAATATAAATTGTAACAAATACAATACTTCTATATTTCAAATATTTTAATCCTTATACACTGACACAGACAAAAAAAAAAAATTACGATTTTCCATTTCTTATGTATGTAAATTAAAAATATTCTGCTCTCACGTGAAAAGTAAAGAAGATATTATCACCAAAAATACACACAGTATTACCCATGGTATTACACAAGTTTCTGCGTTACTAACTCAATTTTTACGTTCCCTGTGACATTGAAGAATTGCAATATGTCGCAATTATCTAGTTTTGAGAAAATCGAGTTCAAAGTTTCACATTTGTACTGAAATCTATGTTAAATCAAACTTTGTCAAGTAGTTAATTTCTAAAATAGCCACAAACATGGTTGTTTTAAGTTTTAAAATTGTTTGTATGCACATAAGACCTTCATCCATGCATAGACCACCAAAAATCTGAAAATACCACAAATACGATATCATTGAAAATCATTGAACATAATCATTGAAAATTTTTTTTGTTTAAATGAAAGATTAACTTTACGTGTAAAAGTCACAATCATTATATTTGCATTTAACTGCAAGAAGTTTGTATATTTCAATTCAATCCATTTTCAATTATAGATTGCAATACTCAAAAAGTCCCTGATATCCGAAAAAATATATATTTTAATCATACCTCGAACGAATATAATTTTATAAATTGTAGAAAATAAGGTTGACATCTTTTATGCAATGTCTAAGCTTATTTGTTCCAAAACCTTTGGGAAAGCATTCATTTGAATGGATTTTTTAAAAATTTTGAAAAGCTGTAGAATGTAAAAAATACATAAGCCAAGCCACGAAATTGAACACATTATGGGTAAATCTCGTGTTGCGGATAACTAAAACAGTTTGTTCATTGTATTTTGTTGCTTTCTTGGTGTGTTAGACAACTAAAATCTCCAACTTGGCACAGAATTTTGCCCTATGCAAAGTCTTTTCCAAATTACAGACTTCGCAAAATGCCCTAAAACCTAAATACCCTTTTTTCGAAAAAAATTTAAAAAAAAATTTTTCATAAGCCATTTATATAGTCCAGTCCTATATGTGATTTGATGATTTTTTTAATCATGTTACCAAATTTTCAAAAGAAAAATTAACAATAACATTTTTTTAAATTGCGTCATTTTTAATTTTTTAGTACACAAAATTTTATTTACATTTAATTTTTAAATAAATTCAATTTAAATGCACGACTGAACAAATTCTTAAATATCCAAAAAAGTTACTGTTTAATTCTTCTAATAAACATTTAGTTTTATGATAATTGTTTAAAAAAATAATCTTATTTTGATGTGGTTACTCTAATATGATATTGGGTATAAAGTATTGGTTCTGTGCAAAGACCAGTTTATGTACGAGTTTTATCGGAGACGATTCTTCTGCTCAAAAGATTTTATAAAAAAAAAAATTACAACTGATTGTTATTGGGAATTGGAAGATTTTGTCAGTCATTATCAGGGTTTGGTAATAACTCTTAAAAAAAATAATTTATTTAAGTTAAGTTTGACTGTTAGTAAACTCATTCATTTAATTATAAAAGTTAAAATATCTTTTAATTTATATATATAAAAATACAAGTTAAGAGTTAACTTTTACTTTACTTTACTCAAATATAAGAGTCTTCTGAGACTTTTATTCTTAAAAACATTTAGCAATGAGCTATTTGGGACTTTTATATTTAAAAGTCTCGCTAAAAGTCTTTATATAAAAAAAAAGCTTTGAAAAGTATTTTTCCAAAAATTTCCGATAAATACGTTTTACATAAATATCACAAAAGATTTTTTTTAACCCTTCGTGGGACCCTAAGTAAATTATACGTCAAAGGTCCCTAAGGTCCGCTGGGACATAATATGAAAATTGCCTATAAAATGCACTAAAAATGATTGATCACGGGCAAATTTTGGTTTTAAATTAAATATTAATTATTTTTATTGAGATATAGTCTTAATCTAATATTATTTTATTGTTCTGCTCGCTGAATCCTGGACGTTTTGCACTGCATGCAACGGTGCATCTGCTCTGAATGCTCCATACAAACAAACTTCGCAGCATGCAAATCTTGTTTTACGTTGCCTGTTGTTGTGTTGTTGACATAAATAGCAAGTTTTCCGTTGATCCCTGTGTTGGATTGGTGGTGCTTCGCTTGTAATGCTCTCTTCTAGTGGTATGACGTTGTAGTCCATCATAGCTCTCTTGATATGGGGGTAGCGGGTTATACTATTATTGAGCGCCCTTTCTTCGATTTCGGGAGTAGCCAACTGCTGAACTAATTTGTATAAGAACGACCGCCTCCTGTCGCTTTTCTGGCTCGGATTGAGGTCGTTATAGGCGATAAATGACGCCAATGCAGCAACGTCCACAATATTATAAAACATGGCCAGTGGCCAGCGTTTAGTACCTCTTTTACACGTGTATGTACCTAGCATTTGGTCCATCGTGTCCACTCCGGCTTTATTTTTGTTGTAATCCACAATGGCCATTGGTTTTTTATGTGCTCCTTCGACGGCGTTTGTATAATGTGCTGTTGAAATGAGTACCACTGCTTTATTTTTCTTCGGCACATATGAGCATAGCGCAACGTTGTTGTCATGGTAGCCGAACAATGTACTATCAATTGGGCGATTGCGATTCTTCCTAAACTCACTGGGAATACAAGCTTTATTTGTGCGTAAGGTACCAACATATGCTGTTCTTTGGGTAATCAAGTTTTCAGCCAATTCAAGAGACGAAAAGAAGTTGTCTGCATACACAATGCGGCCAGTAAATAAGTATTTCTGCGCGAGCTTCATTGTCACTTTGTAGCCCAGCTGGGTTTCACGCTCCTGTCCTGGTGCTTTTCCAGAGTATATGATACCTTTGAGCGGATATTTGGTTTTTGCATCACATATCCACCACACCTTTATTCCATATTTTGCAGTCTTTGATGGAATGTACTGTGTAAATGATGTCCGTCCTCTATATGGAAACAGTTGTTCATCTACTGTTAGAGCATCATGTGGTTCGTACCGAATTGCCAAATTAACTTGCAGCATGAGCCAAATATCATCAATTGCTGCCGTTTTGCTGCTCTGTGACCTTTCCATGCGTGTGTTCACGTTGTCAAATCGTATGTACCTCAATAGCAGTTTGAATCTTTTGAATGACATTACAGCTCTGAAGATTGGTGGATGATTTGTATCAAACAGGCAGTAAGCTGGTTCATTGTTTGACTTGTATAGGCCAGAAGCTATAAGCATTGCCAGGAACGCATCAAACTCCTTGGGTGTCAGTGGTTGCCATTTTTGTGGGTCGTGTTGGATTAGCTTCATTCCACGCTTCAATAGTTTGTTTGGCTTTTCGGTTAGTTTCTCTTACGATTATGTGTGACATTTCCTCGGTAAAAATTGTTTTGAATATGCTCAATGGATCATCCGAAGTCATTATTGATCCTATTCCTCTACTTCTCATGGTGAAGATATTGTGCGATCTTACACGTGAAGTTGGTGGCGGCGCTTTCTTCCATTTCATACCATTTTTGCCAACATAATAGTCATCTGAAGTTGTTTCTTGATTTGGCGGCGTTTCATCATCATCGTCACTTGTATCTTCGTCCCAGTATTCAATAGTGGCTCCACTTTCGCAATCAGAGGCTTCTTCATTTATTTGGAACGATGGATCACTTATTTCATCATCGAAATCACAACTTTGTTCATTTAGTATTTCATTTATATTGATATTTGCTTCACACATTTTTCTTTAGCTCAATTCAATTCAAAAGTTAGTACACAACTGTTGAATATTCTTGAAGCAACTGGTTTATATACCTTTTTTTTCCCCAACATTCAGGTAGGCACGCAGGTATAAGACAAATGCATCAGGGATGAACAAAGCAATAAAATAAGCAAACTTATACCTCCCCCTGCTCATTTCTTGGAAAACCCAATTAGAAAACAATATTTATTTTACCTTGAAACTAAACGCAGCTGCAATTTTGAGCCATAAAACAATGAATTCCACGAAGTAATACCGTTAATTTGCTTAATTTTCATACTATGTCCCAGGGGACTTTAGGGACCTTTCTCGTAGGCAGTAAAAGTAAATCCTTAGATCTCGGTAACCACTGGTCCGATTTTAATGATCGAACCCGTAAAAGACGCAGAACTAAATGTTCCAGAATACATGGTAACTTTGGGAGGGGGTCGTAGTGGCCAAAATAGGAGTAATTTGCGATTCAAAATCGAAAAAGTCCCTACGGACCTTAGGGTCCCACGAAGGGTTAATGAAGACTTTTATTAAGACTTTTATAATATAAAAGTCTCAAAAGACTCTTATGACGAATGTTTTTTAAATAAAAGTCTTCAAAGATTTTAATAAAATATTTTTAAGAATAAAAGTCTTTTTAAACTCTTATGTACTTAATCATTAAAGTTAAAAAATAACTCTTATTAATAAGAGTTAAAGTTAAAAGTTTAAAATAACTCTTCTTAAAAAAATTTTACTTTTGATCATAAATTATAACATTTTTAAAATAAAAGTTTCAAAAGACTCTTAATTTAAAGACTTTTTGGGAAAAAGTCATTAAAGTCCAAACCTCGTGATTGAAGTTAACTCTCAAACTAACATTTATATTTAGTCTTAATACAATTTATCATGCTTATGGTTTCCCTTCCAATAGTTTTTATTTATTTCAAAGAAATTTTGATATTTGCAATTTCTTTGCTAAGGTGTAAACAGCTGATTTAAGGTAGTTTGACCAACATTTGGTACTTTTAACAGGGAGGGGAAATTTTTAACTCTCTCGATTGCAATATCTTTTACCATTTTTTCGAGTACGGGAACGCTTCTCGAACTCAAACCTGCAAAACTGATAAATAGGACTAAAAATTAAAAGTACGGGAACAAACCTAATGATAAGGTCTCTATTGGGTGTGTGAATATCAAATGGCGATTTTTTTTTTGGCACAAAATACTCATTTATCTAAGCAACATAATGAATAAATTCAATAATTAATGCATTGCCCATCGTTAGCTATGACTTTTTTCATCTTTCTTACAATAGATAGATTCCGCGCCAATGTCAATCTTTTGAGGACAACTATGCATTAAGCCAATTCTTTACATCTTCGTACTGCATTGATCGAAGATGGTAGTAATTAGAAGAGTTCATATTGAATCGAATAGGACAGGTGGGGCAGAACTTCTCAATTAATATTTTCCAAATAGCTTTTTGCTACTTGGTTTGCTGCATGTGCACGAGCATTATCATGATGGAAAATAACTGTTTTGAGTATTTGGGCATATTCTGGTCTTCTTTGTTTCAATGCTCGTTTCAATGTCATCAGTTGATGACGGTAGCGATCCCCAGAAGCCATTTTATCAGGATTTAACAGTTCATATTATATCATTCCTTTCTAGTCCCACCGAATACACAGCATAACCGTATTTCTATGAATATTACGTACTGATTGCAAAATTGCATGCACAAAAAATCGACTAAAATCGATGTTTATGTCAAATTAAATTTTCTTTCAAATGTCATTAAACATTTCTTTATTTGTTTTTTTTTTATTTTATATTTACCTATCAAAATAAATACTAACTATTAATTTTAAAATACATCTTCTTCAACTGTTAAATAATAATGCACAAATCTTAAAAAAGATATCTAAAAGCGTTTTTATTTATTTATTTATTAAAAATATTAGCATCCCAGCATTAAAAGAATAACATCTTTTTCATAGCAAAACCTCTTTGTTTCTTATCTACTGCCTTTTATCTCCTCAAATATAATATAAATTCATTATATTTTTGGACATTAAAAGCAACAAACTTTTGTTTCAGATATTTTTGTCGCTGCAATTTTTCTTACACAAAAGAAATTGAACAAGAACTTCAAAGAAATATTCTTCTGTTCAAATATTTGCTAAATTATATATTTGTAGAGCAAGTTCTGTGTTGTATAATATAGATATTGTGTTCAATATCAACTGTTTTTATAAATATTATTTAAGGGGGGACATGACATTGGCAGTTTTTTGAAATCGAACATTTTTTTAATCATTTTGTATTTTAGTAAATATTCTTAAGATTCTAAGAAAAAAAATTTTCTGGAAAAATTCCATACGGGTTCAAAAGTTACAGATTAGTGAAAGCGCATTTTTAATTTTTGCGCTACCTATGTACGGCAACTGGTATATACGTGTTTTACTTGCTACCTGACTTTTGGTGGTTGTTATTTCGTACTTACTTGAAGGGTGGGGGTTTTTTTTTTGTGTTTTTGAATTTCTTTATATTTCTTTATATTTATAACTCATATAGTAGAATTTTTATTTTATATGCTCAGTTATTTGGCATCTTTTGCAGCGTGAAGTCGTTGTTTTTTTTTGTGAAAAATATTGAAAAATGAAGCGTCGTTCTTTAGATCGAAAAGGCAAAAGAGGTTTTTTACACAAAATCATTACACCAAGAAAACCTATTTAAACAGAAGAAATGGAATCTGAGGTGGAGTTCACTAAAAAAACTTCATGGAGCATCAGTGGATGTTGGTTGTGATGAAACATTTTCCTACTGCATATTACAATATGCTGAAATATTTTTGGGCTTGTTTGTCGAAAATGTGGTGGAAATGTAAAATTTGAAAAGAAATCTATGAAGAGCTAAACAAGTGCTGGGTGGACTCACGCAAAACTCCAATGAAAGCTTGAATCCAAAAATTTGGCTCATTGCACCTAAGTGTATGCCAGGCAGCAACAGAATTGTTAATATTGCAAGCTGCATGGCAGTGTCTACTTGCAATGACGGCGCTTATAGTTATTTGCAAATGTTTCAACTACTTGGTATCACCATAGTAGCTACAGCATTGAATTTTTCCAAATGAAATGATGCAAATCGTTTGAAATGCGCCAGAGTGAAGGCATATGAAGCTTCAAAAGAAGCCCGAATTGCTAAACGATTGCAAAAAACGATAAGAAACAGCACAACACAAGATTACGAAGGCATACAGTACGAAGCAGGCATGGCAGATTGAAGGTAACCTTTGTTCTTTGTTCACAAACTTTGAACCAAAATAATTTTTTTTTTTTTATTTTTTTAAACTTGATTCGCTATCGTATGACACGCGCTTCTTTTTAAATTTTTTTTTTGATTTTTTATGAATTTTTAAAGTCAATATTTTTTTCGAAAAACACACTTTCAAATTTGTAACATCACCAAAAATTTAAAAAACATTTAAAAAAAAAAAGCTCGTGTCATACGATAACCAATTTTGTTAGGATTTTAAAAAGTAATTTTTTTCCAGATCGGACAATTTTTGCAACTCCCAGCGCTGCAACCACGGGGCCCCGTAATTTGTTCAATTCTCTACAATAATAAAAAAAAAATTTTGGAAAAATGTTTATTTTTCACTGAGTTATGAATTTTTAAAAAAGGTCTGTTTTCTCTGCCGCGAATGTCATGTAACCCCTTAAGTGATTGGATAAAGAATTATTTATTTTTTTTAAAATTTAACATTTAAACAAATCTGTCTCTAAAATAATTGTTACAAAATGTTACAAAGTGGAACTGACATATTAGACCTTCCTTCTTATAAGGATCGTTTAAAACTATTAAAAATGCAGTCTTTAGGTGATCGAAGGAAATCGTCAGATATCGTATATTTACACCAGCTCATAACAGGTGTATTCGATTCTCCAGATCTTCTTTCTCACATAAATTTTAACACTAACCGTACAAGCAGTAGAAACGCTAACAACTTAATTTATTTGCCGTTTAGTAGAACAAATTATATGGCTACTTATCCTTTAAGTCGCATGAGTTCCTTTGTTAACAATTGTAGCGTTTTTGATGTTAATTTGTCAAAAGGTCAACTTAAAAGTAGATTAAAATTAGTTGTGTAAATAGATCTATGTATACGCATGGTTAGTTGTTACGTCTTGTGTTGTACCTGAGCCCAACCCATTTATTGGTGGGTAAATTTTTCCCACATTAACTTGTTTGTGGTCACGGGTATCCATAACATTGATATTTTTCAATGATTACTGGGTAGTGGCTTTAGATGGGTTAATGCTGAGGAAGTGCGATATAGCTGTAGTAGCTGAACTCTATTGTTATTGCAAAAAAAAAAAAAAAAAATTTCGTAAAGTAGTTAAAATTAAAAAAAAAAAAAAAAAATAGAATAACTTAAAGCTGAATAAGAAAAATAGCGGATTAAAAATAAAAAAAACTATAACTAAACTATTTACTTCCGAATGAAAGTAAAATCAAATCACTATAAATTCGGCCTTTGGTATCACTTTTAACGTTTTAATTTCTTTTTTGTTCGATTCGTTTTAGAATTTTAGTAAAATTCAATTTTGTGAAATGGGTTTTAAACTAACGCGAAATAGAGAATAAAAGTAAGGAAAGCAGTTTCAATGGCTTTAAAAATATCTATCAAACAAATTCGAGTACAAAAGTAACCACTGCGAATTGACTGCACTGTTTTTGAACTCGAGAATGTGTGCGTGTGTTTGTGTAACTTGTAATTTTCGTTTTTGCTTTCAGCTGTGCTATGCTTACGCTCCCTCTCAAGACGAGAGCAAAAGCTCTGCAGAATTAACTGCAAAATAAAACAATTAAGTGGAGAAATGCTATAAGTGAGCCAAAAAAAGCTTTTTAACATGTTGAAATTAAAGCAGCCGAGAGATGTTAACTACAACTGTGAGAGAGTTGAAGATAGCGTATTTCATGTCATATTGATAGAAATATATTTGATACTCAAATATTTATTTTTAAAAAAAAAACCAAAAGAACGTCCGTTTTTCATTCAAGCATTTAAATAAGTTGTTATTTTAAAAATTTTTAAAATATATATGTATATCTTTTCTACTTAAAACTAAGTTGTTTTTACATACTAACCTTTAGATTTTTTTTTTGCCGGAATGCATAAATATTGTAAAAAAATTAAAATATTAAAAGATTACGCATACAACGTGGTGTACATACATAGATTTATCAGCCAGCAGCTGTTAAACATACCGCTCTGCATGCTATAGATAGGCACAAACAAATAATAATAAAAATAAATTAAAAAAAAAAACATTGACAACAAAGCTTTTCGGCATTTTTTGCTCAAACTGCCACAGCAGAGAAATCAATAAAAACAAAGCAGCTGACCTGAGCACCGGCAACCAATGCTGCTGAGTGTGAAACTTGCAGTCATTAAAAACAAAGAGTTGCCAACTTTACAGTTTTGGCAAAAGAAAGATCTTTAAAAAATAATATCTGAAACAATTGTGTCACGAAATTACGATGGGCTCGAATTTGAATTTAAAGTCTTTGTTGAAAATAATTTTATGCTTCTAAAGCTATGATGCAATTTATAAATTGCGATAAATTTCATGCAAATGCTAAAATAAGCGTGATATAAGATGATAATTTCAACACGTGACATTATTAAAGAAAGTTTTTGAAATATTTATTGAAATATAGTATTTATATGTATTATTGCATATTTAGCAAAAAATCTGTTTTTTTTTTATTTTATCATAGTTTTTTTTTTATTAGATTACACTGTATAACACGAAAAAACCCCGCCTACTTTCTCAATGGTTTCTTATATTTTTGTGTACGCAGATCCCGAATATGCAATTATTTTTTTTCGGGACACCTCTCGTTTGGTCTCCACAGGACTTTGAATCTTTAAGTAGTTTATTTCTTTAAAAAATTGTTAAATATAGAAAATCTTATCCGATCACAACAAATTTGGCATCAAATTAAAGAGAAAAACACAAGAATCTTAAAAAAAAAAATACTAAATGAAAAATTTTCTTGAAGAAGGATATGAAAAATGTCCTTTTTATTTGAAAATCCTTAATATCCTTGAAGTTTTCAGTCCAATTTAAATAAAAAAATTTATAATAAAATCTAATATTTTTATGATATGATTCTAAATTTTGTTTGCACGTAATTTGACATTTCCAACGAGATGTTTTGAGCTATAATATATGATCAAGGCAGAAATTTTAACGATAAATTACTTTTAAAATACTTTAAAACATGTTAAAAAGCAAACCAAAGATGCAGTTTCAGTGAAATTTCACAGACACTTGGTTAAAATAGTGAGTTTGTCTTAAGAATTTTTTGGCTTAAATTAGATTGAAAACTTTAAGGATACACAGAATTTTCAAATAAAAAGTATTTTTTGTCATATCCTTTTTTTTCATAAATTGTAAAGTTTTATATTTCTTTTAAGTTTCCTACTTTTTTTTCTTTAATTCTGTAAACCAAATTAGGTGAAGAAGAACTTCCCAAAGGCAGGTACTCCTTTAAATTTTAAAGTCCTGTGGAGACCAAATTAAAAGTGGTACGGAAAAAAATATTTGCATATTCGTGATCTGTGTACACAAAAATATGAGAATTCATTGAGAAAGTGGGCGGGGTTTTTAAAAAGGGCCAAATTGTTGTGCTGTGTTATTAAGCAAAGGTATTATTGGTATAAGCTCTTTTTTTCAAAGAGATAATCATGTATTATACATATTGAGTAAAAAACTTGTAACCAATTTTTGTTAAAGTAAGAGGTTGGTATGTAGATTGCGCAAATTTTTTGTTTATATATTAAATTACTTATTATTAATTATTAACTATCATGTTGGCAACTAAGTAATTGCGGATTTTTTTTAGAAAATAAAAGACAATTTTTTCATGCAACGAAATAACTTTATTCTGTAATGTATTGCATATTTTGAGCAATGACCTTTTGCCATCTTTCAGGCAGCATCATGATTCCACGTTCATAAAACTTCTGGTTTTTATCAGCAAAAAACTGAACCAGGTACGATTTGACATCATCATTATTATTGAAATTTTTACCATTCAAGGAGTTTTGCAAAGATCGAAATAAAAAGTAATCAGATGGTGCAAGGTCAGGACTATATGGTGGATGTGGCAAAACATCCCAACCAAGCTCCAATAGTTTTTTCCGAGTGAACACCTTTCGAATTCGGGCCGCTTTTCTTCAACTTCATTGTTAAATTTAGTTAGTTGTTCAATGTAGACATCTGAATTGATCGTTCGATTGGGTGGTAAAAGTTCAAAGTAGACAATTCCTTTGTAATCCCACCAAACTGATAACATAACTTTCTTATGTTGAATATCAGTTTTGGATGTTGTTTGAGCTGGTTCACCTGGCTTGCTCCACGATCTTTTCCGATTGGCATTGTTGTAAACAACCCATTTTTCATCACCAGTTATCAATCGTTTTAAAAATGGATCATTTTCATTACGTTTCTTTAACAAATCGCAGATGTTAATGCGTTGTGTCAAATGATTTTCTTTCAGTTCATGAGGAACCCATATATCGAGTTTTCGTACATAGCAAAGTTGTTTTAAGCGATTTTCAATGCATGTATGTGATACATGAAGCTTCTCTGCAATCTCACGTGTTGTACTGTGACGATCCGAATCGATTATTTCCGACGACCAGAACGTTTTTCATCTTTGAGTGAAAAATCACCAGAATGAAATTTGGCAAACCAATTTTGACACTGCTGTTCTTTTAAAGCTTCGTCACCATAAACAGCACATAACTTTTTGTGAGCTTGCGATGCGTTTTTTCCTTTCCGAAAATAAAAAAGCAAAATATGACGAAAATGTTCGTTTTGATTTTCCATTTTTCAACTGACGTCAAACAAAAATTACACAACCGATCAAAAAATTTTTTTTACTGATTGACAGTTGTAGTACCAACTATCAAATAACAAAATGTGTTTGACAATTCGATTACGTCAGCAAACCTAAAAATTCAACTAGAGCCATCTATGAGTGAAATCCGCAATTACTTAGTTGCCAACCCAATATTTATTATTATTTATTGATTATTATTAGCAAAGTTAATATAGCTTGGGAAGAGTAGGATATAATCAGTTATGAAAATTGACGTTGGCTCACCTCAAAATGTTTATAAATAGGCACCGAATTAGTATATTAGATTTTTTTGTATAAAATTATTAAAATATTAAATTATTGTCTTAATGTGCTGATAAATTTACACAAACACTGATCAATTTCATTAAAAATCGACGTTTCAGTTTAGTTTTTTTTTTAATATTTTTCTTATCATTTTATTATTTTCATCACTTTTATTAAAATTTTCTACATTTTCTCAATTAACTTTATAACAATATAACTATTTCAAATGCACAGACGCATTTACATTCTGTCAAAAGAGTACCCGGAAATGATTGTTTAAAAGACTAGCTTAATTTTGCGCAAAACGTGTATTATTTATTATAAATATTCCACCAAACACATTTTTTGAAATGCCACGCCCACCTGTTTCTAGCAACGCCCAATCATTCTGGAAAGACGTTGGACGCTTTTCACTACATTGAAGTATATTTCATGTGAAATTTCAATCAAATGCGTTGAAAACTCTTTTCGCAAACATTTTTTAAAAGGATTTTCATAGCTGAGCTTGTTTTAACTCTTTGTTTTTTTTTTTAATAAATAAAGCTCACTTGTAAGATCCACAAATAATCTTATATTTCACTGTCCAAAATCAAACTATCCCAGTATGAACAAAAAAAGCTAATACCGCCAAAATATAATTCATTCCCTACGGCACTTAAAAATTATACCTCAGCTACTGTGTTCTAATTGGCTCGTTTTCAAAAATTAAAATATCGCGCCAATGCTTGAAAACCACCTGGAAGGATGTTGGCCTTATCTGAGTTAAAGTGCTTCTAAAATTCTTTTTGTGTCGTTAAGTAGTCACAACTGTTCTCTATCCTGACGTGAAGTTTGAGCGTGATCTGTCATTTAGTTTGCTTACATTGCTCGATTTTGCCACTTTATCTCAACTATTCATCTCAAGTTCATCTCATAACAATATCAAACAAATAATTTGTCTCAAATTTTGTATTGCGAATGCAATTTTGTGTGCAGAATTGCTGAAATATAGCAGAAGGATTACAGTGAATCGACTGTAACAAAAACGCATGCATATGAGTGATGTAGTGCATTCAAAAGCGGTCGAGATGTGTTGCAAGATTTGTCTCGCTCAGGTCGGCCATCCAACATGTTCAACTGAAGTTAACATCAAT
Organism: Coremacera marginata; assembly: GCA_914767935.1. Lineage (NCBI taxonomy): Eukaryota > Metazoa > Arthropoda > Insecta > Diptera > Sciomyzidae > Coremacera > Coremacera marginata. Next base: position 45,482,316 of record OU612043.1, read on the forward strand.
AAAGTGAAGTCAAAATCGTCAATTAAGTTTGAGAGATATAGCCGCTTTTCTTTTCTTTTCTTGACTTTTCTTTGTCTCATGAATCAATACATACCATTGTACCACCTTGTTCAAAAAGAAAGGTTCATTCACACTGTGAACCAGGCATCAGGCTAGTGAATCAGGCTCAATTTTTTCTTCCATCGTAAAAATCGAAGACACGAAAAAAGTTGTAAACAAAAGATTGTCACTTTACCAAATGTCAACGAGAGACGCTGATATTTGACAGCCTTGTCATAGACACATGTGTCAACCTACTAAAAAAAAAAATTTTTTGAATCGGACAGTTAAGTTCGGTTCACAGTGTGAATGAACCTTTCTTTTTGACCAAGGTGGTATATGATTGTTTGAGCATGAAACGCGTTGCCGCTCGACTATTTCCGAAAGACCTCGACTAGTTCCAAAAGAGAATTTTTTTTCAAAAACATGGTAGAACGAGGCGATTCCGACCCCACATTCCTTCATAAAACGTATTATAACTGGTGATGTGAGTCAACCAGTCAACAAGCTTCGGAATGACGCCTTCGTACTGGGCCGACACCGAAAAATAATGTCAAATTCAATCAAAGTCAAGCTAATGTTGACTGTTTTTTTTTTTACTACGGCATTGTGCATTGAATTCAGGACAGGTTTCTGAAAAGAAAAATCATGTACCCTGCACCGCGACAACGAACCAACTCATAAGGCTATTAATGTAAACGAAATTCTGGCCAAGAATTCAGTAATTATCATCGAATAACCACCGTATTCACCTTTTATAGCTACGACTGATTGTTTTTCTCTTTCCAAAACTAAAACTACCTCTTCGAGGCACCCGCTTTCATTCGGTAGAAGAAACTAAAGAGAATTCGCGGCGAGATCTGACGTCAATACAGGAAAATACGTTTGAAAAATGTTTTAATGAATTGATTACACAGAGGAACAGTGAAACAGTTGCAGAGTAACGACAATGAAGTATAAATAAATTTTGGAACCAGAAATAGTGTTCGTTTTTGACCATCAGCTTGAGTTTATGAGTTATAGATAAGAATCTGAAAAAACGATATTTTTCTGATAATTTAACTATATCTTTTTAACAAATTGACTAATTGTGGGAGTTTGTATATATTTTTATTAAAAAAAACTTTATCATTTAATTTTCGCAAATAAAAATTTTTTTAATATTTTTTGTAGTTTTGAAGATATACTTCAAAATGATAAAATTTTAAAAATTTTTTTGAGTATGAATATTTGAAACCCTGTATCTTTTTTATTGCTTCATGTACTTCTAAAAATGAATTTTTGTCTGATGGGAAAATTATGGAATTTTAATACATATTTTCAGTTTTTACTAATATCTTTGATAATTTCGGAGATATTTTTAATATATAAAGTTTTTATAATATATAAAGTCTTTTTTAAAGTTTGTTTTTTAAGAAAACAAATTTAAATTGTGAGTCAATATGGCGCCGATATGGAAAAATTGTTAAAACAATCTGATTTTTGCTACATATGTGGTGAAAACACATTTAAGAAAGACAAGAGAAATGTATCTGAAGGTATACTTTGTTTGATAAATAACAAAGTACCCACTGTCAAGTTTTATTCCTAGATGAAAAGAATATCCTCAATTTCTCTGAAGCATTTATCAAAACACTCACTGTTCACTTTCAAGGACATTGCCGCTCACGTCATAAAAGGCCATATATTATTTAATTTTCATTTCATATAATTTTAACTAGTTTTGGTATAAAGGCGGCTAAAATCGTTTTTTTTTTTTTATATATATACGTATTACATTTTTTTTTTGGTTATACGTGAGGTATAAAAAAAAAAGATTCAGGCTTACAAATTTTTATACTCCACAAAGTTTTCAAAATTTTTGCATTTTGAACATCGACATCATGACAACAAAAGGTAAGGTAAAATTTTATGCAAAAATTATAAGGATAAATATTTTTTAAAAGAATTGTAATATGTGAACCATAAAAATCGGTCATTCTGTTAAAAAGATATACTTAGTTAATATAACAGAAAAAGAACGATTTTTCAGATTTTTGCTTATAACTCCTAAACACGAGCTGATGGCGAAAAACGGACACCATTTCTAAAATCTGCGTCCGATATCTATGTAGAATTGCTTATCGTGTGTTCTGCAATTTTTACATAGTGCCATTTTGATCCCCTGTGTTATTCTTTGACATAAGTGTATTGTTTTGGAAGCAATCTACTTTGAAAGCGATACAATAAGTTCTAAAGAATAATAAATATTTTGTATTTTATTGACCAATTCCCCGTACTTTTTTGACAGAATGTACATGACGTTTGAACGAAAAATAGGTTGAGCCAAAATTGTACGTATTATGACAGGGGATCTACAATGGAACAATTACCACTTTGAATAAAATTTTTTAATGCGTCTGCCACATACATAATCAGTGCGTTTTATAGGTCCCACACAACATTGAAAGTTTTTGGGGAATATAACTCCGCAAACAATATTTAAACATCTAACGTACTAACATAATAAATATTAATAACATGGTGGGCCAACTTACGAACCTCTCCCTTACTTTAGGGGGAGGGTAGGGGGACTCTCTAGATTACAATTTGCTCATTACTGTTGTTTTGTAGATAATTAAGCAAAATTGCTGTTAAAAATTGCTTTTAATAGATTCAAGAGTTGGCAACTTTGATTAAAATGTGCATGCTACATAGAGAAAGACAACAAGAGAGAGAGAGAGAGAGAGTATTAAAGCTTTTATTACACTGTAACTTGCAGTGTTGTGAGCAAGTTTTTAAATATTCAAAAAAAACTTACAACTTACAAACCTCTATCTTACTTTTTGTAGGTATTCCCTTAATGACGAATTGGTCATAATTGTTGTTTTGTAGATATTTAAACAAAGTTGCTATTAAAAACTGCTTTTAATAAATTCAAGAGTTGGTAACTTTGATAAAAATGTGCATGCTAAACATATACAGAGAGCTAGACAAAATTGGAGAGAGAGAGAGAGTGAGAGAGATATAAAGAGTATTAAAGCTTATATTACACTGTAACTTGCAGTGTTGTGAGCGCGCGCGTGCATTTCAAATTTAGTGAACAATCAAAGTAGCAGCCAAACTTTTGCAGTCCTTTGATAGTTTTTTGCTTTTGTTGTTGTTGTTGTTGTTGTTGTTGTTGTTGTGTGCTGCACACTGCAAAAGATTGCATAAAACTTTCAAAATTCAATGCAAAAATCATGTTGTTGTTGTTCTAGTCTATTGCAGTGGCAATTATTATCTAAGTGCAATAAATAAAATCTAAAACATATTTCAATTTATAAGAGTTTCAAAGCAAAAACAAAAAAAAAAAATAAAATAAAAATAATATTAAATAAGTAATGTTTTAAAAAATGCAATGTAACAAAGTGAAAAAATATAAGCAACACATAATATATGCTAATTTTGTGAATTAAATAAAAAAGTTGCAATTTAACAAACGATTTGTGCGGAAGATCAAACTTAAAGCGAATTAATTGTATCGCTGCGCGTGTTTGTGCTGTGCACAAATTCTATAGGCTTTTAGCCTTATCCTTTTCCGGTTAAGTGGTTTTGTTTTTTTTTTTTTTTTAAATTGTGAAATAGTTGCAGCAGTGCGGTGGTGCATCTTTAAACAAGACTTATCTGCATTCAGAGTGGCAGTTAAAGCGTAGTGGTGAGTATTTTAAGTTTCTTAGTACTAAATAGTTATATTCTTAAAAATGTTACTTTTTAAGTCATTCAAAATAATGAATTCTACGTTTTCCAAATTTTCGATTTTATGAACAATAAAATATTGCTTATATTTCGTCTTTCTTCCTTTGTTAACTCTTGCTTTCCGTTGTCTTAAAGATTATTAAAAATTCTGAAAAAATATCCTTTTAAATCAGCGAGTTGTCCGAATGAAAGCAGTTCGCTGCATGGGCGTAGCGAGAAGATAGCTGCCCCTAGACATCGGAAAAATTAAAACAATAGAATTGTAAATAATTCTTAAAGTTCTGTGATCTTATAACTACTCATTTGTGTTGTAAAAAAATGTTAATTAAAAACTGTAACTACTGGTTTTTAAATTGAAATTCAATTTGTTTCACTTCAAATTTAACTTAATCCATTTGGGAAATCTTTTAATTTTTTAACATTATTTTATATTATTTTATTGAAATTAAAATTTTTTAATACGAAAAAATAAAAGAATTTGGAGGGATCGGAGTGGATAGTTCCCAAGGGAAAAAATGTTACACTTGGAAAAGTACTGGAGGCTGGTCATACATATTAACTCTCTCCTATTCTTTCCAAGAGGGGAAATATTGATTTTATTATTATTACGCATTTTTGGGCATTTTTTGTGATGACTATCAAATCTATACTTTAGACGCGATTTTTAAAAATAGGATAGCAATTGAAAGGTCTCGCTCTGTAGATTATTGCACAGAGATTTCTTAAATCATGTGTATTTTTTAAAAAAAGCTGAAACAATTTTCTACGAAACAAGCCAAATTTATTTTTGATGCCTAAAAATATGTGATAGATTTTTATTGTAATGCTATGATAAGTAGTAACTGGGCTACTTAGCAATTCAACAGAAACATAGAAAGTTTCTATGAAATCCTTGGTTCAAAGGTAAAAATAGTTCTTAATATATGTAAATACATAATTACCTATCACTAGATATTTTTCTTTTTTGGCCAGGCGGGAATACTAGTTGATTTTATTAACAGTATGGTGCATTATATGAGAGCCCCCCTAAGGAGGGGTCGGAGGGGATAGTTCCCAAGGGAAAAAATGTTACAATTGAAAAAATACTGGAGATCGGTGGTACACATTAACCCTCTCCTACCCTTCCCAAGAGGTTAAATATTGATTTCATTAATAGCAGGGTGCATTGTATGGGAGTCCCCCTAAGGAGGGGTCGGAGGCGATAGGTCCCAAAGGAAAAAAATGTTGCACTTGAAAAAGTACTGGAGGTTGGTCGTACATATTAATCCTCTTCTACCCTCCCCAAAAAGGCAAATATCGATTTCATTTACTGTAGGGGGTTAGGGTTCATTGTATGGGAGCCCCCCTCAGTAGGGGTCAAAGAGGATTGGTTCTACGCAAAACATTTTCCTCCTGGAAAAATAATGGGGGTCAGCCATACATTTTAACCCTCTCCTGCCCTTACCAAAAGGGGAAATATTGATTTCATTAATTGTAGAAGCTTAGGGCTTACCCTGAACCCGCCTCCAGGGAGAACCTTCGTATCCCGAAAAAACTGAATTCATATTCGGTTTCAGCGACCTCGAAAACATAAAAAAAGTCATGAAACCCCACGGATTTTTTTTTTGAAAATTGTCGTACAGTGTTATTATAAATGATGGAAAGAAAACCGAACATTAAACATATTTATTACAAAAACAAAAAAAAAAAAATTCATGAAGTCAAAGAGGCTTTAACCAGAGTACAAACGATTGTACTGCATCAATTTCTGTATGATTACATTCTCGAAGCGAAAGTTTTATTCTTTTTAGAAAAACAGATTTAGTCCGAATAGATCATAATTCAATTGGAAGGCTATTGAAAAGCCGAGGAGCCACTGATGTAAAAAAAAGTTCAGAAAAATTCTTAAGGAATGTGCTAGAACAGTAGCCATATTCTGACTATTAATTCTTAAGTGATATATGTCTGAGCATCGACTCCGGATTTGTCGAAAAAAAAATTTTAAGACTTTATAGAAATATAAATGCTTCAACGGCAGTATGTTAAAATTCCTATAGAGTAGCAAACTACTATACAATCTAATTTTATTTCAAATAATACGAATGGCAGCCGTAGAGCGTGTTGCCCATACGCCAGAGAACCCTGGTTCGAATCCCACCTGACACAGAAACTTTTAATCAATTGAATTAATTTTTCTGTTCGACCGTCACCTCTATGCAGACAATGGCAAACCTCAGAGAGTAAAAACTGCCATGAAAAACTTCTTGAAAAATTTTATTTCTGTAGGTGCGTGCCACCCATTAAAACACAAGTCTACAGCAAAAAATGCTCATTGATGCAATCTTTCACCAATATTGATGTCTGCATCCACTTCATCTTATAGTCCGTCCTGAAACCCAACACTAGATGAAAACTAGATAAATTTCCCCATCCCTCCTGGCTGTGGCCATGATTTGCTGTCTAGGTTATTCTTTCTTATTCGGAGAAGGTCTGAACATTCAGTGAGAATATGTTTTGAAGTTGCTTCATCTTTTAGACAAAGTCTATATATTTATAAAAGTCTATATATTTACGTAAATACCCTTGTCAATTGTAAAAGTATGTGCGTGTCCGCCACGCACCTTAGAAGTGAAACTTCTAACCAAAAAAGGAGTTTCTCGCATTGCTTATATATTTTATTAACATTGTTTTTCGGCTCAGTCTAATACACGTAGTGGGGAATGTTCGCGGTGTTCATTCTATGCTATAATTATTTAATGAGAATATGTTTTAGTGCATTTTTGGGAATTTTTATGAAACTTTGTGTGCCATGCATTGCTATTTAAATTGCCAAGACACCATCCGAGGCCATTAGATAAGGAAGAAACGTAGAATTCATACTTAATAGTTAATCAGCAACTCAACTTGACATAAGTTCGTTGCTTAAAGGGTAAAACATACTACTGAGTATTGGCAGTTTGTGGGTTCGAATTGCACTGCGAACAAATACTTAAAATAACAATTTTTTTTCGTTTTTATTCTGCCGAGTGTGGTGATATTGTTTTTAAGATCGTCCCCCATCTAATTCGGTGTATTATTGTTAGCGTGGCAAAAGTAAAACAAATTTTTGCAATATGGCTCGTATTGGACCCAATGGTCGCACAGGGTTAAATATATTAAAAATCAAATAACAGACATGAATAGAAACTATTTACTCAATAAAATAATTTTGACCACCTAAATCGGTCAAACATCCCACTGTGCATTGGCAAATTTATTTCTTCAATACTTTGAAGTGCTCGCAAAAACAAAACCGTCATGCGTAACATAAAACACATACGACAACATACATACACGACTGCGCGCATATTACAAACAACAACAACAACAACAACAACAACATGCAGTCATGCCTCTCCAAACTGTACGAAAATAAAAAGCTTCCGACGGCTTAACGAAGTCAAGTGCATATCAGGGATGATATTTGGAGGCTTCTAGGGCTTTTTTGGGCCCTTTTCAATTTAAAAAGCCCCGAGGCCCTTTCTATTCATTTTAGGCCCTTTTGGAAAATTCTACTGAAAAAATAATCAACATTTAAAAAAAAAAAAATATAAAAAATACAAAAAAGAAAAAAAATTTTACCCAATAAAGACTAAAAAAATGTCCAAAAAATTTTTAAAAAATTGCCCAAAATGCAGTCCAGCGGCACCGTAGTGCTTGACAAGATAATATTAAGCAACCAATATCCGCCGTCACAAAGGGTTTTGCTTCCAAATTGAAAATGTTGTTGCTGGTGTAGACGACGACTAAGAAATGATTGTAAGGCCCAGAACTTACGCCCGAAAAAAAAAATGTCAAAAAAGCCCGAAATTTTTAAAGCATTAAATTTTGGAAAAACGCCTGAACTTGAAATGGAAATTAAGCCTGAAAGAACGATATAACCCCGAATAGTTTGGAAACAAAGCCCGAAAGAAAATGGGAACTACGCCCGAAATTTGGCAGCAGTTATTTGGGCTGTATTTCCTAATTTTTCGGGCATAATATTCTTTATCCAGATTCAATGTAAGACAAAGTATGAAAGAACAGATTTAAGTAGTAAATAAATGTTCCCCTGTGAAAATATCTGCAATGATTTTCTTAATTTTATTTGTTTTTTATGTTATTCCATAAACAAGGGGTCCATGGACATTATGTCCGAATAAGGTTCAAATGGTGTTATATTCATGATAAAATGTGTTGCCCTTTTATGGAGTATTGTTTTCTTACCTACCGTATCATTTTATCGTAACTAATTTGAAATTTCTTAACTTTTCGGTAAACAAAAATTCGGTCTTTTCCATATTTTGATTTGCTAAAAATGCCCAATTTTTTTCTGTTTTTTTGGTGATATTTCCTTAAAGAATGTGCAAAACCGCCCAATTTTTCCACTGATGTTTCATTTGAAAACTACCCCAATTTTGTAGGGAAAAATGTTAGATGATTTTTCATTTTAATTCTTATGTTATCTTTTATTGTTTGTATTTTATTTAAAGGCAATTTTTCCTATCGCCTTTTAAATTGTTCTCAGTAAAACAAGTTCTGGTATATACGCGGTTAAAAATCTTGGAGTGATTTTTAAACCAATAGTTGGAATAACGTATATTTTAAACCATAGTTTATTAGATTTAATACTTTTCAAACTACTAAAAATTTTTTTAGTCAAAGCTGTACTCAAATTTAATAAAGTTGGAATAAAATTAAAACTTCAGTACCTATGGTTTAAAATTTAATTAAATGCTGTATTATATGTCAATACTTTCCGTCTAATTTTCAGATTGTTAAGATTCAAAAGTCTTATGATTCAGAGTTATTTTTTCGGTTAACAAGGTTTTATAATACAATTTTTGCAAAACTCTTTTTATTTGATTATGGCGCACAAGTAACGTTTACTACTTTCATTTCAATGATGTTGTGAGTTCGAAACCTTCAATAGGAGTTAGTTTAAAAACTATAGTATAAAAGAAAAAAAAAAGAAATTAATTGCTTAAACCAGTTTTGTTTTTAGTACGCTATGGATTCCTATAAGGTTTTTAACCCACAATGGGTATTGCAATTTAAACCCATGCGGGAATAAAACTTAGTTTTAGTATTTGGCGTGGTTTAAATTTTAAAACAATTTCGGTGTCGTCTTATATACAGTACAGGATTTACTAAAATTTAGTCCAAGATTTTTAATCGTGTATAGTCATGGTCCCATAAATAGCTTACTTTTTAGTAATTTCAACAACAAGTTTAGTTTGTTTCCCAAGTTTTGCTTAGATGAAAAGAGCGAACCCCTTAAGACTCAATCGTAGTCTTGACAATGCCTTAATATACAAATTATTTCTGAACAGTGGTCAAAATCCACACTAAGAAAAGAGGCCCAGTAATATCTCTCTACATTCTGATAAACAGTTTTGGTGGCGTATTTCGTAAGAAGTGCATTGAATAGTTTTAAAAAAAATGCTAGCTGGAATACCCTGCGTCGGTCGGAGGTGGAATGGCGAAAAGGTCGAATTTCGACCACTGGCGTACTCTAGTCCATATAAAAAAATCTTCAATATTGAGTTACCACTTTTTAAATCTGAAAGCCCTATTAATGCCAAATTTGCCCTATTTTTATATGAATTTTGACCCTTTTACAGTAAAGGCAATATCATATTGCTGCTTTTGTTGTGCTGCGTTAGGTTGCGAACATAGTGAACGCTTATTGCTGAGCCGAGCTGAAGAACACGTTGGAGCAATAAAGAAACCAGGTCAGGCTACTCTTGACTCAGCAACAAGCCTTCATTATGTTCGCAACCTTACATGAGAAAAGCAAAATGAAATGGAAAGCATTAAAATACATTTTTTAGTGCTGCTGCTTTTGCTTTAACGCAGTGCAAATATAAAGAAAAGCAAAAACTGTGTATTAGATAAACAATGCTACAAAGCTTTCTTTCTCCTTCTCTCTACGGTATATCTTTCTTTTCTCTCATGTAATGAAAAATTCACGTTTAGGCACGCTTCCTTGAAATTTCACTCTCAATTCTCGTCCAAATATCGAATCGCCGCATAAGAGCCCGAACAGAACCAAAGCGGTTGTCGGTTATCGGTCCTCTCTCGGCGATATCCGCTAAGAACACGTCCAGAATAGAAGCGGTTATCGGATCAGCGTTGGTTTTAGGTGTGTGATTGTTTTTTTCTGACTTCATTAGAGAGAGTTTGGCTTGATGCTTAAAGAGAGCACCGATTGAAATCATAACTTTGTTAAATTCCATTTAAGATGTTTTAGCCCTATTGAAACAAAAAAACAATTTTTTTCCGGCTTGTGATATAAAATATTTTTTTAAAAAAAGTTGTTGAAGAACTTTCTGTTGCTAATACTTCATTTTTTTTTAAATGTTATGTGAAAAAAAGACATTGTTTTCATAAATTTTTATATGAAAAAGTTTTTCTGAAAATTGCTTTCTTCTGTTATATTAGTTCGTGTCTGTTTTTTATATAAATAATTTCCCTCTTAGAAAAACGCCATGTAAGCGTAGCGCAGGCATAGTAATTTTCTCATATATGAATGCAAAACCGAACCGATTTTGCGATACGAAAACGTGTTATATATGTACATCAAGTTTGGAATAAGAGAATTGACAAAAAATAAAGTGTTAACACAAAAAAAAAAAAAAAATAATAAACACACATAAATAGTAATTTGTGCTCTTAAATCGTCATTTGTGATCTTAACCCATTAAGCCCGGCTCTCAAACGCGTGGGCGCAGTAGCTTAAAAATTTTTGTGTAGAGTACTTGAGTCAATCATAGTGCGGTCACTCACTGCCACGCCCACAACACACTTTTTTTAGACAAGTCCTATTGGACAAGTGCTCTTTTGGACAGTAGGGCCGCAATGTGTTGTAAATTACTACTGGAAATGTTGTGTTGGATAGAATAAAGCATTCTTGGAAATAAATAAGAAATTAATGTTACAAACAATACTAATTGGGAACTCACATAAGCCTAAAATGCGAAAAAATACCACGGTGTCCTGTGGCCTGGTAAGCTATAGTATCGCACGGAAACTTTTATTAAATAAAGAAGACTACTATACGTATCGATTTTGTATATATATTTTAAAATATTTAAAAAAAATCTTTTTTTTTTTTTGTAAATTGAAAATTCACAATTTTTGACTTTGGAAAAGGATAGGTAGACGACATCTTATGACAAAACATGTCAAAAGTCTAAAAAAAATTCATCCCTCTGCTTCTCAATGCAAAAATAAGATGGCCGATATCTTTTACTGAATCTAAGCTATGACTTCTTAAAAATATGTCTTCGTGGTGAGTTTTCGCACCCGTAGGGCCTAATGGGTTAAATCATCCAATCGTCTCTTTGGTCTCAAATCGTCAATGATGATGATATCGTCCATCTGGTAATGCTGCTGCCAACTTCGATTTAGCAATTACTCGCTCTTGCCCTCGTGACAACCTTATAATTCAACCATGGGTACATTCATATTTTTTTTTGAACTTACATGGATTCAACACAGACAAAACGAAACGTCAGCTCATGATAAAAACTACAAAAAAATAACACTAAATCAGGCCTGGGCATGGCAGAATTATAAGGTAGGCTCAAGTTGGAGTAAAAAGGAAGCTGTATGTCAAAATCGGCTGGTCGAACTTTAGTTTTCTTATTGTTGTTGTTGCCTTTATCATTTGACGTTTAGCGTTCCCACAGCTTTGTTGTTGCAAAACTTGTTGTTTGAGCAGCCATTTAAATGTGAGCCTACCTTATAATTGTATCATGGGCCTGGGCGCTCCATAGCTGACTGAGCGCTCTCTGAGCGTAACTTTTCACATGTACACAAAGCTCACTACACAAGAGAATATAATGCAGTCGTTCGCTGACGGTGATGCTGTAATAACCTGTGTCGCTTTGCGCTGCAAATTGTATGAGCTCAGTGTGCGCGATTTTAGAACGCACTAATACTATCAACACAAAATAAAATGTGACTGTGTTAGAATGCTCAAGCCTGCATTAAACACATCTAATCCTCTCCTCAAAAAGAAGAGATCCGACAGGCGTCGGAGAAAAAAAATAAAATATATGCTATTCTAGCGTTTTTCGTCGCGGATTTCTTCGCCGACTTCAGTTTTTGCGGCTGCATATATTTTTATGTATTTTTTTTTTGCACGGCATGTATTTTCTGGTATTTTTGTGCAATCTGACAGCCGACAGCGGCTTTGGTTATGATGGGCAAACATGTTTAGTGAGCTTTTCTTGTTGTAAGTGTTTTGCACATAAAATGAGAAATAAGCTTTTCTCTCATGTTCTTAAACACAAACAACAAAAAAGCTTACCAAACTTGTTTACCTAGCATAGCCACGGCATAAGGCAGACCACAGAGTGAACGCCGATGTCGCCTTGCTAGCAGACAGGTTGCTTGTTGGCTCTAGTGCGATAGAACAGAACTAAAACAAACAAATGAGAACAAGCGAGATAGAGATACGCCTGTCTGCTAACCTGGCTGTTTCGGCGTTCACTCTGTGGGCAGCGCGTATATATATCGAAGCTAATACTACGTTCACATTGAGAGCAAAATGCGCATTTACGAAATTGAATGTATATATTTGTCTCTTTTACTCTTACAAGGAGCATACGGCCACGCATTCTAAATTGCTAATGCGCATTTCGTTAAATGCGCATTTAGCCCTCAGTGTGAACATAGTATAATGCCGAAACTTATTGTTAAAGCTGAAAAATGCTTCATGTATAATCATGTAGAATATGCTGAAAGTGTTCATAGTGCAAGCTTATTCTGAACTTAAAGCTACTTATTAATTGGTTTTCAGCGCTTATTTCGCTAACACGCTCGCTCACATAGCTTGCATGTTTTTTTTTTTTTAACTTTATTGTTTACGTTTTGCCAATTTATTTAATTTCGCTTGTGTACATAAATTTCGTTGTTTTTGTTTTATTCCTTTGATATTTTTTGTGCTGAACTTGAACGTCCATGGTTACTTTATAAAAGGTGAAGTCATAAGATATAAAGGGGGTTTTTTTTAGAGGTTTGTTTTTCGAATAGAGATAAAACTGGCATTTTGTGGTCAAATCTGGCAAGTCTAATGTCATTTATTTTCAGTTTGGTTTGCCATTTCATCATGAACAGGTTGACAAAAGAACAACGCTTGCAAATCGTGCAAATTTATTTCGAAAATAATGGTTCAGTTCGCGAAGTTTACCGCAAGCTCCGTCCATTTTATGGTCGACATAATCGTCCATCAGAGCAATTAATTCGGTTAACCATGGATCGTTTTCGCACTACGTTTACTCTATGTGATAATACGCATCCGCAGAGACGTCGAACAGTGCGCACCGAAGAAACAATTGCCGCTGTAGAGCAAAATGTTGAAGAGGACCCGAATGAATCGATTCGCCACCGTGCACGGAAATTGGAGCTTTGTCCACCAACTTTATGGAAGATTTTGCGCAAAGATCTTGGCTTGCGACCTTACAAGATCCAGTGCAAGAATTAAAGCCGCGAGACCATGCAATGCGTCGTGATTTTGGTGTATGGGCCGAAAATGAGATTGATCTCGATGCTGATTTTCATCGCAAAATTTTGTTCAGTGATGAGGCTCATTTTTGGTTGAATGGCTACGTCAACAAGCAAAATTGCCGCATTTGGAGTGAAGAGAATCCACATGAGACCCTTGAGACGCCATTACATCCACAAAAACTGACTGTTTGGTGTGCTCTATGGGCTGGTGGAGTCATTGGGCCATTCTTCTTCCGAAATAATGCTGGAGAGTCAGTTACCGTTAATGGAGACCGGTATAGAGCCATGATAACCGACTATTTTGTTCCCGAATTGGATGGCATGAATGTGGATGAGTTGTGGTTCCAACAAGACGGCGCTACATGCCACACAGCGCACGTCACAATCGATTTATTGAAGGAAACATTCGATGAGCGCATAATTTCGCGGAATGGACCTGTCAATTGGCCACCAAGATCGTGTGATTTGACACCATTGGATTATTTTCTTTGGGGATATGTGAAGTCGCTCGTCTACGCCAGCAAACCAGAAACGTTAGGGGACTTGGAAGCCAACATTCGTAGCGTTATTGCCGACATACGGCCCCATATGCTCGAAAAAGTGGTTGAAAATTGGACCTGTAGAATTAGATTTATTCGAGCCAGCCGCGGAGGCCACATGCCCGAAATCATATTTAAACATTAATGGCATAAAATGATCCTTCCAATAAAGCCAAATTGATGGACATTAAAACGATTTTCTTGTGTTTTATTTCAATTCGAAGTTCTATACCTCTAAAAAAAAACACCCTTTACAACGTTAATGTTTGTACTTTTCTCTCAAATATACGCTGGAGTACCTTAACATGCGCTACGTTTGCGTTTATTTGCGTTCACTGAATTAAAGACTTTTACCACTTGTTAAAAACGTGCTGATGACACAAATTGATATGTCCCACTGCTCGAAGTGCAAAGGAATTTATGAATTATTTTATAAATATTTTTGATAAACAATGTTGTGACTTTGTTGTTGTATCATTAATAGCATCACTTTAGAATTGAAGCGCCTTTATCTAAGGCGCTAAGCTGATTCCAATAAAGTGACAAAGTCGTTGCTTTTGACTTATCTAGGAACTCTTCCTTTTTGCATTGCAGCAGTTTTATTATTATTTTTTTTCTACACCATATTTTATGATAAGCTTTAGTATAATGAATGAATGCTGGATAGGTTGAATTGAAGTTGTATTGTTTGCCACAGCAAACTCTGACGTCAGAAGACAAGCCATAAAAAAATATTCCCACGCCTTAAGATGATAAATTTGACAAATACCAGGCTGATATAAAATATGTCTCTTCACAACAATGCAGATTGAACTTCTTTCTTGACGTAAAAAAAATTAAAATTTAAAAATAATAAATAGAACATAAATATTTACTTGTGCAAAAATTTGTGTGGGCTGTCTCAATTATGCCAGGCTTGCAACATTATCTCTTTGGCGAAAGTGACGCGCAGTATGTGTGTTTGACTTTGATCGATTTTTATTAGCCTCAAAATAATGTTTGCGTAACTTTTTGGCGTTTGGTTTTAGTTTCTTTTTGTTCTATGTTGGCATTGGTTGGTTGGTGGAAAATTGCATGTCCAATAGTCGTAAAGTGTGTTTCATGTTTCACCCTAAGTTGAAAAATTTTGCAAGCTCGCGTGGCAAACGACTTACACTGTTACAACTTCATTACAAAAAAAAAAAAAAAAAAAAATGAAAACTTAAGCCTTTGCAATTTTATATCTAGACCAGGGGTGCGCAAAATTATACATTCACATTTTTGTGATTTTGTGAGGGATGAAAACACTGACTATGTTCTCACAACCATGAGCGCTCTTTGTACACGAACGAATAACCAATACAAGTGTTTGAGGAGTTTATGCGAGTGCGTAGCGTTCAACGCATTGCTTCTGTTTTTATAAATGATAACTCGAAAGAGCAAGAGCGAATTTTGATTGCTCTACGCACTCTGCTTGGCACTGTTTACACGTCATTCAAATTGAAGGATCATTCAAAATTTCTTGTTGTTTTCCCAGCGAAAAAAAAGATGAACTCTTTTGGAAATGAACTTTCAACACTTCATCGCATCAATCAAAATTTTGATGGAGCTCAAGACCTGCATCAATCAATCACATGGTTGCATAATCAACTTTTCTGGTACTTACAGCAACACTTTTAGTCGGCATCGGCCATTCAATCAAAAAATCACGTGTGAGCAGCTATTCAATCAAATATCTCGAAGGGTGATGTTATGCTGGCGGTTAAATGATCCCTGGTCACGTCACTTTTTGCGCTCTTTTTTCGTTTGATGAGCTCTGTGCCCAAAGTATGATGATCTCCAAACATTAGTATACTTTTTGCTACTTTTAGTACTTTATCCGAAAATAGTATCATCGTTGAACATAGTTGTGTGTTGCTATTAGGCAGGATTCATTACTGCTTTCATACATTTCGCACTGAAATTGTACTATTTTAATGCGAAAACAGAAATTTTGTGAATAATTCCACAACGCAACACTGTTTTGATCCCATGATTTCATATTTTTATCGAATCATTTGGTGACCGTGGTGGGCAAAATTTATTCTCTCTATCTCGCTCTCAATTTTTCAATTTACATTGAAACAACAACAATGCGTGCCCATGACGTGCCCATGACCGCCAGCATTACATAGCCCGAAGAGAGTAACAGAGAACAAAAAATGCGATATTCGTCATTCAATTTGAATGACGTATAAACTCTGCCTTTACAACTGTGATGATACTTCCCACAATTTCCTCGGTGGGTAATCCAGCGGCTTATATCTACAAACAGAGTTATACATAAAATATTCGTAAAATAGTTATAATTAATAAAAAAAGTGTATGAGAAACCAGGTCTTTTTTACTTTTGTGTAAACTATTGTTATTCATTGAATATTAAAAAAAAATCTTTGTAAATAAATATTGTGTTTAGCGGAAAAAATGTGCTCATTCAATTAGCCCCTATTGTGAATAACATTTTGCCCTGCATTAAAATAGCGAATTTTCGTATTTTTAACAATGTACACGGAATTTTTTAAAAATTTGAACACAATTATTTGAATACATCGTTAAGTTTAAAGATAAAAAAAAAAAAAAAAAATAAATATATTTAAAAGTCTAAAAAATGAAAGCTCCTTTTGAATTTTCAATTCCGGGGGAAATTTTATTCATAATTGGGCTCAATTTTTGTTTTGCTTTTCGTATCTTTTCTAGTGGCTTATTTGATGGTTTCTGATAAATTTAAGATCGAGTCGTGACCCACCTGTAAGCCTTCTGCGACCCACTGGTTGGGAACCGCTGTTCTAAGCTATCCGAACAGAGATACACACCCATCTCATTCGACGCACTTTCAGCATAGACACAAACCATGTTTCTTCATTTGGACAGATTTAAATTTAATTTTCTTCCAACTTTTTTTTACTTTCACAACATTTAAATGCTAAAATTGAATTAATATTAATAAGCTTAAATTCGGTCTATATAAGAAAATGGTTTATGTAATTGCTTATTTATGCCCAAACCCATTACCACCCAAGTGTCCATTGAGAGACAATGATATCTTCTGGCTTTAGGATCACGCATTTTACCTTTTACGTCGCTATATTGAGGTTTTAAGAGTTATAGGCAGAAATATAACTCCAAATCGAAAAAATACATCACGCTAGGAATGAAACTCGCAATCCTATTGTCCGAAGGCATGGATGCCTCAAAATGGATATTTGGGCGTTATAACAGATTAAAAGAAAATCAGTAAATTCCACCTAATATTGATCCATTCAATGATAGTTCACCCCTCATATTACAGTTGAAGCATCTTTCTCAGCTCTAAACTAAATCCCTAACTAGATTTTGACAATTTTTCTTAATAAAAATCTCCGTTTTAATTTCTAGACTTAAACGTTCCCAATATGCCCCATGGCAGTGGTGGAGCGGGAGGTGGAGGTTACGAGGAAGTCGCTGCAGCTAGACGCGGTCGATTTCGTGTAACTTCAACACCTCAAGGACCGCCAGAAACAACACTCGGACGTTTTCGTCTAATGCCCGCAGGTGAGCTTTAATCATCTTATCTCATTTCGTTACCTTATTCTCTTCTCTATTTGCTTGCCATAGCATCTTTTCATTCACTAATTGCAACTTTTGCATGTCTCTTTACAGCTAACTATGGAGCAATCTCACCTATACTTCAACGTGGACGCTTTGCTGTTATACCTGAAGAACCGCAAGGTTCTCCTGCACAGAGCGTACCACTTGTCGGAGAGCGTCCCGAACGCGTCGAACGTTCTCCGTCACCTGAATGGGATTTTGACATTGAGCAGGTGAGTGTTTTTTTGTCTTAAATCTCTGTTTAGATTATTTTTGGAACACGGGGCGGCGCAGATGTTGCCATCCAAAAATGCGGCATTTATATTGATTTTTTGTTTTTTTTTTTTGTTTGCTTTTGTTGCGCGCCAAAAATCGAGTGTTAGCTTGTGTGTCACAGAATTGACAATAAAACTGCACACTGTGTCAGTACAAAATATTCAAATGTAACTGTTTTAACATTTGGCAGAACAATATTGCTCGATTCTAACATTAAATTTTAATTGAACTTTAAAATTAATTTTTTTATACAGGCTGAAGTCGTGTGATGTGTAACACGTTTTTATAAGCTCCAATATAAGTGTTAAGAAATTAAATTTTTGATTGATTTTAAGACCTAACCTCGCACAAGAACCAATGTGACCAGGCTGAGGAATCGTAGTGAGTGTTTTCATGGCTATTGAATATCTTGAGAAATGAATGAAGTAGAACAAAAATGTCAAATATGTTTTTTTGATCTTTTTCAAATCGGTGGGTTGATGTGTAACACCAACAAAATGTTGGTTTTAAGACAAGGAACTTAAATTTTTTATGTTTATTTTGACTTTTTATGTTTAGTAAAAGTATTATGATAAGCACTTAATGAAATAATAGCAATATTTCGTAAATCTATCTGATTCTCAACGCACACACACATATACGTTGAAATGAATTTAATTTATTTATTATTAATTAAAAAAAAATTACATTTCAAATGCAATTCTCACAAATTAAATGGCTCACAAAAATTAAAAAAGGCGCTTGTTTGCATTTGTTGCATTCAAGTGAATATTTGAGATTTAAATTTTTTGGCAAATAATCCCAACAAATCATGCAAAAATCTCGAACATCTTCGGATGAAGACGAAGAGCGTCGGTTTTGCGGGCGAGCACCTGCAGCTTTCTTTGTCGTTTGCTTGGTTTGCTTTTCCATATTTTTTTTTTTTTTGCCATCTGCAACTGTAAACGTTTCTGTAGCGTTGTTAGAGCACAGCTTTTCATTGACTTCCTACCACGATTGCATTTCGGTTTGGGCTGAATAGTATGAACTGGAAGGATCTCTTTTAATGCCATTGATGTGATTGCATTTCAGAGTTTGACGTTGTTGCCTCTTTAATGGCAATTATAATGTGTAAGATGTGTTACACATCACCCCACCTTGAGTGTTACACTTCAACCCAATGGTAGTTTCTTCTTTTTCTTTGATAGAATTTTTTTACCACGACGTGAAAAATTATAAAATTTTTTGTTATGTTTGAAGATATTAAACAATATCACATTTTACTTATAAAAAAAATAACGAAAAAAATCACTTGAAATAACGAATCTCAAGTGACACAACCTATATAAATCAACTTTGACAGAGATGAAGTGTTTTCTGTGTATATTTGTCAGCCAAACGTGTGCACGAAGAAATTTCATATAAACGTTGAAGATCCGCAAAGCTCCCCACTTGACGCCAAAATAGACTCTTTTTCTATTTTCAGTTTGCGCCGCTCACATTGTGCTCTCTTCTGAACGAGAGAACTGTTGGCGAATTCATTAGGAAAGTAAAATTGATGCCAAATTTTTATGGACAAATATTTTCATGTAATTTAAATTTAAAATTTGATTTGAAATAAAACTTTAAAATTGATTTGAATAAAATGCGATGTGAAGTCGAATTCTTCTGGAAAATTGATAGCTACCAATCCAGTAGACTATGACACGTAAACATAAACAACAGTTCGCCATGCATGCAGGCCAATTAAGTTTTTCAATGTAATCGTAACAAAAAACTGAACTAATCCTTAATCCACTACAGCAGCAATTAATTTTAATTTAATGCATTATATAACCAACGATGACGATGTGAAGTGAAGTTTGGAAGTAGAATTTTATCATTTTCTATCGGAAAATGAATAAAAGTTGAAAACTTTTAATTTAGGACAGGAAATGTTATATTTTAAGACAGTATTCTATGACAATGATCATATTTATATCCCAACGCGTACTGCGTAAGGGGTATATTAACTTTGTCATTCCGTTTGTAACGTCAATAAGAAGGCGTGGCAGGTATAGAAAAGTATATATATTTTTGATTAGCATCATCTTCTGAGTCGATTTCCGTGTGTCCGTCCGTCTGTCTATCGACACGATTACAGCCGTAATTTTAAACCTATCGCGAAGAAATTCAAATTATAAGGTTTTTTTTAAAAAAATTAAGATCAAGTTCGAAAATGAGCCTACCACGCCTACCTCCCGTATACATAGAGTGACTTAATTTTTATAGTAAAATCTCTTATAAATTAAACACAAAAATCAAAGAAATGTCTTCAAATTTTGCATGTAAGCTTTGATCTTTAATATAAATCCTGACTATGAAATTTGGAAAAATCGAATGAAAACCACGCCTACCTCCTATACAAAGTGGCTTTATAGTAAACGTAAAATCTTTTAAAAAGCTGCTCAAATCAAAGGAAGGGTCTAGAAATTTTCCACATAGACTTCGATATTGAATGTAGACCATTACTATGATATTTGAAAAATCGGTTGAAAACCACGCCTACCTCACATACAAAGTGGCTTTATTTAAAATGTCAAATCGCTTAAAAATCCACAAAAATTAAAGAAATGTCTTGAAATTTTGCACATGAGCTTTGATATATAGTATGAGCCATCTCTGTGATATTTGGCAAATTCTAATGAAAGCCACGCCTACCTCCCATATAAAGTAACGTCATCAAAATAGAAAACTTTCGTTTTCCAAATTCCACCCACATCGTTTATCCAACCCAAACCAAATTTTGCACATACATTCTTTATTGGAAGTGGAAAAAGTGGACTTCTTCAACACGAGTGTCAGACATCAACAAAATTGTGCACATATTATCCTTGTTTTTAAAAATTTGGCGGTATTAGACAGGGGGCGTGGCACTTCATTATATTATATACTATTATATACAAGACGCTCGTTCCACCTGTGCTGCTTTATAGCGCTGAGGCATGGGTAGTTTCGCAAACTGACGCAGCCGCTCTGGGGGTGTTCGAGAGAAAAGTTCTTCGCAAAATCTTCGGTCCTGTTCGAGTCGGCGATGACTATCGCATCCGAATGAACCACGAGCTGTATGAGTTCTACGATGACATTGACGTAGTTCGGCGTATAACTGTTCAGCGACTACGCTGGCTGGGTCATGTCCATCGTATGGACGACGAAGCTCCAGCGAAAAAGGTGCTCGAGGCGAGGGTCGCTGGTCAGCGACGACGAGGGAGACCATGCCTCCGATGGATGGACCAGGCTGAGGAAGCCCTAACCGCACCGTATCCGATTGGAGAAGGCGCGCGCAAAGCAGAGGCGCTTGGCGAGAGCTGATGAGGTCGGTCGAAATCCGGACACGGGTTGTTGCGGCCACCTAAGTAAGTAGTAAGTGGCACTTTATTTTTAAACTTGCTCTACCTACTTCGTTTGTCCGATTTCAATCATCTTTCTTACATATGTTCTTGAGCAGCAAATGAGAAGTTTTAAGCCTACAAAAGTGGGTAGGATTGGACAAGGGGCGTGTCAATTTAACTCTAATCGAACCCCCTCTAACTGCTTGTCCGACTTAAATCAAATTTTGCACACATATTATTTGACATAAGGATCAGTCTGTAGTTTAGAAAAGTGGGCGGTACTAGACAGGGGGCGTGGCACTTAATTTTTAATATATTTCCATCGACACTGTTTCTTCGACTTCAACCAAATTTCACACACATATATTCTTTAGTATAATGAGAAGTTTAAGCTTACAAAAGTGAGTGGGATTGGTCAAGGGGCGTGTGCATTTTAATGCTTATCGAACTCCTTCTACACCATTTTTTTTTTTAATTTCAAACAAAATTTGCAAATATATTCTTTGAAATAATGAGCAGTGAGTAGTCTAAAAATTGGGTGGATTTAGACAGAGGCGTGCCATTTAAATTGATATCAAACTCCTTCTATAGCCGCCTTTGCCCGACTTCATCCAAATTTTCCATATTTTTTGGAATAATGAGCAGTCAGCATTCTAGAAAATTGGCTCGAATTGGACGGGCCGTGGCACTTAAATTTTAAAACGAAATTTTTTTACACCATTGGTATGAATCCTTTAGCATAATGAGCAGTCTACAAATTACTCTATGTGGCAGCTATGGGTAAAATAAAATTAAGTGTATGAGACAAATATTTTTGTAGATTATAAATAAACATTTTATGGATGGCTAAAGACTGCGAATATACTTTAATACGGCCGGGGGGAGGAGGGGATATTATATTTTACCTTCGGTACCCTGCCGAAGCTCCGTTTTTTACTAATTTTAAATAACTAGTTTTTAGAGTTGTTGCATAAATCTGTACAGGGCGCCTTACGCGTTCAGTACTCGTTGTTATACAAAAAATTAAAACGAACAGAACTAGCTCAGGAACAAAATGAGAAACATATGATAGGAACATATTCAATAAGAAATAAACAGTATTAATACACTAGAGTTAAAGCAAAAACAACAACAATTACTCAACAGCACATGGTGGAAATATGTGTGCTGCAACAAGCTACAGCTACATACAGATAATTATGGAATTGTAAAGCAACAAACGAACGAGTCAAAGCAAAGCAACGAGTTGTCAAACTAAACTAGCGGCTGTCATTAGGCGCATTTATATCAGTGCTGGTACAAACTGAAAAATGAAACAGCAAAGTAAAACCAGGGTTGTAATAGCAATGCGCTGTGTTTCATTCTCATGGATTTCTGTTTGAACTTCTATGGATAAGACAAAAGCGAATAAGAAGAAGCAGACGGAGAAGCATAAAAAAAATCAACAACATGTTCAACAACGATAATTCTGACAACAACAGCAACAACAATACGACGAAACGCTTGTTGTAAAAAATGAAATGAAAGTCAGGCAGCCAGTCTTCAAGACACTGTCGAGAGTGAACAATTTACTAGACGATCGCGTCGTTTTTAATTAAACAAGCATTTTAATTTTTGATTTTGTTTTGTGTTGTTTTAATTATACATATATTATATCTGTTTGTTTGTGCGTATAGAAAAGTTTTTTGTTGTTTGTGTTTCAAGAAATTTTGCAAAATTGCATCAAATTTTATGGAAAATTCAAAAAATAAAAAAAAAAAATCAAACAAATTTAATTAAACATCGAAAAATTATAAAAAAAAAATTGGTAAGAATAATAAATTTAACACCATTGTTGGATCGCCACAGAACGTGCGTCAAACTTACTCACGCCATTTAAAAGACAAGAGTTTGACGGGCGATAAAAAAATTGTGGAAGCAAAGAAAAAGCAAAAAAAAAAAAGTCAAAACAAGTGCTTAAAAAGTGCAGGAAAAAAGTTGCAAATTTCGCTGGAAATCAATTTTTAACAAAATTTTGCAAAATAACTTCAAATTTTATCAAGAATCTGTAAACTGATTTGCAGCATTGAAGCAGTTTACGTGTTTTATATTTTTAACAAAAAAAAAAAAAATATAAAAATATAAAAATAAATTGCAAACGAAGCCAAAACGAAAAAAAGCAGCTATACTGATAAATTTGAGTGCTTAGTGAAGAATAAAATAAATGAAAAAAAAATTAAGTTAAAAAAAGTGCGATAAGCTGGAAAAAACAACAACAACAACATCAACTAATTGTAGTTCAAATATCACTAAAGAAAAAAAAAAAAAAAAGAAAAATTTATCTATACGAGCATTTTTTTTTTTTTTGTTCCTGCTGATATCAAACAGTTATTTAGTTCAGTTTATACAGTGTTTGTTTTTTTTATCATCTTCACCAACAACACTAATACTGGCACACAACTGGTAAAAAACACCCCCCGAAACGCTTCGCACCAGCGCACACGCATTTCTCCAATGCTGCGCAGTTGTGGCCTGCTTTAATTTTGCAGCCTCTGGAACAGCTGTTTACTAGAAGTTGCTGCCCTAAAAAATTGACACTTGAATCTAGCAGCTGATTGTGCTGTGTTTTAATTTATAATCGTTCCCCAAGCTGTGCCTATTTTTATCGTTATTGTTGCACAGTTGACTGTGTTGCTTTAGGGCTACTGTGCAAAAGCCTTAAAAAAAAAATTGTTTTGGTGGAATTTTCCACAAGTTGTAAGATTTTTTAAAATATTCAATATCAACGCAAATTTGTCACAACTTAACGAAGACGCTCAGCAGATTAAAAAAAAAAAAAAAAAATTTGCGCGATCTTGTCATACGTGTGGGAGTTTGGACACATGTTTATCGGCATCTAAACGCGTGCCAGCTGCACATTTTTTTTTTTATTTACTCTATCGTGTTGTGACTGACATCTGTGTACAACGTGTGTCAATTTGAATTTCTTGATCCTGACTTTTTGCGAATTTGTCTTCTTTGTTTTGTACTACTTGTCTCTGAATTCGCGTTTTGTTTATAACGCTCTCATCGCCTATCTTGTCTGCCGTTATATCTGTAGCTTTCTTGCGTAAATTTAACAATTAATTTAACGAAAGAAAAAAAAAACCTTGTACATGATTGCGTCGAAAGTGTTTATTATGTTGAAAAATAAAATTATTGACTGATAAGAAAAAACAAAAAACAAAAAACCTTTTGTATAGCTGTAAAAAAAAAATAACTATAACAACATCGTCATTGTAAATCAACGTTATTCTATTGCAACAATTTTTAATTGTATAGCTGCTGTTTGGATATTATTTCGCAAGCAAATTTGGATAATATTTCTTTAAAAGGTTTGTTATATATATATATTAAATATGTTTTTCTTTTTAAAATACCCTCTTGAAAGTTGATATGACCTGACTTTGGTGATTTAAATATACGATTAAAGCTGTTTTCACTACCTATGACTCACTTTAACATATTTTTTCTGAGTGAACCAGATACTATATTTGGTTTTCTTGTTTTTTTTTTTTAATTCGGTGTTTACTTTTTTAAAATACTCTTACTGCTGCTAGTATAAGCAAAATTGCAAATTATCTTGATCTCTCTATGGCACATAGCAGCACAAGCCTAGCACAATGCAGCACAATTTCCAAATTTCTGAAAAAAATTAATGGTGGTGCTAACTTCACTCAACAGAAAAGCAGCACACCATATCATAGCACATATTAAAATCAATTATTTTCAAATGCGCCACATAACAGCACACTTCTATGGCATATGA
Source organism: Coremacera marginata (assembly GCA_914767935.1). Lineage (NCBI taxonomy): Eukaryota > Metazoa > Arthropoda > Insecta > Diptera > Sciomyzidae > Coremacera > Coremacera marginata. The sequence goes on from OU612043.1 coordinate 45,507,122, forward strand.
AATAAAAATTCAAGCAAAAGCATTGAATGCAGCCTGGTGTGCCCTGATTCGAAAAGCATTGGTAGATAATTGGGGGGAAAAAAACCAAAGCTTATAAATGTAATTATTAAAAATTGATATTTTGCAGAAAAAAAGAGAAATAAATATTTATTCTAAACTTATTTAAAGTTAGTAAAAAGTTATTTAAATTTGTCTATATCTGGCATATATATATATACAGGGTGTCCCAGACTTAGGGTACTATAATGTGGGGGCTGATTCCTCGTGATGAGACGAGCAAAAAATCGTATAGGTTAAAAAAAAACAAAAAAAACAAAAGGAAAAACAAAAAAATAGGTGTAACGTTTTAATCCATAGCTAACATATCTGTGCAACGATTAAAAAAAAAACATAACTTTTTGAAAAGAAAATTAAATTTGCTTTAAATTATTTTTGCAAAATTTTTCCATAAAGTCATAAACAAAAAATGTATAAGCACCTGAAGTCAAAAAATTGGTTTTTTTCTTTAAAAATTCAACTTTCAAGGCGATTTTCTCAGAAAAAAAACAAATGTTTTATTATTTTTTATGACGCAGTTTTTTTCCTTGGTCAATTCTCTAAAAATTTTCTAAAACCGTAACAAAAAAATAATGTCTGCGTACTCTGAGTTGGAAAACATTATAACTCTACGATCGGTGAAAGAATGTGTCGATTCAGGCATGTGATGCACTTAATAATGAGAAATTGCTTTTTTTTCTTAATTCCGTTAAATCTAACTGTTTTACTAGTTATTGTAAGCAACAAAAAAACAAAGTCGCCTTGCTTGCATTAAGTACCCCAGTGGGAGGAAAAAGGGTAGAATCGGAAAATCGATATTATACGAAAAATATTATCTCTGAGGTATAAACAATGTATGATGGATTTTTAGAGAATTGACCAAGGAAAAAAAATGCGTCATAAAAAATAATAAAACATTTGGATTTTTTCTGAGAAAATCGCCTTGAAAGTTGAATTTTTAAAGAAAAAAACCTATTTTTTGACTTCAGGTGCTTATACATTTTTTGTTTATGACTTTATGGAAAAATTTTGCAAAAGTAATTTAAAGCAAATTTAATTTTCTTTTCAAAAAAGTATGGTTTTTTTTAATCTTTGCAGAGATATGTTAGCTATGGATTAAAACGTAACGACACCTAATTTTTTGTTTTTCCCTCCTAGCCCCCTAGGGGGGCATTTGCGACCACCCCACCCATACAATTTTTTGCTCGTCTCATCACGAGGAATCAGCCCCCACATTATAGTACTCTAAGTCTGGGACACCCTGTATATACCAGCATCTTAGTTGAGTTGCTGGTTATTTATGGAAAAAAGCTTGCAGTGTAAGGGTTAAACATGTGTAGATTGTTCTACATATGGTGCAAAGGTGTAGAAATATGTCATTTCTTCAATATTGCTTGCTGGGTTTCGTTCAAGTCAAACTGTTGGGTAATTATCGAAACTGTAAAAACACATGTTAATATAATCTATATATATATAAAATTGTAAAAAAAAAATCTGTACATGAAATATTTTTTTAATTTCTTTTTGCGTCCAAAAATCGCATTTTTAAAATTTTTGTCTGCCTGTCTGTCTCTGTTAAAGCATCACGCGAAAACCACTGGATGGATTTAAATTAAACTTGACATATATGTAGTTCCTTATATCCCCGGTCAACATATAGGCTACTTTTTATTCAGTAAAAAAGGTTGGACCCGGTAGAGGGCGCTGCGATGGGGTTTCAGGCATTATTTTTTTTAGCTTATCTCTGAAACCGTTCATCAGATTTGCATGAAAATTTGAATATAAAGGTTTTCGGATACGGTGAGTTTTTATGACTTATCTACTTTGTTCTATCTTGAACACCAGAGGGCGCTGTTGTACAAATATTTTGAAAAATCTCGAAAAACTCCTAAACCCTGCATCCGATTTGCATTCAAATTGGAAAATAGGGGTTTTCTGATACGATGAGATTTCATGACGTATCTACTCTGTTCTATCTTGAACGCCAGAGGGCGCTGTCGTACAAATATTTTAAAAAACGTCAAAAAACTCCTAAGCCGTTTATCCGATTTACATGAAAATGTGTATGTAGAGGTTCTCGGACACGCTGAGTTTTTTTGACTTATCTACTCTATTCTCTCTCGAACACCAGAAAGCGCTGTAGTACAAATATTTTTAAAAATCTCGAAAAACTTCTAAACCGTGATCCAGTGTGGATGAAAATTGGAAAATAGGGGTTGTTTGATATGGTGAGAGTTTTGGACTTATCTTTTTTGTGCTATCTTGAACACCAGAGGGCGCTTTAGTACAAATCTTAGGAAATCGTGAATAACTCCAAAACTGCTCATCCGATTTGGATGAAAATATGCAAATAGAGATTTTCGAGTACGGCAAGGGTTCTGGTGCTATCTTTTTTGTTCTTTCTCGAAACTAGAGGGCGCTGTTGTACAATTTTTACGTTTGTATGTTATTAAAATGTTCTTTAACGGCTGCACTGATTTTGATGAAATTTTTTGTGTGTGTTTGAGTGAATCCCGGGATGATTCAGATTCACAATTGTACCCGGTAGGTGGCGCTGCGATCGTATTTAAGGCATTTTGTTTTTATAGCTTATCTCCGAAACCGTTCATCCTATTTGAATGATAATTTGTATATAAAGGTTTTCGGATGCCGTGAGCTTTTATGACTAATCTACTCTGTTTTATCTCGAACACTAGAGGACGCTGTGTACAAATATTTTAAAAAACGTCGAAAAACTTCTAAGATGTTCGTAAGAAAACGTGAAAAAGTAGAATGCCGCTCATCCGATTTGGATGAAAAATTTTATTAAAGGATTTTCGTGTAGGGCAACTGTTTTGGCGTTATCTCTTTTGCTCTGTTTCGAAAATTAGAAGGCGCTGTTGTACAATTTGTACGTTTGAAAATTTGTATTTAGGAGTTTTCGGGTACGGTAGTTTTTATGACTTATCTATTTTGTTATATATTGAAAACCAGAGAGCACTGCAGTACAAATGCTTTAAATATCTCGAAAAACTCCTAGCTGTACATCCGATTTGCGTGAAAATTTGTACATAGGAGTTTTCGGATACGGTGGGTATCTGGGAGTTTTTTGTTGCGCTATCATAAACACCAGATGGTGCTGTAGTACAAATCTTTAGATTTAGATAAAAATTTGTATATCGGATATATGGGATTTGATTATCGAGTATGGAAAGGGATTTGGCGTTATTTTTTTATTCTATCACGAAAACCAGAGGGCGCTGTTGTACAAATACCGCGAAAAACTCAAAACAACTCATCCGATTAGTATGGTTTTTATAAGTGGATTTCGGGTGCGGTGAGTCTTTCGGCGCTATGTATTTTGCTATATCTTGAACCCCAGAGGGCGCTGTACTACAAAATACAGTAATGCGTAGCAAAGCACGAAGGGTGACAAATATCTTCTTTTCTTCTTTATGTGTATTTATATTCCACTTTCTTTTTTCGCAAATCAGGACAGCTTATGCCGAATTCTGTGGTATTTGAGTACGCATCAACACATGCGCAAGTCAGTTGCGTCGTAAGTTGGCATTGTTTTGACATTGCAATTTCTATTTTCAATGTTTATTGAATTTTTGTCCAGTTTCGTCGCAAATTGCCAAGAATTCGTTTTTGCTCTTTTTTTTTTTCAAAAATGTGCAATCTATAGAATACAATATAAAACTTGAAAATAGATTTTTGCAAGCGATCGGCGGCACGCACACACAAATCACAATTTCCTCAACTTTTTCTCATAATTTTCAGATGTTGAAGCTACATTTTGTTCATTTCGCCGAAGTTACCGGTTTAAAAGATGCACACAAAATTCATTCAAAAGTTTGTGAAAAGTTTTTTCAAATCGACGAATGAAATCGAAAATTATTTATGTTAACTCCCGAGTCAAGCCGGGTATACTAGACTGATAATCAGTCAATTGAAACAGTTTTCGAGTGAAGTGTAAAGTTTTTTGTGGGAAAGCAGAGCTAGGTATCTAAATTTATTGAAGAAGTTAAAAAAGAAACTATTTAAAATCATGAAAAAAAATTTAAAACTGAATTCCAGATTTAGATTCCAGAGCTAAGTTAACCAAAATGGGTCAGAGTCAACGTGAGTTTGCCAAAACCTTAGGAAGATCTCAAAAATTTATATATTATTCATTATCGCCTCCAAAACCTAACCTTAAAAGAGGAAAACTACGAAAAACAACGGCACGGCAGGACAACTGTGCATTTAAAAATTCCAAGTGCATATTTGAACTGATTTACTTATAATTTGAGTGGAAGTTTTCATGATGAGTATCTTCTTTGTTTTATTTTATTTGCTCAGAAATTTTTCCCATTCGGAATGATAGCAAAGAAAACCTTGTTAAATAAAATAATATTAATTGGTATACAAATACATGTTTGTTAGAAAATAGTGCCAGATGTTTATTTATTTAGGTCTGTGGTGGCATTTATTATATGAGTCTGCTTTTCGCTTCAATTGTTAAGTCTTTTGATTTTTCCTTTTCTCATATATAGTTGTTTTTGCATTTGCTGCACAATATTAACGAATGTTAACTACAAATGAAATAAATAAATAAATATCTATATATATATATATATATATATATGTTATATATGTATAAATAAATAAATGTAAATATTTGTTTAAAGCAGCTGATTCAAGAGGCAGATAATGAAAATGTGAAAAATCAGCGCATGCATGCATTGAGCAAAAAACGCGTTGACTATAGTGACTATAAAGTTGAAGGCATGCGAGTGCTGTAGTGATGAAATCAATGAACGCTCAAGGCGTGTTATTTAAGAAAACCTATTAGCACACAAAAATAATTTTCAAAAATACAACAAAGTTCAATAAACTGCAAGAACTGCTGAAATTTTCTTTGTGCTCCTTATTAAATGGTCTTTTTAAGATTTTTTACGCCATATTTTTAAATTTTCTAGGCACATTTAACCGCATGAATGCATTTAATATTATTTCAACTTGAAAATTATTTTATATAGCTTTTGTTGAAAAACAGACATGCGAGAAATACAAAAAAATTAGCAGTGTGACAACAGCCGACTGAAGTATAAACTTAAAGTAATGAAATGACAGAATTTTCAAATTAATTGTAGTTTCAAATCATTCATATTTCAAACTTTTTATTATATTCCAAAAGAGGAGGTAATAGCCTTATGTACCTAAAGTAAGAAACTAAAATGTTTGACTGTAATATAATTTTATACATTTAGCAGTACTGAGTATTCGATCATTGGACAAAGTCGAAGCTAATGCTTCATTCAAAAATTCAATTACTGGTAGGTTTGTAACATCTGCAAAGCCTATCTTTATAAAGTTTCCACCTAGAACCATAGGTACATCATCAAATTTTTCGTTAAATCTGTTTTTCAAGCAATTCGATTCAATTTCGAGAGCCTTTTTTTAAATAATAGAAAAAACACAAAATTTGTCGATTATAGTTCGTATCTTTTGCGAATTGTCCGCTAGAGTAGAGTCAAATATATGAGCTGGTCCTATTTTTTTTTGCCCTTCACCATTTCTTCTGAACACACTTTCCCCCCTACTGTGTTTTTTGTCCCCATACAAAAAACACATGAACTGTCGATTATAGTTCATATCTCTTCCGAATTGAACCCTATAGAAGTCAAATATATAAGCTGGTCCTATTCTTTTTTGCCCATCAACGTTTCTTCTGAACACACCTTCCCCCTATCTGTCATCATTTTGAAGGTCCCCATACAAAAAACATAAGAACTGTTGATTATAGTTAGTATCCTTCCCAAATTGTCCGCTACAGTAGTCACATATATGAGCTGGTCCTATTATTTTTTACCCTACAACATTTCTTCTGAACACACCTTCCCTCTATCTGCCAGCCTCCTGGGGTCTCCATATAAAAAACATAAAACCTATCAATTATAGTTTGTATCTCTCCTGAATTGACCCCTAGATATGTCAAACATATGAGCTGGTCCTATTATTTTTTCCCTCTCAACATTTCTTTTGAACACACCATCCTCCTATCTGTCACCCTTTTGGGGGTCCCAATAAAAAAACCACAAAAACTGTCGATGATAGTCCATATCTGTTCTGACTTGACCCCTAGAAAGATCGTATATATGATCGGGTCCTATTATTATTTCTTGCCTTTCAACATTTTTTCTGAACACACCTACCTCCTAACAGCCACCCTTCTGTAGGTCCCCATACAAAAACCCAAAAAGTTTCAATTATAGGGTGTATCTCTCTTGAATTGGCCCCTAGAGGTGCCAAACATATGAGCTGGTCCTATTATTGTTTGCCCTTCAACATTTCTTTTGAACACACCATCCTCCTTTCTTTCACTCTTCTGGAGGTCCCTATACAAAATACACAAAAACTGTCGATTACAGTTCCTATCTCTTCCGAATTGTTTCCAAAAGGAGTCAAATATGTGAGCTGATAATATTATCTTTTGCCCTTAAATATTTCTTCTGAACACACCTACCCCATTTCAGCCACTCTTATGAAGGTCCCCATACAAAAACCCAAAAAGTATCAATTATAGTTTATATTTCTTCCAAATTGACCTCTAAAGGGGTCAAATATATGTGCTGGTCCTATTATTTTTTACCCTTCAACATTTCTTTTTCTTATCTGTCATCCTTTTGGGGGTCCCCATAAAAAAACACAAAAACTGTCGATGAAAGTCCATATCTCTCCCGAATTGACCCCTAGAAGGGTCGTATATATGATCGGGTCCTATTATTTCTTGCCTTTCAACATTTCTTCTGAACACACCTTCCCCCTATCTGAACCCACCCTTCTGAAGGTCCCCATACAAAAACCCAAAAAGTATCAATTATAGTTTGTATCTCTCCTGAATTGACCGCTGTAAGGTGTCAAATATATGAGCTGGTCCTATTATTTTTTGCGCCTCAACATTTCTTCTGAACACACCTTCCTCCTATCTGTCACCCTTCTGGAGGTCCCTATAGAAAATACACAAAAACTGTCGCTTACAGTTCCTATCTCTCCCGAATTGTTCCCAAAAGAAGTCAAATATGTGAGCTGGTCCTATTATTTTTTGTCCTTAAACATTTCTTCTGAACACACCTTCCCCCTATCTGCCAGCCTTCTGGGGGTCACCATACATAAAACACAAGAACTGTCCATTATAGTACGTATCTCTTCGTACAATATAACATTGCTGACGTTAACATTGCTGACGTTAGCATTGCCGACGTTAACATTGTTGATGTAAACATTGTTGATGTTAACATTGCCGACGTTAACATTGTTGATGTTAACATTGTTGATGTTAACATTGCTGATGTAAACATTGTTGATGTTAACATTGTTAATGTTAACATTGTTGATGTTAACATTGTTAATGTTAACATTGTTAATATTGTTGATGTTAACATTGCTGACGTTAACATTGCGGACGTTAACAGTGCTGACGCGAATTCATAACTTTTACCCCTACTAAAATGTGCTTAGCTCACTTAAAGAAATTTTCATTCAAATATTATTAAAATATCAATATGAAATTTAAGATAAGAAAAATTTCCATATATCCGGGTATTATTGAACTTTGTCTGAACTACAGTTCAACTTTAACTTGCAGCTTCTTTAACTTAATGAATACCTCTCTCATAATAATATGTTTTGCTTCAAATATTTTTCTTGTAAACAGTTGTAACTTTTAACTTTGATATTTATTTATTCTTTACTTAATCTTAAAGGAAACGTGTTCATGCTGAAAGCATCTAAATGCTTAAATAAACGAAAATTTATTTTTAATTTTTCTTCATAAATGGTTTTATAGTTTTTTTTTTTTTAAGTTATTTTTTTATTGATTTTGGCAACATGTGATCGCCTATCGTGTTGCCATTCGTTTCATTTAAGTGGGAATAAATTGTTTTTTGCAAACAATTTTGATTTGCTCAATCAATAATGATGAATCCCGTTTGTTTTTTTATTGTTATACCTTCATAATTGTTTTATTTATTAGGCTACACTGTGTTAATATCTACTTTATTGTGCAATGATCACGTATTTAGTGTTGCTTTTTATATTTTTGTGCCTCGATATATTCTATTTAAATTTTATTTATTTACGAACAATTGTAATTTGTGAAAAATAAATAGAAACTGCTAATAAATTTATCGTTTATATCATCATACCATCATACCATCATATTTGCATATAAATACAACAATGCATAAAATTAACTTATGGAAAAATACACTCTAACGTTTATTTCATCATAAACTTGTTTAAAAATAAAAAAATGGCCATTACAGCCCTTGAAAAGACTTTGACCGAGCTTCTTCAAATGATCGAGAGCAAAACCTACACATGTTTTATGCCGACTCCGAACGGCTTATGCTCTCAAGAAGCTTTTCATGGCAGTTTTTACTCTCTGAGGTTTGCGATTGTCTGCAAAGAGGTGAAAGCCGAACAGAAAAATGAATTCAATGGAAAAAACTTTCTGTGTCAAGTGGGATTCGAACCAGGGTTCTCTAGCGTATGGGCCTCACACTCTACCCACTGCGCTATGGCCGCCACGGCCGTCGTTACGAAGTATAAAGCTTGAATATAAAAAAAACAAATATAATATATAAAGTAGAGACATAAAGCTTAAAATATAAATAAAAAATTAAAACATCCATTAAATATAAAAAATTTAAAAAAACAACCAAGTAGAAAAAAAATAAACTAGAAACGACGGTGATTCATTGAATGCGGTTACGATCGCAAGAAAAAACAACGCTAACACTGAAGAACAGCAAGTGTAAACAAGAGGACTGTAATTAACATTGAGTGACCGTCGGTAGCTTATAGTTCTTATATTGTTCATACGTTGGCATTTGTAAATAGAAGAAAAAAAATGCAACAATCCGCCAAGTTCACTTGGCCAAACAGTTCTATCATATAAGTAACAACTTTTTGATGATTTTAAAGTAAAAGAAAAAAAAAGAAATTTTTGTTTTTTGAAAACTACAATCTTTAGTTCAATTATTTTAAAATATTTATTTAGTTTTTCCTATAGTAAAACATTTTTTATAATTTAAATCAACTTAATTGCAAAACGCGCTCGAAAATAAAACTTAGTTAGAACTTTGATATTGTAGGAAAGAACTACAGCTAATTTAGAATAAATTACGAATACATTAAAAAAGTATCTTAAAACTTCGCTCTGCATCATCTTTGTTAAGTCGAAATCGTGATGTGCTGGAACATGGTAGCGTTCAATGTCTCAAAAGCATCCAGACGACGTTTCAGATCTGTTATCATGCTGAAAGCTTTGCTAAACTTCTGCTCATAGAACGCAACGATTGCTTTTAATTCCTTGCGCAGATTTTTCGTCTCCAACAAAGCATCAACGTCATCATTTGATTCCGAGAGCACAATATAATTCTGACTCTGTTGTTGCAGACTATCACCAGGCTCCGCATCCGAATCATCTGCATCTGGCAGACGATACATGCAGGCAATGCCATTAATATACTCGCCTGGGAAATCCGGATCAAAGACATCGCGTGTATAGAGCATTTTATTTGGACTGATCAATAAGTCCATCAACATATTTAGATTGAAACAGTTCCAATCGTTGGCATGTATATAGAAATGCGTCAGCTGCTCTAAGTACTGAAAATTTCGTGGATTTATTTCACTGATATGATTGCTGGATATGTTGAGGTAGCGCAGTTGGCCTACATTGGCCAAGGATGTAATGGGTAGTTCAGCCAAACCGGTATTGCTCAGATCCAAATATTCTAAGGATTCAACTGTCCAGGGATCGGGCAAACTGCCTAGCTCGGCATTGTCGGCTAGAACCAATGAACGCAGATTAATGGCGCGTGATAGCGAAGCTATCTGCTGCAGCGAATTATTGCGAAGATCTAGAGACTCCAGTGTCTCCGGCTGGGAAAAGTATAGCTCCAAAATTTCATTGTAACTCAAGTCCACGCTTTGCACGTTGCCATAAATATTAATGCGTTGTAGCGAGCAGTTGGACGCCACTATATATTGGCAGCTCAAGTTATTCACAAGCATTTGCAGGCGAGAATTCTTAGAAATGTCCACCAATATGAGACGCTGCTGGGCCTCAAAGATATAATCGCCTAGTTCGCTTAAATTATTTTGATACAGCAGCAAAGTTAGCAGATTAGGTATCTGCGTAAAGATATCATCGTGTAGAGAGCTCAAAAGATTTTGCGCCAGATTTAGTTCTTGAAGATCAGGAAAATAATCAAAGACACCCAATGGAAGCGACTCCAAACTATTGTTGTGCAAATCCAGAAACTTCAACTGTGTTAGACCCTTAAAACTTTCGCTGACTAGGCTACGCATACGATTAGAGTCAAGAAACAGATACTGCAGCTTGGTGGCATAGTTGAAGGTCATCTCATCTATACGTTCGAGCTTGTTTTCGGACAATAGCAAGATTCTCAAATCGGCAGCCATGAGAAAATTCTCCCAGGTCAGACGTTGTATACCACAGTGACGCATATCCAACTCCTTGACCCATAGTGAGTAGAAGAAATGTAGCGGAAAGTGGGCAAAAGTAGAATTTTCAAAGGTTAACGTATCGTATTCCACATTGTTGCTTAGGTCATAGGTCAGCGGTGCATCACCATCGTTGTTAATGCGTATCTGAGCTTTCAGATCGAAGAACGCCACTTCCGAGACATTATCGAAGTGATAATCGCGACAAATGTTCTTCACACAGTGATCCTCAAGAGTGTTGATCTCGACCAAAGTAGTCTCCGAATCGGCACCGACATTGTCTTTAATGGCAAAAATGCTAACTAGAGCTAAAGCTAGGAATAGCGTTAACGTCCCAGACATTACTTCAATTCTCTATTGAGTTTAATACACAGTTTGCTGTTTTTACTTTAATTTTGTTTCGAATTTTCACTTATATGTTCCGTACACGTCAACGATCACCGTTGAACTAATCTATTCTATATGATGACTGCGAAAAATTTTCAAAAATTGTTAAATATTTTATATAAATTATAAATTTAAAATGAAAAAATAAAAAATAAAAATAGAAAAACAACGCCATTCATACAAAATTCGCATATTATTGCGAATGAAATTTATTTTGTTGTTATATATAATGTCTTGTTTCTTTTGTTGTTGTTTTTTTTTAATTGACCTCTACCTAGGTAGCGTTTATTAATTGTATACAGATGCTTTGTCGTTTTTCTTTTTTGTTGTTATTTTCTATTTGTTTGCTCTTTGTATAACAACAATAATTTAATGATTATGAACAAATATAAAAAAAAATTTCTATTCAGCGTTTCAAAAAATAAAAGAAGAAAAAAAAAAAACCAGAAATGTTCTATCAAATTTGCAATTACATGATTATAGGGAATTTTAGCAAAATTGTGATGTTGTTTTGGCTATTCAGTCGGCAATAACGAACACTGAGAATGAGTAATGGTAACGTTTGTGCCAATTTTTTTACATCTCTCTGTGGCACAATTTAGCACACTGCGAGCACATTACAGCACAATAGTAAAAGTTTTGAAAAAAATTAAAGTTAGTGATTATTTCTCCAAAATTTTGCAATTATGTAAACTTTTCCTTTCTGCTTGTGCAAATTTTCAGCACATCCAGAGCACATAACAGCACAACAACCAAATTTCTGAAAAAAATTTTAATAAAGTAACTTCCAATTAGATCAACAATCATCTCTGTGTCATAAATATTTTGAAGAATTTTGTATCCAAATGTCTGATTAGTTTCATGTACAGCATACTAAAATGATAAATATTAAAATTAGGCTAGTTAAAGGTATTTAAGAGCGCAAAATCTACTTTACTAACTGTATCCCTTTTTTTTGTAAATAATGTTTGTTTTCAATGTTGTATCTTAATATTTAACTGAAAAAATCATTCTTATATCCAGGAATATATGAAAAATATCAAAAGCATATTCAAATTTATTGCAGCTGCCACCATATCCATATCAATTTTTAAACAAATTTTTTTACGCTTATACAATTAGCAAAGATGGAATTTTTCTATGGCGCTATCTAGCACATGGCAGCACAATTAAAGAATTTCTAAAAAAAAAGAAAATAGCGCTGGTGTTAACTTCTGCAAAAATTTACGAAAGTGCCGATTTTTTGCATTTCTGTGACACAATGTAGCACAATTCGAGTGCATTACAGCACATTAATGCAAGTTTTGAAATAGTTAAAGACAGCGATTACATATTAAAAAATTCTCAATTTGCTAGTTTTTTGCTGTCTGTTTATGGCAAATTGTAGCACATCTTGAGCACATAACAGCACAACAATCGAATTTCTGACTAAACTATGAAAAAAGCATCTTCCAATTAAATCAACAATAGTCTCTGTGTCGTAAGTATGTGTTAGGATTTTAAAACCAAATGTGTGATAAGCTTCATGTCTTGCAATCTAAGCTAATAAAGAAAAATGCTGGGTTAGTCAGTAGTATTCAAGAGCACTAAATCTTATTCACCGACTCTCAAACCTTCTTTTTCAAAATTATAGAAACTTAGAAACTTAGAAACTTAACAATACTTAATTCGGAAAATCATTCTCATGTCCACGAATATATGACAAATACTCAAAATTATATTCAAACTTATTGCAGCTCCCACCATATCCATAGAAATTTTGAATTAAATTTATTTACGCTGCTAAAATTGGTAAAGATGAATTTTTTTTCTATAACTCTCTATGGCGCCATGTAGCACAACTGGAGCACATAACAGCACAATTATAGAATTTTTGAAAAAAATAACTCTGGGATTAACTTCTTCAAAAATTTACGAATGTGCCAATTTTTTGCATCTCTCTGTGGTAAAAATGTAGCACAACTACAGCACATTACCGCACAACAGTAGAAATATTGAGAAAATTTAAAGCAGTGGTTACTTTTTAAAAAATACGCAATTAGGTTAAGTTTTTTTCTATCTGTTTATGGCAAATTGTAGCACATTCCGAGCATATAACAGCACAATAATCAAATTTCTGAAAAAAATTCATGCTTAAAAAAAGCACTACAACTTAAAAATTATGTACTTAGAATACATTTTTTTTTTTATATACATCACATGAAAGCACACAGAGTGCTCATTGCAGCACATATTTGTTTTACGTTTCAAATCGAAACTTGATTTAATTCTTAATTTCATATTCAAATCTTTAAAATCAATCTCAAGACAAATTGTTATTGAAAACTATTTTAATACAATAGAATAATCATAAATTTAAGCAAAATAAACCGCAACTGTTTCTCAAATGACAGCTCATACATAGTTGAAATGACGAGAGACTGATTTAGCTGCTTCAGAATCATTAAGAGTTCGCTTGCCATATCGAAAAATGTTCCCCTAATAAAAACTTCCCAGTTGACATTTGACAATAATCTCGGTGTGGGCAAAGTCAACCACTTTGTATTCGAATTACCTTGATAACGTTAGCCATGCTTCAGGCCTAAATAGATCTACCATATTAAAATTGTATTACTCAAATACGGGGTTGACTATGATAGCTGTGATATGATAAAAAAATCTACTATTTAAATAACTTAAATATGGAAGTATGGAAAATTTTGTAGAAAAATAACTTTGAGCAACACTGACTGGAAGCAGACTGTATTTTTGCTTTGTTTTTCAATTTCATTCAAAACTTTCGGTTAGAACTCATTAGAGCGTGAAAAAAAATCACAAAAAAAAAACGCTTTTGTGCTAAAATTTTGTAACAAAAAGATAAAAATAACAGCACGAAAACACGCCATTAATAAATGACATGATCATCAAAGTTACACGTGTGGGCAGGTACAATAATGTATAAAACTATAAAAATATATAAGTTTAGAAGTGTTTACTTTTTTTTTTTTTTTATTTACTTACATATACAAAATAATGCTCACAAATACCTATCATGTTGACAAATGTCTTTTTTTTTTTGTTTTTTTGTAACAGTTCACTCAACTTCAACTCGCCTTGAATTTGTGTGTCGTTTTTTTTTTTCGTTTAGTTGACGTAAGTGTTATGTTTTCACATAAGTCAATTATGATTTCTCAGAACACCTCTTCAAAAATGTATTCCACCAACAGCGACAACAACAACTCTGTAGCAATGATGAATGTTTAAAAATAATAATTTTAAGATTTTGTACGACGAACAGACTTTTTGCCTAAATCATCTAAGGATCATGTTTCAATTTGACATTCGATAACTTTAAATTGAATTGTTCCACATGTCAATAGTTTAAAGTTACACGGAAAAAACTATACTGTAAGAATCGATTAAAAATAACACCCGTAATGTTTACAAATGTGGTTTCTTTTAAAATTTACAGTACGGCTTGTATGCTGGAGGTCTTTTTTTGCAAATTTCTTTAATGCACTTCCAACGGCACTTCCAGATTTGTTCACTTTTTGGGGTATACCTAGAGCCTGTAATATTTATCGTATAAAACTAAAATATATGTCAAAATATCAGTTAAATGGCGAATGAAACAAATACATAACTTTGTATTTTGTCACTTCTTTAATAAAGACACAAAATAGCAAAATCTAAGAAGAAAATTCACATTTTATGTCTTGAACTATTTTTAGGAACTAAATTGACAGGGCAGTTTGATGTTCCGCTTGAGAGACAGGCCACAAAGTTGTTGTTAAGAGTATCTGAATCTATCCGGCCTACGGCATACTTTGCCGTATTTTTTACCATGTCAATTTTTTACTCTACGTTTAAAAATTTTCTACAGTTCATCTTCGTATTTTTTGACCTTTAAACTGCATATACACTTGTATAATTCTGGTACCATTATTTTTTTTCTGAGGATTCATTAATATGCCTGAAGTACTGGAACAAGCATTGATTTACTTGGTTTTTTTTTTGCTTTGTGTAAAGTGTAAATATTGTTGTCTACATTTAATTTTTTTCTGTGCACTTTTATTATCAAGAAATTATAAATCCATTACAATGTCATTAAATAGGTCAAGAAACACTTCAGAATTCTGCTTGTGTACTTATGATGGCTTAAAGCATAAACAAAAGAAACGGAGTTTAACCAACAATTTATGGGTAACCAACAAAGCACGATAATAATTCTTGATAATTTTTACAAAAAAAAAAAAAAAAAACCAAGTTCTTACAACAGGTAAGTACACCGTAAACGTTAAAGAACCGCTAAACGTAAAGAAATTGGAAAAGTTTTAATCGTTTGAATTATGAAAGCTTAAAAGCTAATCTTGAAAGTTTATCTATCTATCTATCTATTTTTCTATCTTTCTATTTTTCTATCTTTCTATCTTTCTATCTTGCTATCTTTCCATCTTTCCATCTTTCCATCTTCTATCTATATTAATAAAAATAATTTTCTGTTTTTATTCCCTCCCCTCCTCCCTCCCTTCCCCTCCCCCTCCCTCCACCCTACCCCCTTTTATTCCGACTGTAAAATGTCCGTCTATTTCGATTGTATGAGAGTAAAATTTGGTTTTAGTATGTATAAACACTAAACTCTACTTTCGGCAATTGTACCAATAATGGGTTTCCAGGCCCTCTTTTACCGCTCACAATTTAATGATAATGCTATATTTCAGACGGTTTTGGATCGTATAAGACTGAAATTTGGTTATTAAGTGTGTATGCTTAACATCGTCAATTGTGCTAAATATGGGCGTGGTGGCACTATAATTACGCCCACTTTTAAGAAATCATTAAGACTCCAAAACTTCTGGGCCGATTGCTCTGAAATTTTGACAGTAAATATTTTTTTCGAGCACGAGATGGTTTACGGGAAAAAATATTTATCACACCCATTTTCTTGTAGTTCCGTTGAGATTGAGATTCTATTGAATGAGATTTTTTTATTTTTGGCGTATGGGGCGAACCACTGTGCACTGGTTAGGGTCTTTATTGATAACAGAATACGTCCGTAGCGAAGCCGTGGACCACTGGCTGCTGCTAGTTTGAAATAAAAAAATATGTCGTAGCATAGAGTGTACTCAAAAATATCGTATGGTATAGTGTGGTGTAGTTATGTTGCGTTGTGTTATGTTATGTTATGTTATGTTAAGTTAAGTTATGTTATGTTATGTTATGTTATGTTATGTGTTATGTGTTATGTTATGTTATGTTATATTGTGTTATGTTATGTTATGTTATGTTATGTTATGTTATGTTATGTTATGTTATGTTATGTTATGTTATGTTACGTTATGTTATGTTATGTTATGTTATGTTATGTTGTGTTATGTTGTGTTATGCTATGTTATGTTATGTTATGTTATGTTATGTTATGTTATGTTATGTTATGTTATGTTATGCTGTGTTATATTATGTTATGATATGTTATGTTATGTTATGTTATGTTATGTTATGTTATGTTAAGTTATGTTATGTTATGTTATGTTATGTTATGTTATGTTATGTTATGTTATGTTATGTTATGTTATGTTATGTTATGTTATGTTATGTTATGTTATGTTATGTTATGTTATGTTATGTTATGTTATGTTATGTTATGTTATGTTATGTTATGTTATGTTATGTTATGTTATGTTATGTTATGTTATGTTATGTTATGTTACGTTATGTTTGTTATGTTATGTTATGTTATGTTATGTTATGTTATGTTATGTTATGTTATGTTATGTTATGTTATGTTATGTTATGTTATGTTATGTTATGTTATGTTATGTTATGTTATGTTATGTTATGTTATGTTATGTTATGTTATGTTATGTCATGGTTTGGTATGGTATGTTATACTATGGTGTAGTGTATGGTATCCTTTTATGTATGGACTCGAAAATAACGTTTTGAAAAAAAAATTCTTCAGTTCTAGTTCAACTGACTGTTCATAGCTTTAATCAACGAATAACTTTACATATACCATATCAATTCAGAATCCATACCTTATTAAAGTGTACAGTTAACACTTTGTTACTTTCATTGCAAATGATATAGGTTTAAAAAAATGTCTTCACCGCTGCATGCGGTGGAACAAAAAATAAAAGCGCTAATAAGCTGATTACTGGACAGCTGTTACAAGTTTTTGACCTGAACTTAGTTCGGTTCATTTGTTCGGAATTTTGATACGACTTTTTATTTAGTTGATTAACTTTCAAGTGTTTAACTTTGTTTTTTTTTTTTGTTTTTTTGCTTTAATTTATTTACTTTGTTTGACGAAATCTTGATAAGATGTGTAACGGTTTGGTTACAAAGTGGCTTGTTTTTTATTAATGATAAATTCAATAATTTTCCGGTTATATTAATATAATACAGACAAAAGGTAAAATCACTCCTATAGATAGTGTGTGAATGCGGTACGTAATAAAGAAAAAACTGCCAATAAAAAGCTTTCAAAACATATTGGACACATATCGCACACTATCTACAAAAGAGACACAACTCAAAGTTTTAAAATGTTCAGGAGAAGCAAAAAAACAGGAGACAAAATGATTTTTTTTTTTTTAATAAAGAGGAGTGAACTATTTTGATAGTTGATGGAAGTAATCACTACGATTAGTTTAACATTAAAAAGTAAAATATTGTAAATTTTGAGTTGTGGCTGTTTTGTAGATGGAGTGCGATATGTCTTTTAAACAAAGCTTAAACCTAGTTATTGTTTTGATTGAATAAAAATCAGTTTACACAAAAAGTTTTATCGGTTCCATGACTAGATATTCCTTTGAATTTATCTTTGAATTAATCACTATAAGCACAATTCAATTTGAATGTTTTATTCTTACGTCAATTTCATTCTGCTGCACTTTCCCTGAAAATTTGTGCAGATTTAATTTTTCCCTTTACAATTTTATATTTGTAAAATTATTTTCGTAGTGCCTGTACGTTTAGTTAATTGAGAGAAGTTGATGATTCTTAACACTATGATTAATGACAGCTAATAAATAGATACTTATTTTTACTTAAATCCAAGCAACATTTGATAATCACCTTAATACCAGTAAATTGTGAAAACAATTTATATTTAGACAGTCATTTTCTATTTTTGTAATACATGACTAAGTTCATGTATGCGACTGCGTTATATTGTATTACAACTTTAACAATAAAAAACAAACATTAAAAATTAACTGAAAGCTAAAAAAAAAAAAAAAAAATGAAACAAAAAAACTAAGACGTAATCTTAAACAAAAAAGTTTTAAGTTTTTTTGAGTAACTTAAATAGGTTTGAGGTTTACAATTAGTTTTTTACAGTTCTATGCATAAGAGTGACTCTTTGTTAAAATTTTAACGAGCCTTTAACTGTTCCAAAGTCTAGATTCTATAGACATGACTTTGCTCATGTGTTATACACAAAAAAAAAAAGAAAAAAAAAATTGAAACTTTTTCTACACAAAGCTAAAAAATTTTTTATAATTTCCATATGAAGACTCACTCAGCTGCCGTCCACATCAGTCAGTCTTTTATTCCGTCTGGTCTCCGGCGCTTGCCACAAACGAATTGCGTTATAATAGCTAATTGAAATCATGCTCATTTTATTGCCCTCAATGTTCTGTTTTGTCAACAATTTATTATTAATTCTATGCAAATAACAAAATCAACAACAATTGAATCAAATACACTGGGGAAAAAAATAATCAATTTTTTTTTTACGATGACGATCGCGATTGCGATCAGCCAATATTGTTTATTTATTAAGTTATTTTAAGAAAAATCAAATAGTTGCTCAACAATTGTTTTGTTACAGTTTTCTCAGAGGTAGTCGTTCTTTCATTTTGCGTCACTTCTCATTGAAAAAAAAAATTCATATTTGTACAAGTTCCAATCATTTGATAAATAAAACAATAACATCGATTATAATTATTATTATTTTTTACAATAGATACAAAAGCTATTGATTTGTTAGAAAACTAGTTGAACAATTATTATTTCTCGGATTTTGCAGTTGGGATTTGTTTTGTAAGATATAAGAAAAAAGAAATTTTTATATAAGAAAAAAAAAATTTGCTTTCAACAAAATATGAACTTAAATTCTTATTTTTTGAGACTGTTTTTTGAATTTGCCTAAGTATGTTGACAACAAATTTGATTATTTTGTAAATGGTTTGATTTTCTCAAATTTATATATATAGTCTCTTAAAAATTACTTAGTTTCATAATAATACTGTTTAAATATGATGATCGGTTTCATTGCATTTTTCTATAGTATGCTCAACTCTTGCTAATATGAAGAACATTTTTAACTACTGCTTTGCTTTTCCAACTGTTGAAATTAAATCACTAGAGTGTTTTTTCGTATTTTGCAGCCATTTTAAAATTTTTGTTTTGTTGAATTAATACTCCATAAAACTCTGCTACTCCAATGCTTCTCAAACTCTTCAAACTGATTTTTCAGTGCTTTATAAACGATTTTCCAATGCTTCTCAATATTTCAAATATGTCAAACTGTCAATTTTTTTGTAGCTTTCTCCTCTTTAGTCGATTTTGTAGTGCTTTTAAAACTGTACAATAGATACTTTTTAAGTTCTTGTCATGCTTTTACAAAATAATTCTCAAATTTGTAAAGCTGATTTTTTAATCATAATTTGGCTAACGAGTGCTTTTTAAACTTTTTGCAGCAGATCTATCCAGATAATTACAAACTTTTTGAGTCTTTTTCTGGTGCTTGTCAAACTATTGCTCCGTTAGCCTTTACACTTATTGGATATTTTTTCATTGCTTCTCAAACTGTTATTCTAGAGCCGCACAAACTTTTTTGGTTGATTTTGTTGTACTTTTCAAAGTACTTTCTATGGTATTTATACAATTTTGTAGTGTTAAACAGAGCTTATAAAAATGCTGTTCCAGATCTTTTCAAACTTTTTTAGTAAATTTTGCAAAGGGACTGTTACTAACTGGTTTTGTAGACAAAAGATCATTACCACCAACTTGTTTATACATTCTGTTTATACAAACTTTTTGTTTTGTTGAATCAATACTCCATAAAACTGCTACTCCAATGCTTCTCAAACTCTTCAAACTGATTTCTCAGTGCTTTAGAAACGATTTTCCAATGCTTCTCAATATTTCAAATATGTCAAACTGTCAATTTTTTTGTAGCTTTCTCCTCTTTAGTCGACTTTGTAGTGCTTTTAAAACTGTACAATTGATACTTTTTGAGTTCTTGTCATGGTTTTACAAAATAATTCTCAAATTTGTAAAGCTGATTTTTTAATCATAATTTGGCTAACGAGTGCTTTTTAAACTTTTTGAAGCAGATCTATCCAGATAATTACAAACTTTTTGAGTCTTTTTCTAGTGCTTGTCAACCTATTGCTCCGTTTGCCTTTACACCTATTGAATATTTTCCATTGCTTCTCAAACTGTTATTCTAGAGCCGCACAAACTTTTTTGGTTGATTTTGTTGTACAATTTATACAATTTTGTAGTGTTGAACAGAGCTTATAAAAATGCTGTTCCAGATCTTTTCAAACTTTTTTAGTAAATTTTGCAAAGGGACTGTAACTAACTGGTTTTCTAGAAAAAAATCATTAACACCAAATTGTTTATAACATGCGTCATCGCTATTGGTCAATGTTAACCGAGTAAATTTGTTTTTGTACAAAGATATATATATTTTTTTTTATGATAACTGTTATTCAATTACTAGTTAATAAATTTGTATAAAGTTCTAAAAACCTCTGCTTGTGTTATTAGTAAGTTAAGATTTAATTTATATTGTTAGTTTCTAGAAGAAATATTCTATAAATAAAAAGAGTTAAAAAAAATGAAATTGAAAATACAGATATTCTATTGGGAGTCGTGATTTTTGATAAATAAATCTATAAGTACCAGTAAAAAATTTTTTCAAGCAAAATTCTTTACTTGTGATAATTATTGAATGTATATTTCTAAATTACGGAAAGAGAGATCAGCAGAGTTTTTTTACCTTTTTTTTACCGAATTCATATTGAGTACTAAGTTTTGGATTTTTTTTTGTATACTTTTTTGAGAAAAGGTTTAAATTGAAAATTTTCAATTGTCTTTTATAAAATATTATTCCGGAAATTTACACCTAATGTAAAAAATTTCCTCACAAAATTTCACGTATACAACAATATAAGTTAAAAAAAAGAAAAAAAAATAAAGTTTAAAGGAAAAGTTAAAAAGTTTTTAAACTATTAAAAAAAAATTGAAAATTTTTTCATCTTTAAGTAAATTAGCATCTTCACACCTCAATTTTTCTTAAAAAGGAAAATATTAAGTTTTTAACTTGCTTAAAAGTCATTAAAAACTTTTTTAACTTTTGGACCCTATGGGGGACGGGAGGGGCTTCAACCCCAAAAACCCATCACGGGCCTGAACTGTACCTACTTTTGTTACTCACTCTTGAGAAAGAGAAAGCTTGTGTTAATTTATTGTTTATGGCGTTTTTTTACACAAACACTAAAGCTTCAGCATGATATCTTCAATGATCTATAAAAAGTCAAAACTAAGGACGAACTGCGAAACTGCGTGATATAACTACAATGTTTGAGCCGAGTATATCTTAAATACCGGATTTGTTTAAACCCAGATTTGCAAACAGTGACTTCATAGCCAATGACTTAAGGTTATGATCATTTTTGACTTCAATGACTTCAACACAAAAAGTACTGAAATCATTTTTTTGTTACTGAATGCATAAACAAATTTATGTCTCCGAACTGAAGATTTCATTCAAATTGAAATCGCATTCATGACTGCAAAACGGAATTGATTGCATTCCTTAATACTTTTGAAAATATTGCAATCACCTTAAGTCTTTGCTGAAGTCCTTGAAGTCAGTTTGTAGTTCTTGAAGTCAAATGATTGAAATATTTCAAAACAAAATATATGTTATGACCAAAGGAAATCATTAAAGCCATGATATATAATTTCTTAAAGCAATCTTAACCGTAAACAAATTAAAAAGGTAATATGTAACAAAACAATTTTATTATTTTTTGTTTGTATTTTCTAATTATTTTTATTAACTGTACCAACCGTTTGAAAAGACTCGTAAAAATAGTCAAAAGAGATAAAAAAGTTAAGAGATTTTAATTTTTTTTTTTTTTAATTTTTAAATTAACATTGTTATCATTTTGTTTGTTAAAATAAAAAACCCTTCTAAATAATTTTTTTTTCGATTTCAGTAAAAATATAACTCCTTTTATATTGCTTTATGGTTTAAGTCAGCTAATTAGATATTTCTAACTTTTTTCCTTGCATCTGGTTTAGTGTTCCCCTTAAATAACAAAAATCTTGGTTCCATTTTAACTTCAAGGCCTAATTTTGCTTGATTAATTAAAAAATTTATTCTCCATGATTTTTTTTTTTTTTTTTTGGGCTTTGGCCTTGAATTATTATTCTCCATACAAAATGACTTCAAAAACTTTTTAATGCAAGCAAAAGACTTCATATGATTTCAACTGCCTTCTAATGATTTCATTGACTTCAAATTAATAACAAATGAATGCAATCAATGACTCCAAGGAGCTCGAATTCAATCATAGTTTATGAATCAAAAGACTTCAACAGAAATGTTCACCAATTGATTTCAAAATTATGACTTCAAAATGATTTTGCTGATTTAAAAAAATTATTGAATGGCTTAAGTCATTTCTTTGGCATTCAATGAAAGAAAACGTATTATTAGTAGACTGTTTCAAAAATGTTTAAGATGTTTTATCCTGATTGGTTTCCACACACACACACACATACTAATACTTCTGTGTTTACCAAAATGTTATTTTAACGGATTCCTTCAAACTTGTGGCGTCCGTGGCATACTGGTTGAGGTGTGTGACTTGTATGTGATAGAACCCAGGTTCAAATCCCATCTGACACAGAATGTTTTTTCTATTGAATTGATTTTTTTGTTTGACCGTCACGTTCGTTTGCAGACAATGGCATACCACAGAGAGTAAAAAGTGCCATTAAAAACTTCTTGAGAACATAAGCCGTTCGGAGTCTGCATTTGCTCTCGATCATTTTTGTTCAAACATTTCAAAACACGCACAACACAATTGATCATAAAAAGCTCGGTTGAAGTCCTTTCAAGGGCTGAAATTGGCCATTTCTTTGTTTTTTTTTCAAACTTTTTGAGTCTATTATCAATTTCTTGTAGAATTAAAACTACAATATTCTAAACTACATACTATTCAAATCTGTATTCCGTTTAACTGTTACTTCAGTGCTACTTTAACATTTTGGATTATTTAGATTTGTTAAAGTTGCCAAAATTTCATTTTTTTTGTGTTAATTCGCTTGTGCTTGTTAAACTATTACTCTAAAGCTTCTCAAACTATTCAAATATGTTTTTCAGTGTTTATCAAACTTATAGTATACCATTAAAAGTATGTATAAAATTAATTTTTAAACTACAATATAAACTATAAAAAAATATTAAAATAATTTTTTAGAACTTTCTGTGATCTTTAAGTATTTTGAGTTGAGTTTTCTAGTTGCTTACAATCTTTCTTGTTTTTCCAGTGCTTGCCAAAAATTGACTGCAAAATTTCTTGATTATTACAGTTCGACGCCTTATTTTTTTTTTAATAGCTACTCAAATGCGTACACGAACAACTACTTTCTACGAACAACTATTTTCTACGAACGTACGAACATAATAAAAAAACTCGAAAAAGTTAATATCGGCCATAGCTGGAACTCTAGAGGGGTAAAATTTATGAGCTGGTCCTATTATTTTTTGACGTTCAATATTTCTTCCGAACACACCTAACCCCTATCTGCTACCCTTCTTTGTGTCCCCATACAAAAAACACCAAAACTGTCGAAAATCGTTTATATCGGCCGTAGCTGAACTCCTAGAGGGGTCCAGTGTATGAACTGGTCCAATTATTTTTTGCCCTTGAACAGTTCTTTTGAATACACCTACCCCCTATCTGCCACCATTCTTTGGGACCCCATACAATAAATATAAAAACCGTCGAAAATAGTTTACATCGGCCGTAGCTGGACTCCTAGAGGGGTCAAGTATATGAGGTGGCCCTAGTATTTTTTGCCCTTCAACAGTTCTTTCGAACACACCTACCCCCTATCTGCCACTCTTCTTTGGGTCATCATACAAAACACTTAAAAAGTGTCGAAAATAGTTTATATCGGCCGTAGCTGAACTCCTAGAGGAGTTAAATATATGAGCTGGTCCTAATTTTTTTTGCCCGTCAAATATTTCTTCTCAACACACCTACCCCCTATCTGCCACCATTCTTTGGGTCCCAATACAAAAAATATAAAAACTATCCAAAATAGTTTATATCGGCCGTAGGTGAACTTCTAGATGGGCCAAGTATATGAACTGGTCCCATTATTTTTTGCCCCCCAACAGTTCTTCCGAACACACCTACCCCCTATCTGCCACCATTCTTTAGGTCCCCATACAAAAAATATAAAAACCGTCGAAAATACTTTATATCGGCCGTAGCTGAACTCCTAGAGGGGTCAAGTATATGAACTGGTCCAATTATTTTTGCCCCTCAACAGTTTTTCTCAATACACTTACCCTCTATCTGCCACCATTCTTTGGGTCCCCATACAAAAAAAAACCAAAAACTGTCGAATAAAGTTTATATGGGCCGTAGCTGAACTCCTAGAGGGGTCAAATGTATGAACTGGTCCAATTATTTTTCCCTCTCAACAGTTTTTCTCAATACACTTACCCCCTATCTGCCACCATTCTTTGGGTCCCCATACAAAAAAAACCAAAAACTGTCGAAAATAGTTTATATGGGCCGTAGCTGAACTCCTAGAGGAGTCAAATATATGAACTGGTCCTATTATTTTTTGCCGTTCAACATTTCTTTCGATCACACCTAACCCCTATCTGCTACCCTTCTTTGGGTTCCCATACAAAAAGAACCCAAAAACTGTCGAAAATATTTTATATGGGCCGTAGCTGAACTCCTAGAGGGGTCAAATATATGAGCTGGTCCTATAATTTTTTGCCCGTCAATATTTCTTCCCAACACACCTACCTCCTATCTGCTACCCTTCTTTGGGTCCCCATACAAAAAACATCAAAACTATCGAAAATTGTTTATTTCGGCCGTAGCTGAACTCCTAGAGGGTTCATATATATGAGCTGGTCCTATTATTTTTAGCCCTTCAGCATTTCTTTTGAACACACCTACCCCCTATCTGCCATCCTTCTTTGGGTCCCCATACAAAAAACATATCTTTTCTACGAATGTAAGAACGAGCATGCATTTTCTACGAACGAACGAACATCTATTTTCAACGAACGAACGAGAAAACAAAATATTTATTTTATTTCTCTACGAACGAACAAAATATTGTTATTTTTTCCACGAACGAACGAACGTTCGTGCAAGGCTCTGGCCACAGAATGATAAGAAGTTCCATAAAATTCCTTGAAATCTATAAATAATGCTTTTACTTAAGTGCAGAGACTTTACATTTTAAGCAAAAACATCATTAAGCTCAAAAATACCAGAGTTAAATTATTGAAATGTCAAGGTTGCAATCAGCTTAATCTACGTAAAATTACTAACTTTAAGATAAAATTTAATGTTGAATTTTTAAAACGTTTTGTGTTAAGGCAACCGCCTTATTATTAATACATCTTCAGCTGAACTCAAAAAAAAAAAAAAGTCGTTTCTCAGGGAATGAGAAAAAAACTAGCACATAAATTACAAGCACAAAAAAAAAAAATTAATAAATCAGTTATAAATAAAACAATAAATAATAAAAAAATTTACTCAACATTTAAACAAGAATACAGTATTATACAGTGACAGATATTAATCAGCTCTGTTCACTTTGTTATTTAAATTAAGCAGCTCATTACTAATGAAAGCCACATAAAAAGCTGGTTACAACAATAAATGACCAAAATTTAAGTTACTGCAAAAACAACAGACGACACATAAAAATGTGCCAGCTAAAAAAAGAGCTAAAGCAATTTAAGACAATTAACAGCAACTAAAAGAAATTTAAACAAATAAAAATTAATCAGATACGAGCATGAAAACAAAAAAAAAAAAACTTGAAAATTTATTTAGCTAGTGACAAGTAAAAAAGCAAACATGGGGAGAAAAAAAAATTAAAAAAAAAAACCCAAATGCTACAACTAGCTATAGAAAATAACGGTACCAGCGCAGCCAATCACTTAACTTAATAATTGAGTGAGACTTTTAAGTAAATAAAAACTTCAAAGTTTCAACAAAAGTTTTTGCTAGTTTTGTTGAATGTGAAAATACAAGCTGAAATTAGAAATAAATTTATAACTATAAAAGCTTGGATATTTGAGAATATCGTCCTAAAAGGGTTTTTTGAAATTCAAAATACTTTAGGAGATATGGCCTGTTTTGTCCAGCAATGTTTTCGCCAAAATGCGTTTTGCTTAATTTGGCTACTTTTTGAATGCAACGGTTTGAAGCAACCACCGAATTTCGTTCAATGCGTTCTATAGTAGGTAATAACTTGTTTGTGTACGCATTTTAAAAATAAATGAATTCACATTTTAGAGCTTTGAATTGAGTTATAAACCGGACGCGCGCTCTTCAAACATATGTATGCACCACTAAATCAAAGAGTCCAGGAAGCAATCAAATCTATTTACGAAGCACTGTCAGCCGATGATTTTTTGAACAGATGCCTTGGCTCTGAAACTCAAAACAGCAACGAATCTTTCAACGCAGTGCTGTGGTCATTCGCACCGAAGCATATGCAAACCGGCGCACGCACTATTGAGATTGCCAATTATATTGCAACTGTCATATTTAACGAAGGTTTTTTGCCAATACTTCAAATAATGAACCTAATGGGCATCCCGATTGGCAACGTCACATATGATTTCGCCATGTCTCGGAACGAAGAACGTTTAAAAAGGTCCGAAGCCAGAGCTCTGGCCGCATCAAAAGAAGGTAAAACTGCCCGAGGAGCACAAAGAGCCGCTGAGTTCTCATTTCTTGAAGAAGAGGAAGGAGTTCTTTATGGAGCTGGCATTGCAGATTGATATATGTAAGTATTTCACAACAAAAAATGTTTTATTGCTTAAAATTTTCTTTGAGTTTTTTCAAAATCACGTTTTTGAACTTCGAAAATCACTTTTCTCCGGTTCTACTGAACCGATTTATTGTATTGATTTATTGTATTGTATTGAATATTGATTTATTGTCCCTACTTCAATAACAATTTTAAACAATTTTGTACTATTTTTTTTTACACTAAACTTAAAAAAAAAGACCCAAAACCGGGTTTTCATTTTTCAATGACCGCCATTTTGTAAAAAATAATCGAAAAATTATAATTGAGGTAGGGACCAGAATAACATCTGTAATGAATCTAACGCCGTTTACTTTTTCCATTTCAGATGATCCGATGTCTATTTATCCGGGCCGAAAGCAGCATACCTTTTTTTCGACGCCCAAATTTGAAGGCCGACAACATTTTGAACAGCCCTCGTACAAAGGAAAAAATTTTTTATTTAATTTAATAGGTTTGTAATACAGTAAAAAAAAAGAATTTAAATAACTCTTTACGTTTTCAAATGAGGCGTTTTTCAAAGAGGGTTCAAAAACAGCCTTCCAACCAGGAATACTCCCTTAACATCTACTGACATATAATTCCCAACAGGTTCATAAAGCCACGCACCTAAATAGGTTAAGACATGTCACATCAGGAGCGTCCAATAGTATTTGGATCACTCAATGCTGACTGTTGTCTAAACAAATATCATTAATTTTTTTTTTTTTATTAGAGTTTTCTATAACTTCTTTTCTGCTCACAGTGCTACCCGCTCTTGAACCTTGCAGTTTTGTCTGTTCTGCTTTTTGTCTCTCCTTGCAAGCCGCGCTAAAAAGCAGTCGTCCTCGCCTAAGCGTTTCAAAATTTCTCAGTGCAATTCATTTTTTTCGCATACCATATGCTTGATAGCTGCTCGCCGCGCTATCTGCCCTTGCAACAGAACTCAAGCGTCTTAGTCGAACCTTGCGGTTGACTGCCCTCGTAAAATCTTCAGAATCTGCTCGCTGCGCTGCTCTTGCACCAGAACTCAAGTTTTACACAATTGGCATTTGGCGAAATTTTTGCCTTCACCACTTCGCTTCAGCGTTAAAACCGTCCCAGCTCACTTTCATTTTGCATTTCAATGCTTGCATTCTGCTCGCCGTGCTATTTGCCCTTGCAGCACTATTCAAGCGTCGGAGTCAGACTTCGCGGTCGTCTGCCCTTACAAATACTTCAGATTCTGCTCGTTGCGTTGCTTCGTTGGCCCTTGCAACAGAATTCGAGCATTGTACAAGTGATCTCTGTAAAATCATTAATTTTTCCTGACAGCCCAACTTCTGCTCGCTGCGCCGTCAGACTTCTGCCTGGTACGGCTTTCAGACGCTCTCGCCGCAGAACCTTTGGTGTTGTATATAAGCTGCGTCATCTATTGCTACCCAAACCACCGCCGATTAAACACCATAAGTACCGAGTAAACATCATAAGAACAGATTAGATGTTATAATAATCGATCAACCGTCATAAGAACCGATTACCCGTCACAAGAATCAACTACACGTCTTATAGAACCGAGTAAACATCATAAGAACCGATTATATGTTATAATAACCAATCAACTATCATAAGGACTGATAACGCGTTGTAAGAACCGATTTCCTGTCATAAGAGCCAATTAGCCGTTACAAAAACCGATTAAAAAAAAAAAACGAAATGGCCATCTCAGCCCTTGAAAGGACTTTGACCAAGCTTCTTATGATCAATTGTGTTGTGTGTGATATGAAATTTTAGAACACAAATTATCGAGAACTGGACGTACCAGTTTTACGCCTACTCCGAACGGCTTATGTTCTCAAGAAGCTTTTCATGGCAGTTTTTACTCTCTGAGGTTTGCCATTGTCTGCAGAGAGGTGACTGCCGAACAGAAAAATCAATTCAATTGAAAAAACTTTCTGTGTCAGATGCAGGATTCGAACCTGGGTTCTCTGACGTAAGAGTCACACACTCTACCCACTACGCCACGGCCGCCACTACAAGTACCGATTACCCGTCATAAAAAACCGAGTACCCGTTACATATAACACATAACTTCCGACTACATACACTTCACTGCAAATATTTTGTAAATTATATTAAGTACTATTCTAAGGAATTGGAATTGTTCAATAAAGATTGAAAATATAAATCCAAATTGCGTTCTTATTTGCTGAAGGTTAAGTGGATCCTTCGGAGAATCCTGGGACGACTGAGTTTTACCTCAGCCATAGATAAAACCAAAGTTTTTTGAAAGTTGTGTTTTATTAGCGAACATTTTCTGCATGTTTTCTTTTTTTTTTAAACCTGGCTCCGAAAATAACTGTTGTTTGTAAAACTTTAAAGAAAAAAAATATGTTAGCGACTCGAGCAAAATCTTCAGACAGCTAATTTGGTTTGCGGTGGTATTTAATATAAAATAAATTTTATATGAAATAAAGAACTGATATTATTTATTTAGATGCTACAGATATAAAGTGAAAGTAAATAAATTTTTAGCTATTTCAACAAGCTTCTGTTGAAAAATGCCAAAAACATCTGTAACGAAAGCTATTATCAGGAAAACTTTGAGCATTGTGTTGGATTAAGGGGAGGGTAAGGTTTGTTTCGTCCAAAAAAAAATACCTTTTTGCTTGTTTATTTTACAGATTATTATATAAAAGTACAACATTTGAGAACATGTAAAAGAAGTTTTGTTCAAAAATAAAGAGAAGTAACGAATTTATTGTAGATCTCCGCTGCCGCCTCGAAAAAAAGTTTTTGTGCTATGACCAGCCTACAGCATCACTGAATCATCTGAAACCAAAAAACCAATATGCTTTCTTTAGTTTCTTACTTTATTTTTCATATTTTTTTTTTTAATTTTTAAATTTTTAAATTTTTGGCACCATTTTGAAGCCAAAATGACGATTTTTGACGAAAAAGTCGACCTATTTGTTATTGTGAAATTGTTAGTAATTAAAAAATTTAAAAAAACTCGACGTAACTAGAGAGCTATTTACATGTAGAATATGTGTACAAAACTTCAAAACGATCGGTTCAGTAGTTTTTTCTGTACACTGGTCACCGACTTTAAATATTACATGTTTAGGAAAATCGATTTAAAGTTTTGTAGACTGAAGAAAATAGCTTTGAAAAAAAACTGAATTTTCTTATAAAATTTGTACATGTCATCACCGATGCCGGGTCCATACAGTACATTACTATCATCATCTTTTTGCTCCTGTCTACGTAAAACTCTGCCTTCTTTGGTCTCACGAGCAGCTTGCTCGTCCGCTCTGCTGATCCGCAAAGAGTCTGTCGCGCGTGCCCATTCATGCGCACTTGGTCCTGAAGTGATGCCCAAATCTTGCATATAGGTCCGAAAAACAGTAGAGCCTTCGTTAAAAAGTGATGCTGCTATATATGCTTCAATTTCAACGACAGTTGCGGTACTGATTTGGGACTAATTTTCCATATGAGTTGGTTGTAGCATTTCGTTGTTGTTCTGCGTGAAACCACCCAGACAACGTTCCAACAGCATGTCTATGCTTAAATCTTCATATATTGTCTTTATTGCGTCTAAAACATCAGCTGAAAGTGGAGAGTAATGTTTTTGCAGCTTCAGCCTTCTTTCACTCGCACCACGATTCATCGCATTTTTCATGCTGGGGATTTTGATCAGTCAAAGAATAATGATAAAAATTCGCCCATATAGCGTTCCTCAGCTTGTCCACAGAATCTTGATTTCTCCGAATTGCTAGCCCATAATACACTGTTAATTTGTCGATTATGTTGTCAGTTAGTTTGCCTTTACCGGAAAGAGTTTTCCTCTTCACTTTTTTACCAGATATCGTTTTTGCATCGACCACGTGCGATTTCACAAAGTCACGCAGACATTTGCCCATCCTTTTTTGGACGTGTCCAATACACTTTCTTGTTTATTATGAAGTTATCACCGTAAGGTTTCGCATTGACTAATCCGGTGTAGGTTTTGGAATCGCCATCACCAATATAATTACGGTATTTTACTTTTAAAAACTCTATCGAACGTTGAAACATTTTCATGATAGTGCTCACTTCCATATTACCGGAAGGCCCACTGTGATTTGATTCACATTGTCCTTTGTTCACGTGCTACTCGTGTCACTCTTTATACTCTGAAGGTCCTAGTTTTCTGCTCCAGGTTTCACATTAGTTACAGTCTGAACTGCTGACAAAAATATCAACAACTTTGCCGGTCCAATAGCTGATCAATGACGATACACCAAAGATCGAATTAAATTATCTTTTTTTCCACGTGCCGTCACCGTACATACGTCATACAGTAATTTCGTCTGTGTCTTCGCAATTATTTTGTTTACAAGTCGTTCTCTTCCAGTTGGTTTCGGCATTTTTTCGATGATAAATACAAAATCACTAAGAAAACTAAGCAAAAACAAATCGTAGCACGAGTTAACGAAATCGGAGCAAAACTGATATGAAAGCACATATTAGCTCTCCTAAGCGTTCAATTTTAGACTGAAATATATATACTACATCGAAGGATACAATGCACGTTACACATTTTATTTACATGAAGATATTAAGACGAAAAGAGGGGATAAAAGTAATACAATAGAGACCGAAACAGTTGCCGCTCGCCGCTCAGCGCAGGCAGCTAAAAGGCGCGCAAAACTAAGTTAGAGGTACGGTCATTCAACATACTGTAACTTCGTTAGTTTTGCTCCGAATGACCTAAAAATTTAATACAATATTCTTCAGATGTTGTACTTTCAGTAACAAAAATAAAAAAATAGGGGGGAAAAAAGTTGTCAAACCTTACCTCCCCCTTAAGTCAACTAATAATAATAATTTCAAAGAGTTTAAGTATCTTTTTTGATCATAATATCAACAGTGAATTGTTTAAATATTAAAATATAAGTACTTCCATTGAATCTTTTATATTCGCTATCTATTTTAAATTTGCTAAAAACGTGCCGTACCGACATAAAAGCTTGTTAATATCTTAAGCTGCCACATTTGAATTGTTTTCTTCCTACTTAGTGAGTCAAAATTTATTAACATTTGTGTAATTTTCCAACTAATTAACAAGTCGAAAACAATATTTCTGCGAATAAATTTTAAATATATTTTCCAAAAAATTAAAATAAAAAAAAAAAGTAAACAATTTTTGGTGAAATTTTGAATGTCACCTTGTTTGCAGGTGTGTCTCTCTTCTTTGCACTGTTGTTAACTTTGTTGATCTTTTGCCAAAATATATACATACTAAATTAGGCTGCTCATCAAAGTGAACAAGAAATAAAAAAAAAAAAAATAAAGTGTTGTCTTAATTTGCGTATAATTGAAATAGTGTCAGAGTAGTAATTCGAAAATTAAGTGAAATATTTTAATTGAATATGTGCATTCACAAAGTTTAACCAACCTTAAAATTATTTGTTAAACCAGGCTTTAAGGCAGGCTTTTTTTAAATGATCCTTTTTTACTTTAAGGGCGCTTTTATAGTGCCGACTTGTTGCCGTGCCGGACCGAGCTGGAAACGCGACATGTTTTACGCAGCTGGTAATGCGTATAGTGCGCGTGTAGTGCGCGCTTGCAGCCGCTGACTTGTTGCAGCTGGTTTTTGACTATTTTGGGCATCATAAAAGTCATGTGAGTTCGTGTACATTTTTTGCTTTCCTCAAACCAGCAAAGAACAAGTGAAAAGACAAAAATGCAAAAAAATCGCACTGCTGAATCGCACTTTCAGCCACTCTAAGTCGCGTCAAGTCAATAACAAGTGACCTTAAGTCGCGTGAAGTCATTCCCTATTATATTGTCAGCCACTTTTAGTCGCGTCAAGTCCTTGCTATTCCATGTTTAGACTTTTTTGCAATTGTTTTATAATGTTTTTATTGCCTTGTTGCTGCTCTTGTTGTTTGCTTATCTTTGTGCACAAAATAAAGGATAAAAAACGCACAATAAAAATTCCGTGTGCTAAAATTCGAGGAATTTACATCGTCGGCGTAGAAAATATCAAAATTGCTGTTGCTGTGTGTATTTTGTTGGTATTTTCTCGTGGCGCACACTTGATGTATTGGCTAGTTTTCTTGTGTTACTTTATTTTTTTCATCGCCATCGAAGTTCTAATTACTTTAATGAATATGTTGCAGTAACTGTTTGTGTTGTTGTTTTCATTAATATGTATGCAACATTTAAATATATATCTATGCATATTAGTTGCTTTCGTTTTTGTTGTTTTTTTTTTTTTGTCCATTCATTTCTTAATCCTTTTTTCTGTGCATAGATACAAAAGAAATAAAAAAGTGCGTTCGCGTTATTGTGCGTTCGTTCTTCACACTTGCTTTTGCACACGAGAAAAAACGAAGAAAAGGCGCAACAGCAAAAACAACAAAACAAAATGTGTGTATGTATTTTATTGGAGTTTGTTCTTTTTTGTTGTTGCTTATCTTTTTTAATGAAACTAATAAGTGAGAAATGTGTAAAATTAAACAAAACACATGCTAGCCGTGCGAGCGAGCGAGAAAGCAAAATATCGTCACGCTGGATACCGTTGCGCAAGTGACTTACAGGTGCTTGTTCGGCTGGCACTATACGCACTTTGAACTTGTTTCATATGATTTGTATGTGCAGCGTATTCCAGCTTTCCCTCTCGGTACGGTCCGGCACGGCAACAAGCCGCCACTATAAACGCGCCCTAAGACTACAATGCTGTTTAAAGAGTGTGGCTCATTCAAGCAAAGGTTCTCGATAGCATTGAAGATAATTTTTCGTATTAAAATACGATTTGTTTCAACCAACGACACGATATTGCGTTCGTGACTTGCCACAACATAAGCAGCTACACTTAAGCACTTAACCCATGATTTTTCTCATACAAAGCTGTGAATTTTTCTACTTAGATTTTGCTATTTTGTGACTTAATTAAAGAAGTGACCAAATTCAAAGTTAAATATTCGTTTCATTCGACATGTATCTGATATTGTAGCATATATTTAATCTTTGTACGATGAATATTAAAAGTTGTAGGTATACTCCAAAAAGTGAACAAAAAGTAACATGTGCTTTTCTTAAATCATTCATCATATAAGTGATATTTTGGCATATACAGTGTTGGACAAAACATATTGGACTAAAAAAATAGTATAGTTTTTTCGCAAATATTGATTTATTTCATCTATATTGACTCCGATCGATAGTATATGATCGATAAATAAATATGAAACGTCAAGGGCAAAGCAAACAAAAACAAAATATCACTTGGCGTTTTGTTGTTGTTTTATCTTCCCATGTGATGCTCAGAGAAATCATGCTATCAGAAATGCATGCGACAAAACATATTTTGACTGCTTACAATTTTCTCAAAATTGAACTGTAAATGTTCCGTTACAATTTTGAAATGAGAATGTTGTAACAAGTGAATAACAACGATTTTTTTATTTTTTTGGTATTATTCTCCTTTTGTCAGTGGTTCAGTAACATTGATAAGAAGAAGGTAGGCGATAACGAAGTAAATATTGATTTGATTTTAAGATGGCTCGGTCAAAATACAACGCAGAATTCAAAAAAGGTAATTATAAGAGAGTTTCTTAATGGCTTACTTAAAAAAGTTTTCAGTACCGAAACAAACCGTAAGTTTTATTATTAAAACTCTTAAGACCTCGGGCAGAGTTGCAACCATTGACTGTGGAGGCCGACCAAGGTGTACAAATTCGAGGAATGACACGAGAATTGTCAGAGAACTTAAGAAACATCCGGAAAAATCGGCTGTTGATGTTGTGAATGCACTTAAGCTCACAATAAGTAGCAGGACAGTTCAGATGAGGACTCGTGATGCTGGACTGAAAAGTTACTGTGCTCCAAGAAAAACCCATTTATTTCTCGTAAAAATCGACTGGCTCGCTTAAAATTTGCCAGAGAGCACATCAATTAGTTCGAAAACAAGTGGGAAAACAGTCTTATTTTCAGACGAATCCAAGTTTAACTTGAAGCATTCGAATGAAAATATTCGAATATGTAGACCGCCAAACAAAAGACTCTAGTCCCTAGCACGGAGGCGGCATTGCCTTAATGGTCTGGGGATCTTTTTCTGGGAATGGTGTCGGGCCCCTCCATAGAATAAATGGCATCATAGACAGGTTAATGTACCAAAACATTTTGGAAAATGTAATGTTCCCCTACGCTGAGTCGAATATGTCCCTGTCATGACAATGACCCAAAACACACAGCGAGATGTGTCAAAGATTGGATTAGCAGACTGAGCAGATCAACGTTATGTAGTGGCCAGCACAATCCCCAGACCTCAACCCAATCGAAAACCTTTAGGAAATTGTTAAAAGAAGGGTAAATCGCGAAGAAGTGGTTGGAGATAAAAATAAGCTTTTCAAGGCTTATAGAAGATGCTTGGAAGTCAATAGACATGGAAACAATTGATAACCTGGTTGCTTCAATGACAAAAAGATGCAAGGCCGTGCTTGAAAATAAAGGACTTTCGACCAAATATTAATATCATTGTTTAGTCCAATATGTTTTGTCGTGTTCGTTGAATAAATTTTTAATTTAAATTGATTTTAATAGGCTTAATTCCTGTTTTTTTTTTTATCAAACACACAAACATTCTTGTAATTTTAATACAATTGGGTGGCATGCTTCATTAATAGTTTCATAGATTTTGTTGATTTATCCAATGTACTAATATTGCCCAATATGTTTTGTCTAACACTGTTTTTAATCTTTGCACGATGTACGATATTAAAGGCTGTAGGCGTACCCCAAAAAGTGAACAAAAAAGTTACATGTGCTTGAAAATTCATTCGTGTTGTAACTGATATTTTGGCATATATTTTATTTTTGTACGATGAATATTCAAGGCTGTAGGGGTAACCTATAAAGTGAACAAAAACGTTGCATGTACTTGAAAATTAATTTGTCATGTAACTGATGTTTTGGCATATATTTTATCTTTGTACGTTGAATATTCAAGGCGTAGGGGTACCCTAAAAAGTGAAGAAAAAAGTTGCATGTGCTTGAAAATTCATTCGTCATGTAACTGATATTTTGGCATATATTTTATCTTTGCACAATGAATATTAAAGGCTGTAGGGGTACCCCAAAAAGTGAAGAAAAAAGTTGCATGTGCTTGAAAATTCATTCGTCATGTAACTGATATTTTGGCATATATTTTATCTTTGTACAATGAATATTAAAGGCTGTAGGGGTACCCCAAAAAGTGAAGAAAAAAGTTGCATGTGCTTAAAAATTCATTCGTCATGTAACTGATATTTTGGCATATATTTTATCTTTGTACGATGAATATTAAAGGCTGTAGGGGTACCCCAAAAAGTGAAAAAAAGTTGCATGTGCTTGAAAATTCATTCGTCATGTAACTGATATTTTGGCATATATTTTATTTTTGTACGATGAATATTCAAGGCGGTTGGGGCAACCTAAAAAGTGAACAAAAACGTTGCATGTGCTTGAAAAGTTTTGCGCAAAGACCTCCATACATTAAACGCGTCAACATGCATTCGGAAGGTCGCTGTAAACTAAAACAAATAAATTCTGTGTCAAATAACATTTGTCACAGTGTCTTCGAAACATTTACTCTATAAAACAATACGATCAACTTTTTTTTTTGTAGAGTACGTCATGTAGAGTGCGTCCCCAAAGCATACCAAAGCTGCACATATAATGCGCTGTTTCTAGGAGCGCTCTTCATTTTACTGCTGGGTATGCAAACAAACACAAATACACACACACACTCACATGTATTGAGTGAGTCTCTGTTAAATGTCATGTTATAAAAATTAGTGGCAGACTTGTTGGCACCGAAAATAGTTGTCGTTGTCAGTGACTGTCACGAGATTTTTATTTACAACTATTTTGAGTGTGTGTGTGTCTGTGTGATTTTTTTCTTTATATTTAGTAAGTTTTTTTGGCTAACAATTTTGAAATATTAATTTTATTTAATTATACACAAATGTTTCGAGTGCTTTTTATACTTAGACAACATTTGTTGTGGTTTTTTATTGATGTTAATGATTTTTATTGTTTTTCTTGCTCTTTTTTCAAGGTTTATTTAAACATAAAAAGCAGCGTAGTTTCACACACACACACGCACACATGTATGTATTATATACAAAAGAAATAATTAAATAAAATTTGTGTGTGAAACACTTGAAATGTAGATCAATTAATGATGAGTTTTTGTTCAAAAAAATTAACACAAAATTTTTGTTTTTCGAATTTCAAAAATTGTTCGTTTTTCTTTAATTGTACTGTTTTAATTTTGAAGTAACATCTGCATATTTTTTTTTTTTTTTTTTTTTAATATATTTTGAGTTTTTTTAAATTTTTTTTTTTTAGTTATTTTTAAGTTGCTTGTAATTTTTTTGAATTTATTACTTAATTTTTCCTTTTTAATTCATGCATTAAATCATTAACTCGTAAATAATAAATTTTCGCTTTACTCTGACTGTAGAGCTTTTATCGCCGGAAGTTAGCTTTTGCAAATGAACTCATCAATCAATCTTCACTTTGTTCAGTATTCAGTGTAAATTATATAAAAATTACCTCAGGTAGCAACAGTTTTTAATTATTATCTAATAAGAGATAAATGAAGAAAAACATTAAAAATAAATTTTCGTTTTATTGCTTTTGTTTCATTTAGAAAAATTCTGTTAAATACTACAATAAAATTGGCCATAAATGAGTATGACGCTTACGACATCTCAACAATTTTCTCGAGTTACTTTAACGTATCACTTGTTAATCATGTTCCAAGAAGTTGTTTAAAATTTAATTAAATATCTGAGATCGTCGAACTGTTGCTACAAAACACAACAGCTGCAATCAATCGAAACGCTCTAAATTAAACGCGGAAAATCATGGCACACAATGGTGGCGAACATTATTAAAAAAAAAATATTGTCATTTGTTTGTTTGTTTATTTTATGCCTCACTTACATGCATGAAATTGAGGAAGCGATTTTCCAATGTCGGCGTTTACATGACTTTTGTGTTTTGTTGCGTCTCTGCTCTTGTTCACGTAGCTACTTGAAGCAAAAAGCTATTTATTTATGCCAAGTCATAAACCAACAACAACTATGATACAACAATGACAACAAAAACAACATGGCAGAGGACAATGGCTTTCTTTGTTTATACTTTTCATGCATTGTGTGTGTTTGTGTGTGTGTGTGTGTGTGTATGCGTTTGATTGTTTTGAAGATTGCTATACCAACAACAATAGCAAGCAAAACAGCCGCAGCAGCTATAATAATAAAATATTGCTTGTTTTCATAACATCAACAACAGCAACAAGAACAACAATAGCAATATCAACAACAACAACAACCATTGTGCTGTAATATTATTAATATCAATTTAATGCCAACCAACAATTTCACCAACATGACGCGTGCCACCAAACAGTAGTTGGCAACACTTAAATGTTGCACTCATTGTGGTGGTTTGCTTGGGTTTGGCTGCCCATTTTTGCTGCTCAATTAATTGCAGTCGCCGCTTATTTGTTGTAACTTTGTTGCTGTCTGTCTGTCTCTCAATATCTGCTGAGCAAGTGTTGTTAATAGATTTAATTGAGACAACAACAATTAAAGAGCTTTCAATTGAAATAAAGTTTATATACAAGCAGTCAGTGTTGTCAACTTGATTATTTATTTCATTTGAATAAACAGTTTTTTAATAAACTAAGCTTGATATGCATAAATATCTTTAGCATTTAATTGAATGCACCAGTTCTATTTTATTAATTACAAGCAGGACCCAGTGGTCCGCGGCATCGCCACGGACGTTCCAGCAACCATAATTTTTTATTTGTGGGCGGTAAAAGAAGGTGTGTCAAACATTTTTTGCCGTAAACCATCTCGTGCTCGAAAGCAATTTACTGCCAAAATTTCAGCGCACTCGGCCCAAAAGTTTTGGAGTATTAATGATTTCTTAAAAATGGGCGTAATTATAGTGTCACCACGCCCATTTTTAGTACAGTACAGTTGCCGATGGCAAGCATACACACCCAATTCAGTCATATACGACCACCACCGTCTGAAATTTAGCATTTTCATTGAT
Organism: Coremacera marginata; assembly: GCA_914767935.1. Classification (NCBI taxonomy): domain Eukaryota; kingdom Metazoa; phylum Arthropoda; class Insecta; order Diptera; family Sciomyzidae; genus Coremacera; species Coremacera marginata. The sequence continues at coordinate 45,546,200 of OU612043.1, forward strand.
TTGTGGGCGGTAAAAGGGGGCGTGGTTAAAACTAAGTATGCAATAACCTAATCTAGGACACAAGAAATACGTGTTTTAAGTTTAAGCGATATCTGTTCAGCCATATAGATTTGTATTAAAGTCAAACATACAAACAAAAATATTTTTATTCATATTTTTATTGATTTGTCTTTTTTTTGCGTTTTCATAATATACTATTTTACATTAAATTACCTTTTTACTGCTCTGTTACATCAACTGATTCCTTGAAAGCCCAGCTGAATATGAATACATAAAAAATTTCTGATTAAAGGGTCACTACTTTCCAGAATAACATGCCCAAAATATTGCAATTCAAAATACACAAATATTGTGGTTATAGATTAAAAAACATTTTGTAATTAATGATGCATAATGTTTGAAAAACACCACCATAAATTATGTGTCTAGTAGTTCTTACAAAACCACTTATTACTTATTTAGCCCACGTATTATTAGAACTATAAGTATCACTTCTACACCACTTTCAATTTATAATTTAGAAAAGAACAATTAAAATTCAGAAATTCCATTTGAAATTCAGAAAAGATCAACTGAAATTCAGAAAAAAATCATATAAAATTCAAAAATTCCATTTAAAATTCCAAAAAGATAAATTTGAGTTCTGAAATTCCATTTAAAATTTAAAAAACATTAATTGAAATTCTGAATTTAATTTAAGCTTCATTTCAAGCAACAACTTATATTCAGGAAAGATCAAATGAAATTAAAAAAATTATTAAGCTCTGAATTAAAGAGCTTTTCTCAGTTGCAAGATCGTTTCTGATATTCTAATGAAATTCTGAATTTCTATTGATCTTCTCTAAATTTCAAATTGAAATTTTGAATTTCAAATGATCCTTTCTGAATTTCAAATCGGATTTCTAAGAGTCGATTGATTTTTTCTAAATATCATATGGAAATTCAAAATATCGATTGATCTTTTCTGAATTTCAAATTAAATTTCTATATTTTAAAAAATACTTTATCATTAAATGATATGATATTGAATTCTTAAATTTCTTTTGATACCTTTTAAATTTCAAATTGAATTTCTAAATTTCATTTGATTTTTCTGAATTTCAAATGGAATTACTAAATTTTAAATGAAATTTCTGAATATATCTGGTCTTTTCTGAATTTTAATTGAAATTCTGAATTTTGATTGATCTTTTCTTTGAATTTAATGTGACCTTTTCTGAAATTCAATTAATATTATCTGAATTTCAAATGAAATTTACGGATTTCAATTGATCATGTATGTATTTCAAATAAAATTCTGAATTTCAAATAAAATTCTGAATTTCAATTAATCTTTTTTGAATTTCAAATGGAATTTCTAAATTCAATACAATTGAAGTTTTCTTTAATTCGAAAAAAATATTTCTGAATTTCAACTGATATTTTCTGAATTTATACGGAAAATCTAATTTATACTGAATTTCAAATGAAACTTCCGAATTTGATCCTTACTGAATTTTAAACATAATTCTGAATTTCTATTGATCTTTTCTGATTTTCTTATAAAAAATCGGGTTTGAAAAGACAATAATTGAATGAAATTCTGAGTCATAGAGAATAACATAATAATAGATTATATAACTATAACTATAACTATAACTATAACTATAACTATAACTATAACTATAACTATAACTATAACTATAACTATAACTATAACTATAACTATAACTATAACTATAACTATAACTATAACTATAACTATAACTATAACTATAACTATAACTATAACTATAACTATAACTATAACTATAACTATAATTATAACTATAACTATAACTATAACTATAACTATAACTATAACTATAACTATAACTATAACTATAACTATAACTATAACTATAACTATAACTATAACTATAACTATAACATAACTATAACTATAACTATAACTATAACTATAACTATAACTATAACTATAACTATAACTATAACTATAACTATAACTATAACTATAACTATAACTATAACTATAACTATAACTATAACTATAACTATAACTATAACTATAACTATAACTATAACTATAACTATAACTATAACTATAACTATAACTATAACTATAACTATAACTATAACTATAACTATAACTATAACTATAACTATAACTATAACTATAACTGTAACTATAACTATAACTATAACTATAACTATAACTATAACTATAACTATAACTATAACTATAACTATAACTATAACTATAACTATAACTATAACTATAACTATAACTAAAACTATAACTATAACTATAACTATAACTATAACTATAACTAAAACTATAACTATAACTATAACTATAACTATAACTATAACTATAACTATACCTATAACTATAACTATAACTATAATTATAACTATAACTATAACTATAACTATAAATATAACTATAACTTTAACTATAACTATAACTATAACTATAACTGTAACTATAACTATAACTATAACTATAACCATAGAACTCTAGAAAGTGTTGTTTTTTGATCTCTAGTGCAAATTGTAGCGTGTTTGCCTGCCAGCCAGAGGTATCAAGTTTAAAACTCGGGCACCCAATGGTGCTTCTCTTTTGGCTTTATTATTTCATTACTAATTTTACTGAACTGATATTAAAAATATATCAATTTTTACGACTAGTTACTAGACAGTCTTAGTTGGTGACATGTAGAATGATTTGTTGAGAGTTAACTTGAGTTGACTGAGGTAAAGGCATAAATGTTGCTTTCGATTCATTTTGACATATTGCTACAGCAGACTAATATTTAAACTTAGAACTACCTGATAGGCCACTCTCATTCCCTCTTATTTAGCATCCCACATAAGTCATTCTCCATTTTGAATTACCGCAAAAATTGTGCAATTTAACATCTCGTAGTGACGCAGGTTTTTCTATTAGGCTACGTTCAGTATTAAACAGAAAGAAACCAACATTAACCATACCATTGCGGAAGTTCTGATCGTTTAACTTCAGAAAGCCATCCAAAATTGAGAGTCGGAAATCGAGCTATGCTCAACCTTTTTATGCCATGGATATATTATTTATATAGTCTTGACCTATTCTGAATTTGCTTAAATAAACTTTTTATTTATTTTTCTTACGGTTTCAAATTTTTTGAAATATTGGTCATTTTGACCATGACAATCTTGATTTTGACTAGTTTTAACTGACTTTGTACTTGTTTTCTTTTCCTTTCATTCTATAGTTTCCTACATGTTTATTCCTTTCATGTTAACATAAGCGTTACTTTTGAAGGTTTGCTTTACTTATGGCAAATAAGCCTTTCGTTAAGATTTTCTCCATAGAAGTACTTATTTTAGATTCTTCGTTTTAAACTCCACGTTTTAGACATCTCTTATCCATATAAGATGTCTAAATCTTAACTTCTAATAAACTTTTCTTATCCTTATACCCAATCCTTCGAAAAATTTTGTACTAGAAATTGGTACAGAAATAGACAAAATGCCGAAATCTTCCGTTAACCGTGCCTAAGGCTCCTTTAAAAGACATTCAACGCTTATCGATTTTTATATTACTACTAGCATGCGACAGTGGTACGCGGCTTCACCACTGACTTTTTTTTATCAATAAAGTGCGCTAACCATGATACAATGAAATGTTCATTGTTTCATGAAAGCTAACAGGTTTTTGTTACTCTTTGAATGGGTGTGGAGAGAGAAAGAGCGCAAAAAAAAAGGTGGCCAGTGAATAGTGTTAAGACAATACATGTCAAACGAAACAAAAAACATGTCTGCTTTTGTTTTGTTTTGTCTTGCAGCTCAGCACTGCATATATATGTATCTCACTTTTTGCCTTGCTCGAGGCTCATCTGTTTTTTTATGTTGTGCTCATGGTAGAGCAAAAGTAGGTAGTATAGTGGCTCAGTGCTTGTGTGTGTTTTTGCATTTTTTGAATGGGATGGTAGTCAGCTCTCACCATGGTTGTGTTGTGCTAGCTGAGCAGAAAAAGAAAAGAGTAGTAAGCAACACGGAATTTATTGAAACTTTTGCAACACAAACGCATGAAAAGAAAAATATCTAGGAATGCGTGGAGCATCGGGGATGATTTCTTAAAAAACTTTACACTTTAATTAAATATACTTAGTATTAAAATTCCGAACGGAAAATATCCCTATACTATGCTGTAGCACAAATATGATATTTTAAATTTATTTCATAAAAATCGGTCCAGTACATTTGGAGTTTATCTGGAAACAAAAATTTGCACTTCAATTTTATATAATAATACAGATAGAAATCCTTTCATGTTGTTGTTTTTTTTAGCTTAACAATCCTTTGTGTTTTCAAGTCCGCAAATAACGGCTTTGAAAGAAACTAAATTTTGGCAAATTGTCAAAAAAAATTCTGGTCCGCATATTTATATATGTATTTGAAATTTCACAAAAATTATAAACAAATATAAATGAAATTGTTGAGTATATTTTTGAGCTACATTCAAGTGTTTTACTAAATATTAAAGTGCGTTTATATTCGAGAAACTAAAAAAGTTGTCCAACTTTGCTATGCAAAACTCTAAAATTTCTCTACTGTTATCTTTTGGTTCGATAAATCGACTTGCGGAATGGGTGGTTTTGTGACAGCAGGTTTCACTTCAGCCGGCTGCACTTCAATAGACTTTACATCGGAAACTTTATTTATATCCTTGTTGGGCATAGTAATGTCCAGACTATCGGTTTTCTTGTAGTACAAATACGCGACCGACATAAAACCGATCAAAGCTAACGTTATACAGGACCAACGCAAGCCGGAATTGAATTTCAAACCACTTTAATAGAGAGAAAAAACAAACAAAATGATTACTAAAGTTTTTATCGGTCATGCAGTACAACTTACAGGAAAAGCGTATATTTAAGCATGTTGGTAAAGGTTTTGTTCAAGGCAACACCTTCCTCGACCCAAAACATGGGAAACACCAATTTGCGCACATTTTTCATGGGCTCAATTTTCTCCACCGGCTCCACATCTAGGTTGAATTGCAAACGTTTGGCAGCGCGAAATGGGGTGCCGGACATCTGGAAATATGGGTGTTGAATGGGTAAGGCTGGTTTCAAAAGAAAAACCTAGCACGAGACCACCTACTAGTTCAAAGTCTATGTAAACTGCATGATCCTTTTCATTGGGCGATAGACCGTTAACATTTTCCAACAAACTCGGATGACCGTTGAAAAAATGTGGCATCGAGGCTATCAGTGGCGCACCGACACAGGGTAACAAATTCATAGTGCCCTTGAGCGGGCACGTTTCTATGTCATCGGGATCGTCACAAAAGCAGTGCAAACTTTTATCGGCCTGCAAAAAGAGTTAAGCAAAAAGTTCATTAAATATTTTGATATATTTGAAGCTGACCCTTATGTCGCCCAAGTCCAGAAAGTATTTCAGAGCGGGCATGCCATGATACGAGGTCTTCGATCTATAAATAGCGCCCAACGAACGACACATATCCGGCGTAAAGGCCCATATTCCTTGTTCCTTGCTCATAAACGGTGGAAAAATGGTCGAATCAGTGCCTATAAATTGATTACATTCATCACCTGACCACGTATCCAATTCGGGTTCATCCGCAAAACGTATTACTTTGCCCAGTTTGTGAATGTTTTTAACACCACGGCAGACGGTAAAACGTCCGGCATCGCTATGGTTAGCCTGTACAAATGACACACACTACTTAGAAATTAAATAAAAAATACGCATCTACACGCGCTAGCTTACCGCGCCTAGAAATGAGAACAAGAAATGCGTTTCGTTGACTTGCCGCGCCTGTCTTACTTCACCCGTATAGAAGGCGGTACAGAGCGCTTTCGCCGCAAACTCATCCGAGGAACAGTCAACATAGATTCCACGAAAGAATAGCTCCATAAAGTTGATGCTTATGAGCGCCTTGCCATCGGGAAATACAATGCTAATGGCTTTGGCAACGAGATCCAACATGGCGGCACGATCACGCTGTACAATGATGGCAATGGACTGCAAAATAAAAGGTGTATCAGACAATTATATTTTTTTTTTTTTTGTCTAAGTGGGAATAATTTATATTTATAATTAACAGAAAATAGTCGCAGTGTCATATGTCTGTGACGGCGATTTAGTCATCGTCGTCAAACTTTTCCATTTTCTCTTATATGTGACTAAGTAATTTTTTTTTGCTTTTTTTTTTTTGCAATGTCTTAATGCTAATTTTTGTAAAATTTTTTACTGATTAGTAATTCGTAATTCAAAAAGTTGACAATTTTCTTTGGCTTTTTGTTTGAAAATTATTGTTGTTTTCCTATGAAAATAAAAATTTGACACGCTGCCTCATGTGACGGAAATATTTTAGAGTATTTCGTAAAAAATTTTCTTCACTTATTAGTCAAAAAAATAGGATTAATAGAATATTCACGTGAGCGTTATATATGTAAATTAAAATAGAATTTACAAATTTGACAATTAAGCATAACTAAACCAAAAATTAAACTAAGAAATAATATTATAAAAGCTTTATTTGCACCAGGAACACTGAAACTTGGATTGTAAAACAATGCTCTCAGAACAAAGACTATCCTTGAATTAGAGTGAAAAATTCTCTCAAGCAAAAGTGGGTGTAAAATATTAAAAACGATATTATTTTCGTTGTAAATACACAGAAGAAAAAAAAAATTTAGTACTCATTGTTGAAGTAAAAAAAAAACTAGTAAGGGACGGAGCTTCGGCAGGGTACCCAAGCTTAATTACCCCCACCCCCTCCGCCCCCGCGGCCGTATTGAAGTGTATTCGAAGTCTTTAGCCGTCCACAAAATGTTTATTTTTAATCTACAAAAATATTTGTCTCATACACTTAATTTTATTTTACGCATAGCTGCCACATAGAGTAATTTGTAGACTGCTCATGATGCTAAGGAATTCATACCAGCGGTGTAAAATAATTTCGTTTTAAAATTAAAGTGCCACGGCCCGTTCAATTCGAGCCAATTTTCTAGACTGCTGACTGCTTATTATTCCAAAAAATATGGAAAATTTGGAAGAAGTCGGGCAAAGGCGGCTATAGAAGGAGTTTGATTTCAATTTAAATAGCACGCCCCTGTCTAAATCCGCCCAATTTTTTAGACTACTTACTGCTCATTATATCAAAGAATATATTTGCAAAATTTGTTTGAAATTAAAAAAAAACGGTGTAGGAGTTCGATAAGAATTGAAATTCACACGCCCCTTGTCCAATCCCACCCACTTTTGTAAGCTTATAACTTCTCATTATACTAAAGAATATAAGTGTGAAATTTGGTTCGTGAAAGTCGAAGAAACAGTGTCAATGGAAATATATTAAAAATAAAGTGCCACGCCCCCTGTCTAATACCGCCCACTTTAAATAACTAAAGACTGATCCTTATGCCCTATAATATGTGTGCAAAATTTGGTTTAAGTCGTATAAACAGTGTAGAGGGAGTTCGATTAGAGTTAAACACGGACACGCCCCTTGTCCAATCCTATCCATTTTTGTAGGCTTAAAACTTCTCATTTGTTGCTCAAGAGCATATGTAAGAAATTTGATTGAAATCGAACAAACGAAGTAGATAGAGCTAGTTTAAAAATAAAGTGCCACGCCGCCCTGTCTAATACCGCCCAATTTTATAAACTTACTCGTAAGATTGCTCAAATTACCAAGGATAAATGTGCAAAATTTTGTAATGGATGGTTCATACTATATATCAAAGCGCATGTGCAAAATTTCAAGACATTTCATAAATTTTTGTGGATTTTTAAGCGATTTGACGTTTTAAATAAAGCCACTTTGTATGGGAGGTAGGCGTGGTTTTCATCCAATTTTATCAAATATCATAGTAATGGTCTACATTCAATATCAAAGACTATGTGGAAAATTTCAAGACCTTTCTTTGATTTGAGCAGCTTTTTAAAAGATTTTACGTTTACTATAAAGCCACTTTGTATGGGAGGTAGGCGTGGTTTTCATTTGATTTTTCCAAATTTCATAGTCAGGAGTTATATTAAAGATCAAAGCCCAGATCAAAGACCAAATTTGAAGACATTTCTTTAATTTTTATAGATTTTGAAGAGATTTTACTATAAAAATTAAGTCACTCTGTATGGGAGGTAGGCGTGGTTTTCATCCGATTTGGCTCATTTTCGAACTTGATATTAATTTTTCTTAATAATTAAAAAGAAGCTTATAATTTGAATTTCATTGCGATAGCTTTAAAATTTCGGTGTCGACAGACGGACACACGGAAATCGACTCAGGAGGTGATGCTGATCAAAAATATATATACTTTTCTATACCTGCCACGCCGCCTTATTGGCGTTATAAGCCGAATGACAAAGTTAATATACCCCTTACGCAGTACGCGTTGGGGTATAAAAATGAAAGCGTTATCTATATCTATACTATTACATCTTTAATGTTATATATATGTTCCAAGTATGCTCAAAAATTACTGGTTCGATTTTTATGAAATAAGTTTTAAAATCTCATCGCATTTTTATTTCAAAATTTTAATAATAAGTATCTTTAATTAAAGAGTAAAGTTTTTTAAGAAATCATCCCCTAAGCCACGCATTGCTTGGTCGTTTTCTTTTCACGCGTTTGTGATCCGAGAGTTTCAATTAACTCCATGCTGCTCTCTATTCTTCTCTTTTTCTGCTCAGCAAGCACAGCACAACATAAAAAACAGATGAACCTCGCACAAAGCGGAGATATACATATAAATGCAGTGCAGTGCATTTAAAAAAAAGAAAAAAACTGTTTTTTATTTCGTTTGACATGCGTTGTCTTAAATGCCGATGTCACACGCTGATAGTTTGAATGGCGTTCAAAAGTTTTTGTGGTTGCATCAATAGCAACTGCCAAAAAAATATGAGAGTGAAGGCGAATAAACACATTGTAGAGCGATCAAAATTTGTTCATTTCTGAACGGAAGACGATTGACTGAACACCTGTTTAGGATTTTTTTATATAAAGTTTTTGCGTTCTATCTCTCTCCACACTCATTCAAAGAGTAACAAGAACGTGTTAACGCTCTTTATTGATAAAAAAATAACGTCCAGGGCGAAACCGCAGACCACTCTGTCCTGCTAGTCTATATATAAATAGACGTAGGCGAAGCAGTTAGAAAACATTTTATCCCGTGATCATTTTTTTTTTAAATTCATAACAGTAGGTAGAAGGTGGCAGCGAATATCTTTTTAGAACACCTACCTGCTTTCAACGTAGAAGATCCGCACGAAAAGAACAGAAAGAAAAAACCGTTCGGCATTATTTCGTTAGATTTTTTTTTTTACACTGCGTTATGAGTTCGGTTACGTTCGTACATGAGCGAACAAAGAGTAAAAAAAGCAAAGAGTATAAACAGAGACTGTCGGTATTTGTCGGCAAAGAAAGACCCCTTTTACATTGCTCAAGACTTGAAAGCAATGAAAATGAGACCAAAAGGGAACACGTATAAAAATTGACGGTACAGAGACATTGGTACCGTCAATTTTTCTCCCTTTCGTCGCTTTCGATTTGCTTCGAATTGCCTAAAAACTCAAAGACTTGAAAGCAAGTCTTGCCCAACGTAAAAGGGGCCAAAGTGCCATATAAACGTTGAAGATTCGCACAAAGTGAAGCTAGAGAACTGGTGGCGAATTTATTAGGAATGTTGAGCAAAAGAAAAGAAAAAGAAAAATCGATTTTTATATGGTGATATTTCGGAATACAGGCGATACTAGTTAATATAAATCAATGCAGAAATAAAATACTGCTCTCAAAAATTTACCGGAAGTGAAATTTAAAAATGGTATACTAGAAGATACAACAACGCTAAAATTATAAATTTTATTAAAATTTAATTTTATTGTAAATATTGCTTTGTTGAACAGCAATATGTTCATTGAATTAGTGAACATCCCCTAATGGGCTTAAAAAAAAAGATTATTTTGAAAAATGAGCATGACCACCTACATTGATAGAAGTGGACGTTTTATATACAAATCAATTATACTAGTTAAATTAATTTTGTTCAGTTACTTAATATTTTCAAACATAAAAGGCTGCTTAAAACTGACACGCCCATTTATACAAAAGTGGGCTCACTATGTTGAGGACGATATAATTTTGAATTGCTATGAGCTAAATACTATAAGGAAATTTTTCTATTTAAAGTTTTTGTATAAAAGTATGATGGATGGATTAAAGTTTAGGGTTTGGTATGATGGATATCATGTAATGTTATGGTATGTTATCATGAATACGGTATGCTGGGTTTGATATTGTGGGTATTAGGTGATGGTATGATATGTGTTGGTATGTCATGTTATTATATGGTATGAAGATATGGTATTACAATGGGTTTTATAAAATGGTATGACATAATAGTTTGTTATGATGATATAGTATGATGGTATGGTATGATGAACACATTATGATGGGTTTGGTATTATGTGTATCATGTGATGGTATGGTATGATATGGTGGGTTTGGTATTATGGTTATCATGTTATGGTATGTTATAATGTAATGGTATAATGGTATAGTATGATGATAAAATATGATATTTTTATGGTATGATGTTATGGTATGTTGATATGGTATGATGGTATTGTATGCTTAATATGGTTTGATGAACTTGGTATATTGGTATGGTCTGATGGTATTGTATGATGAATATGGTATGATGAACTTGGTACAGTGGTATGGGTTGATGGTATTTTATTATGGTATGGTATAATATTATGGTATGTTATGATGTGATGGTATCATATGGTATCTGATGATATCATACAGTGGCACCGGACTAAATTATTCCGTAATTTCAAGTCCAGAATCAAATTCTTCACTAAATTGTGCATCAAAATAGATGGTTTGTGTATTTTTCCGCAAATTCCAAATGTTTAATTTTTATTTTTTTTTATATATCATATAAAACACCCCCAAAATACAGGTTTTTCGAGCAGAACTGGGCCGATTTCGGCAGTTCTTGAACTTTTATTAGCTGAAATTGTTTCATTCGCAACCATCGTTTCTAATTTCGGGGCGCACACAGGATCCGAAACACTTAAGAATTTTCCATATAAATTTCACCCGGTCTATTGTGTTGTTAAAGTTTGTGTACTTGAACGCAAACACAAACAAAACAATATGAAATCTTAAAAACGAGCACAAACATCATTACGTAGGAGGTAAAGAAAGCAGGGAGCTAAAACTTTTATCTTTTTAACTATAGAGAACGACAAAATCTCGATAATTGTATCGTTGGAATTATCGATAAATGATCGTTAACGATGCCGTTTGAGTTATCGAGCAATTATCGTTAACGATATCGAAAACTCGATAATAAATACATTCCCGTGGATTCACCGGGCGCGTAACCTACGCTAAGAGTTAACGTATGCCATTTGTATCAAATGCTTACTACGAAAACATTGCAAACCAATACTGCATGTTTCTCTATCGAACAGTTTCACTTTTTATGCGTTTGTAGTGTAATGTATGTGTTTGCGTTCGTGTACACAAACATATACGCTACAGAATGCTACAGAGTCATATTATCTACGATATACTAAAATATCGTAACGTTTTTTCGTTAACACAATTTAAAATTTGCAAATTAATTATTTTTTTTTAAAATTTGAACATTACTTGTATTAATGGATGTGGCAGCGTGATGATCTCCTCACCGGTTAAGCCTTTGGTGGCTTCTTTGTTGAATATAAAAGTGTTGCGCATAGTAAACGATACCGAATCTTCCACGACATCATCCTCCAGATCGTATTTATCTTTCCACTCACTTTAGTTTTTATTTTAGCAAAGCAAAAAAATACAATTTTTGTGGAAAAAAATGGGGGAAAAAAATATAAAGTAAAAAAACAAATATACAGACAGCATTTGAGTTTTGCGCTTCAAACACAAATTTTAATTAAACTTTTTTTTTCCATTTCTTTTATTTGCTTACTCGAATACAAATGGACCGATTTCTTGTAGATTCGGTTTGCCGCCGCTCATAACTTCATCCGGATTTGTTATGTTAAAAACGTATATGTAAAAATGTAGCGGAAATGGGGTGTTCGACCAAAGCTCACGTATATCGGTGCCCGGCTTCAGCGTGACTTGCTTTAAGTGTGAGAAAAAAAAAAACAAAATAAGTTCATCAAAATTAAATCAGTTATATCACAGTTATCGGTGGCACCTTTGAGATCATGAATTTGAGTATTTTAGGAAATCCCACCCAGCCGAAAATTATACCAAATAAAAGCATGCCACCTGAGCCTGCCAGCAATTTATTGCGATTTAGTTGCATTCTTTTAGGCTGGCCCTTAGAGAAGTTGACAAGTTTAAGCCGCGTTTGAAGATACAAGAATATTCGAAATAGCTGTATATCGCGTAGATGTGCCGTTTTTAAAACGATTTGTTAATTTTTTCAACTTAACCGTATGATAAGTGCCGCTCAACTAAATGACGAAATGTTTTTTTTGTTAAAGCTACGTGCGAACTTCGACAATTGAATGGCAAAATTCGAAAAAAAATTCCAATAAAAATGTCTTAAAAGGAAATAAAAAAAAAAATAGAAATATTAGCTACAACAAAATCGTAAGTTGCAAAAAACAAAACGTTACTGAATAACAATCTGAGAACCAAATGATTATTAACATCATTTCTCATATGAATTATTAGCAATTGCTAAGGCAGTGTTTGTTGTAATAGCTACTGTTGTTGTTGTTGTTGTTGCTGCATTGCAATCAATGCAGCTTGAGGACGTGCAAATGGCTATTCGTCCATAACGTGCCGCATCAAACGACGTTGACGCCAACGCCAACGCCGCCCACAGCACACTTTCCACCCCACTGAGCTCACGCATCGACTGTCTCGTCGTCTATCTGACTGAAGTTCGCTCAGGGTGAACGACGAGACACTACAAGCGCAATATGACTTAAAACTTCTTGATATTGAAATAACGCGCGAAATAAAGCCGCAAAGACAATTTCTACGGTTGTAGTTTTTTTTACTACATTTTGACCCTAACTCCTACCCTTAGTTGCTATTTCTTTATTTTTAGCTTATTGTTTTATAAAGCTATTTAAAAAGCGATTAAAGGCCGTTTAAGTAGTAAGTGTAATTTAAAAATTCTGCGGTATTGCCACATGCCAACAATTTTTTGCATATTCCAATCTAAACATCATCATAAGAATCAAATTTTCAAACACACTCAGACAGTCAGAGATATGACTATATAAACCTTTTTGAGTATAAATCAAAGATTTCTTGTAACTTCTTCTTGTATTCTTGTAAAATTTTCCATGTGAAAAAAAAAATTTTCTAAAAATTTAATAACAATTAATGAAAAAGTTTTGAAATTAGTTGTTTTAGCTCAGAAACGAAGCGATTATCTCAGCAAAGAAAACTGGACGGGCCTACGAAGTGATTGATGAAACTCCGCCAGGTCTTGATACAACCTGACAGAGCTGTAAAAGAATGCAATCATTTGTGATTTAAAATCATTCAAATCATTGATTGTGATTTGAAATTTGAAGTCCCAATCAATGATTTGAAAAAATGAATGCAATCAATTTTTTTGAAATTTCAATCACAATCAATGATTTGAAAAAACGAATGCAATAATTTTTTCAAATCATTGATTGTGATTTAAAATTTCAAATCCTGAAATGATTGCATTCGTTTTTTCAAATCATTGATTGGGACTTCAAATTTCAAATCACAATCAATGATTTGAACAAACGAATGTAATCATTTTGAAATTTCAAGTTCCAATCAATGATTTGAAAAAATGAATGCATTCATTTTGAATATAAATCACATGATCACATGAAACAAATCATATAAATCAAATGATTTAAAATCACAAATGATTGCATTCTTTTACAGCTCTGCAACCTACAATGTCCGAAGCCAGTGATAAAGGCAGATGGTTTCTTAACTGTGTAAAAGAAGTGCGTAACTTGGAACCCGGTGTTGACGGCCATTCTTTGAAGTAGGTTGGTCTATATGGTATACCATAGTAACATACAATATAATCTGCGAGTGGAGTAGCAATTGTTCAGTTGAACTTGTTAGCACAGCGATAGTGTTTCCACCAAAATGATGGGTAGACCTGATCTATCGCTGACTTAGAAAAAGGGTTCTATGTATTGCATTTGATCCTTTAACTCGTAATCTTTAATAAAGCAATGTTAAGTAAGTTAAATAGTATTCCTTTAATTCATAAATCCTGAAAGGAAACCTTGGTTATTATACTCTTCTAAGTTTTCAGTTATGGTTCATAGTATTCTAAACTGGTAACAAAGTTGTCGTAAGTCATGCACGATCTACCTCTTCGAATTGCACTCGGTCAGTTGTAAATGTTCTTTTGATCTTAGTATCAGTGATGCTTAAGAGTCTCATCTGATGGAATCCTTGCCCGGGTGACTATGATAGGCGGCCCAACGTGGAATTTCGTGCTGGTTGTTTCGGGTCGGGGTATATCCTTAACTAGCAATCTCTAATATACCAGTAATGTAAGGGAGGTCTTGGGAAAAATTTTTTTTGAAAATCGCATTTTTTTTTTAATTGATTTTCATTATTAAATACCTTTTTAGGAATATATAAAAACAATTTCAAATTTATCCCGCCTATAATACAGATTCTGCTGCGCAAAGTACAAATCGATCAAACCGAAGAAGCTGTTAAAACGCTTGATGTCGGCTGTATGTGTGTATGTAAAAGTGTATGTGTGTATGGAATGTTTCTGTGTATATATACTATATCAACTCTACCTTGTAGAGAAAAAAAAAATTATTATATTGTTACAGTTTTGTTTCGAGTTTTACCGCTTTGATGCTTTTAAAGTTTGAAGCTTTTAATGCGTTTTCTCGAAACATACTTTTTCAAAACGGGCCACAACTACTGCAAACAAACTAATCGACCGATTATTATTTTTGAAGTGAAAACTTCTTGATTACTTTTTGATAGAGAGCAAAACTATAGATTCGCGATATCATCACGCTGTTAGCGTAACAGAAATTATTGATGTACAGCATTCCTTTTTAGGGATTAAATAGCATCGACCAAGCCGAAGACCGAAGCGATTACCGAACCGATTACCATGCCGATTACCGAAGCGGCTACCAACCGAACACCAAACCACTTACCGATTAACGAACCAATTACCGGTTACCGTAGCGATTACGAACCAATTACCAATTCAATAGCCGATTGTCAAAGCGATTACCAACCGATTGCCGAACCAATTACCGATTACCGAAACGATTACCAACCAAATACCGAACCAATTACCGATTACCATCTGATTACCGAACCAATTACCGATTACCGAAGCGAGTACCAACCGATTACCAACAGATAACCGATTACCGAAGTGATAACTAACCGATTACCGAAGCGATTATCAACACACTACCGTATACCGAAGCGATTACCAATCCATTACCGATTACCGAAGCGATTACTAATTACCGAAGCGATTGCCAACCGATTGTCTTAATGATTACCAATTACCGAAGTGATTACCAACCGATTACCGAACCAATTACCGGTTACCGAAGCGATTACGAACCAATTACCAATTCAATAACCGATTGCCAAAGCGATTACCAACCGATTACCGAACGAATTACCGAAACGATTACTAACCGATTACCGAACCAACTATAGATTACCGAAGCGATTACCAACCAATTACCGATTACCGAACCAATTACCGAAGCGAAGTGATTACCAACCAATTACCGAAGGGATAACCAACCGATTATCGATTACCGAAGCGATTATCAACCCATTACCGGTTACCGAAGCGATTACCAATCCTTTACCGAACCAAATATAGATTACCGAAGCGATTACCAACCAATTGCCGAACCAATTACCGATTACCAACCGATTACCAACCGATTACCGAACCAGCTACAGACTACAGAAGCGATTACCAACCAATTACCGAAGCGAAGTGATTACCAACCGATTATCGAAGCGATTATCAACCCATTACCGGTTACCGAAGCGATTACCAATCCATTACCGATTACTAACTACCAAACCTATTACTAACTACCGAAGCGATTACCAACCGATTACCGAAGCGATTACCAACCGATTGCTGAAATGATTACCGAGCCATTCAATAACGCATAAATTGATAAAAAGAGTCTAGCTCCATTGGAAATTTATAACAGTTTTCTATTGTAATCTATTTTTAATGTAATTCGACAGATCTTTTACCAAAATGAGCGTCTTTGAAATATTTGTTTAGTTTTTACCATATTGTTCAAAAATAACATAAATGTTTCGACTTTTTTTTCTACGCTTCATAATTTGCTAAATTTTCAATATTTTCATTTCATTTTGGTAAAAGATGTACATTCGCTATGATGTGGTCCGATTTTCACCATTTTTGGGTGACACCAACTTCAGCGTCTTCTTTATATATAAAAAGTATATAATAAAATATACGAAACATTTTTTTTTACGTATACTGATGATGTTATGATATGTATATTATTTTGATATCATTGGCCATAACATACGCGAAGTCAGTGCAGCATTCTCCAAATTAGAAAAAGAGTAGAGTCGCAGTCTTGCAGTAAACGCAGATAAGGCGAAATATTACAACAAATATACAAATAAACAGTCCCAGCGTATTGGCAACCACATCACTGTTGACAACACCTCCTTCAAGGCTGTGAAGGATCCAGCATTTACTCCACCAACGATATCAGCAGAGAGATAAAATGAAGGATATCTCTTGCCAACAGGTGTTACTTTGGGCTCAGTAGGCAATTGAGAAGCAGAGCCCTCTCTCAACGAACAAACTCACTCTCTATAAGTCACTAATCATGCCCGTCCTGTTATATGCAACACAAAGCTAGACGTTCAATAGCTCTGATAAAAAGACTTTGGGAGCGGGAGAGAAAGATCCTTCGTAAGATCTACGGACCAATCTGGGTCAATGGCGAGTACCGAATACGATGGAACGCCGACATCGACATAGTAAAGCGCATAAAAATCGAGTGGCTTCGCTGCCTAGGTCATGTTGAGCGGATGGAAGACGACGCTCCAGCGAAGAAAATATTCGATTCGATATCCAGCGGCGGTCAACGCAGAAGAGGACGATCGCATCTTCGTTGGACGGACCACGTAGAGGAAAACCAGCCGAAACTTGGAGCTTTCAACTGGCGCCAGCAAGCGCAAAACAGAAATGGCTGCCGCAATTTCTTACACCAGGCGAAAACTAACTTACGGTTGTAAGCGCCACCTAAGTTAGTAAGTAAGATGATGTTAAATTAAAATGCAAATGAAATTTTTTGTATATGCTATAACGGCAGGGGGTCTACTATACACACAAATACAGGAGGGACTAGTGAATAGGGATATGGATAAAATCACCATGATTTTGAGTAGATGATTACGGAGACTTTTTTTTCCTTGAAATAGCACTTAGTGGGTCTTTCAACAAGAGGTGTAATTTTATTTTTGTGAAAAAAGCTGATAATTTTATTTTAATCCAAAGTAAGAACTTAGTAATGTAACACAATATCTACCAAATGTCCAACGCGGCTGTTCTTGCATATGGCCATTCTTTTGCTGGAATTTTTCATCACATTTTCGCATGATTGCGGCTGTATCTGGCAAATAACAGCTCTAATCGTTTATCGTTTTATCGAAAAAAAATGCTGTCGTCGATTCGACTAAGTATAACCTTAAAGTATAACCTTAAAATATGTATAACCTTCCAGGGTTAAAGAAGTTACATATGCGTTTTATTCGGCATATAACTGATATTTTGGCATTTATCTTATCTTTGTACGATACATATTAAAGGCTGTAGGTATACCCCAAAAAGTGAACAAAAACGTTAAATGTGCTTGAAAATTCATTCGTCTTGTAGCGTATATTTTGGCATATATTTAATCTTTGTGCGATGAATTTAAAAGGCTGTAGGTATACCCCAAAAAGTGATCCAAAACGTTGCATGAGCTTGTAAAATTTGCTAAAAATACGCACATACAAATCGCGCTGTTTAATTCTACATCAAAAAACTGTTCTTAAGTCGTTAGGACATGCGTCTTTAGCTCAGGAAAATAACCACAATATAGAACTAATCGGTCTAGTCAGTATCATGCAATATTGTAATATTTTTTTAGATTTAATTTGTCTAACTAATTCTCTCTAACTAATTCCGAACTCCTAATCTTGGCAACTCTATTCTACTGTATTGATTCTCAAATATTTTCTTGCATTTTGTTAAAATAACACCAACATAGTAATTAATAGCAATTTAAGATTTTCCAAAGAATGGCAACAACGAAGAAAAAGATATAATCAAGTGTTCCATTAAAATGCATAAATAATTTATTCAATGCCAGGACACTTGGCATAAAAATCAATAACTAAATGGAATGTCATTTATGCCATTTGACAAGTTGAAGTATTTAACACAAAAATCCTTAACACCTGTTACAATTTGCACCATTATATTTCGAAATAATCTGTGTGGCTATTTCTTGGAAGCGGCGTGTTGTTTTAATTGCAGAAGTTTTTCGCAAATACTTTGTGACATCGAGTGACATTGAAATGTCAGAAGTAAAAATAGAATGGCGGCAAAAGATGCGATGTAAATGTTGTTGTAAGATAACTTGCATGTGAATGACTTTAATACTCTTTTACCTCTGATTTGCTGGCCTGTTTTGCTGGTTTGTTGGTATCTGTATCTACGGAAAATCTGGCACTTTATCAGCTGGTTAAAGATATACCTATACGTACCTTAATATTAAAATTTTGCTGGGAGTCACCAGAATATTAAACTAACACTTCAGGGCTGAAGGGCTTTAATTTTGAATTAACTAAAATGCGAAATTTTTAAAACTTTTAGGTGAACGCAAAGCAATTAGTAATATAATAATAAGTAATTTTTAAAGAAAAATATGCTAGTACACGAGTTACACGGGAATTTTTTTTTGTATAATTTGTTTTTCAAAGAAATTTGTAGAAATTATTTCGTCACAACAAAAAAAAAAAAAAAACTTAAGACAAATTAACAATAAACTTATGTTAATTTATTCAATGACTTCGGCAATTTGTTGCCTTCCAAGTTCATGGATAAGACACCCAAGTTTTATTTGCCGATCTATCGAATTTTATTTGAGTAACAAATTGTCGATATTTTGTACAATTTAACATATATACGTTTTATCCAAGTCTTTTTATATAATTTAACATAAGTTTAAGTGATGATTAAATCAAATTTTATGCGTAGCCTTTGTGTGCCTTAATAAGAATTTTCATAATTTTACGAATTTCAACAATTCAAACAATTTATTTTTGTAGAAATTATCGAAGTTTTAATTTCTAAATCATGTTTAGCTTGAACAAATACTTTTATCATTACACATTAGTTTTGGCACTCAGTACATTTTTCTTTTACAAAAGTCAACTTGTATGTTCTTACTATGGTTTTTTCTCTCGGTGTATGATTAAAAACACGTTAAATCGTATTCTCCTGATATTCACATGCATTCAAATTAGCATTTCATCGTATTAAAATTACTAAATTTTAGTTAAATGTATCTAGATTTAAATCTGACTGAGACAGAAAATGATATTTTTTATTATAAAAGATTGCATAATTCTCAAGCCTGACAGCAACAATTTGACAGCTGTCAACACCTGCAGTGTGTGCATCAATGTGTGTATTACAAACAATTTGCCATTTGTTCTTTTTCCATATATCGCATTATGTGCAACTTAAAAGGTCAAAACAAGCTTGTCACCATCACCACCAATCGGATTGGCTCAATAAATTGGACACTAATGATGATAATGTGCAAGACGTTAGTTAAAAGTGGCTAGTTGTTGTTGTTATTGCTGTTGTTGCTTTTGTAGTAGTTGTTGCAAGTGGTTTTGCACAAATATGGCCAAGACAAGGTATTCATTCGAACGATTTGTATTTTATTAGCTTCAAGTAAAACGACGATAAAACGTGTGAACGTGTTTTCAATTTGAATTTGTTTTTTGTTTTTTGTTCTTGTTATTGTTGTTGTTGTATAGATTTAAGACAGTTAAGACATCATGCAACCAGACATGCATTCCGCCAACCCCTTCCGCGCTACTCATCCATTATTATAATTCTTAACAAATTGCTTAAATTGCAAAAACTTCAAAGCGAAATATTACAACAGCAACAACAAAAAAAAACAAAAAATAACGTTTGCAAATTAAGATAACAATTGCTAATACGACAGCCAATTAACAACATTTTCTTAAAATTTTTTTCCTTTTTTTTTTGCTGTTGCTGTCGGCAGCAATATTTTGCTTTTGCTGTCATATTCAAGCCAACAAATCTTGTCCAGCTTTGACATGCTTCTTTGTTGTTGTGTTTTCTTGCCACTTTGAATAATAAGCTTTTTACTCTTTCATTCATATTTGTTGGCGTATTTATTTTTGTCACATATTACTGTGGTTTTATGCAAAAAATGCTTAAAATATAGTTGGCACCATTGTTAAGAGTCTCAGCTACAGCAACAACAATAACAACAGATTTGCATACATATTCGTCGATTCAATAAAAGTCACGCGACTTTGTAACTAGCATTGACAATAATCGCTTCAATGTCAACGATTTTTTTTTTTTTTGTTTTTTACCCATATTTGAGGTTCTTGCCCGCTTTTAACTACATTCGTTCCTGCATGGTGGTTCGAATATTGCAATATTAATTATAACAGTTTAAGTAATATTTTGTCATCGTTTATGTTGAATGGTTTGTTCATAGTGGCATAAAATAGTTCTTCAAAAGTGGGGTCATAAATATTGTTAACATGAAATTTTATAAAATTGTTATATATTTCACCGATATATAAGACGTTATTTTAAGCAATTTTACATAACTTATGAGATGATATATGACATAACATATGATATGGCATAACATATGATATCACATGACATATGACATGACCACTTATGTGATAACATGTGACATGACACGACAATGACATGACGTATGACATGTGATATGACATACGACGGATGACATGTTATTTGACATTACACGACATGTCATGACTACGACATGACTTTTTTAAACTGGGACGTTTTTACTTTTCGCAACTTTTTTAACCTGCGATTTGATGATATCTTGCGCCTGTTTTTTAACCGACTTCAAAAAGGAGGAGGTTCTCAAGTTCGTCGGTTTCTCTTTTTTTTTTTTTTTTTTTTTTTTTTTTTTTTTTTTTTTTAAATGTATGTACATCGATAACTCATAAACCATATGCCTGATTGCCATTATTTTTGGGGAACAGATAGATATCATAAGCATGGAGGTGCCCGTACAAAAGTGGGCGGTATTCGAGAACTGGGCGTGGCAATAATAGAACTCGCAATACTAGATACTACTGTATCTCGAATAATATTGACACTAGGGTACTGCAATTTAGTGTAGGGGTAGGCACAATTATTACAAATTACGGGCAAGAAAATGGGCGTAATTCGACAAATGGGCGTGGCAATATTAGGAAAACAGTGTATCTTGAATAATTTTGAGGCTAGAGTACTGCAATTTTGTATAGGGGTAGGCATTATTATTACAAATTATCGTCAATAAAGTGGGCGTTATTCGACAAATGGGCGTGGCAATATTATAAAACACTGTATCTCGAATAATATGGACACTAGAGTACTGAAATTTAGTGTAGTGGTAGGCACAATTATTTCAAATTGCCGTCAACAAAATGGGCATTATTTGACAAATGGGCGTGGCAGTATTAGAAAAATAGTATATCTCGAATAATATTGATACTATGGTAATGCAATTTGGTATAGGGGTAGGCATTATAAGTAAAAATTACGGTGAAGAAAGTGGGCGGATTTCGACGACTGGGCGTGGCAATATTAGAAAAACAGTGTATCTCGAATAATATTGACACTAGGGCACTGAAATTTATTGTAGTACAGGGGTAGGCAGAATTATTAAAAATTATGGTCAATAAAGTAGGCGCTATTCGATAAATGGGCGTGGCAATTCTAGATAAACACTATCGCAGTTAATATTGACGCTGGGGTACTGAAATAAAGTACAGGGGTAGGCACAATTATTGGAAATAACGCTCCAGAAAGTGGGCGCTTATTTAACAAAGGGGCGTGGCAATATTTGAAAAACACTATATCTCGAATAATATTGACACTAGGGTAATAAAACTCGTTACAAGAATGGGTATAATAATTTCAAAACAGGTGACATCTAATTTAAATTTAAGAGGCAGATATTTGAAATAACCAACAAACTATCATATTTTAATAGAACAAATTTTTTCGGAACAATTTTATTTATGTTGTTTATACACTTTTTTCGAAAATTTATCATATTCTCTAAAAAGGAAGAAATAAAAATTTGAAAAAAAAACAAACAACCGACTACAAAATCACTACAAGGTAAAAAATAATTTTAAAAATACTTTTCCTTTGAATTTCTTTGTCATATTTGATAATTTATTTAGTTGGCGCTTCTGATTAAAAGTCTGATTATATTAGCGCCAACCTTAAAAGCTTTTGTATTCATCAAGTAATTAATATATTTATGATAATAAAACAAATAAGAAAAAAATTAAGATAATAAGATTTCATATATAATAATATGTTTAAATAAATTATCAAATATGACCAAGAAATTAAAAGGAAAAGTATTTTTAAAATTATTTTTTACTTTGTAGTGATTTTGTAGACGGTTGTTTTTTTTTTTTACACTGTCACTTTTTGTACCTTGCGGCATTTTGTACCCTGCGAATTTTTGTACCCGGCAACCGTTCTTACCTTGCACCGTTTTGAATCTTGTGACTTTTTTGCCAAGCAACTTTTTGTGCGTTGCAACTTTTTTACCTTGAAACTTGCGACCTTTTTGTACTTAGCAACCTTGCGACCTTTTTATTTTGCGGCTTTTTTTGACCTTGCATTTTCTTTAACCGTGCGATTTGTTTAACTTGTGACTTTTTGTTTCTTGCGGTTTTGGTACTTTGTACCCGGCAACTTTTTATGTCTTTTAACTTTTTTACCCAGCGAATTTTTGTACCAGCTAAGTTTTTTATTCGGCAACTTTTTTCCTTTCACTTTCTTGTACCTTGCGACTTTTTTTGCCTAAAAACTTTGTAGGTTAAAGCTTTTTACATTGTTACTTTTTTTCCATGCGACTTTTGGTACCTTGCAACTTCTTGTACCCTGCGACTATTTGTATCTTGCAACTTTCTTATATAGCGCTCTTTTTTTTATCCAGCGACTTTTTGTGCGTTGGGACTATTTTTCCGTGATTTTTTACTTTGTGTCTTTTTGCATCATAACTTTTTTTCTTTGCGACTTTTTGCACCTTGCTACTATTTTTACTCTCGCATGCTATTTTTTAACCTTGCACCTTTCTGTATCTTGCGACTTTTTTCGTGAAGCAACTTTTTGTGCCTAGCAATTTCTTAAACTTGCGACTGTTTTCCCTTGGGACTTTTTGTACCTTCGGACTTTTTTATTTCCCGACTTTTTTTACAATGCGACTTCTTGTACCCTGCGACTTTTTGTATCTTGTGATTTTTTGTATCGTGCGCCTTTCTTGCATCATACATAGTGACTTTTTACCCTGGTACTTTTTGTACCTTGCGAATTTTTTGTCTAAAAAGTTTTTGTGCCTTGCGACTTTTTTACCTTGTGGCTTCTTGCAGCCTGTGACTTTGTGCACATTGCAACTTTTTGTATCTTGCCACTTTTTTCACTTTTGGGTGAGAGAGATAGATAGAGAGAGAGAGATAGAGAGAGAGATACAGAGAGAGATACAGAGAGAGATACAGAGAGAGATAGAGAGAGATAGAGAGAGAGAGAGTGGGTGAGAGGGAGAGAGAGAGAAGAAGAAGAGAGCAAGAGAGGATGGAGGAAGGCAGAGATAGAGAGAGAGGAAGAGAGGTAGAAAAAGACGAAGAGTGAGAGAAAAAGAGGGAGAAAGAGATGTAGAGAGAGAGAGAGGGGCAGAGAGGGAGAGAAGAAAGTGTGAGTGATAGAGGACGAGAGGGAGAGAAAGGGATGAAGAGGGGGGGAGAGGGAGAGAAAGGGATGGAGAGAGGGAGAGAGAGGAAGAGAGGGAGAGAAAGGGATGAAGAGAGGGAGAGAGAGGAAGAGAGGGAGTGAGAAGGAGGGAGAAAGGCAGATACAGAGAGAGAGGAAGAGAGGGAGAAAAAGAGGAAGAGCGGGGAAAAAGAGGAAGAGAGATGGAGAGCGGGAGAAAAAGAGGTAGAGAGACGTAGGGAGAGAGAGAGAGGAAGAGAGAGAGAGAGAGAGGGACAGAGAGGGAGAGATAGAAGTGGAGAGAGAGAGAGCTTAGAAACAATGCATCGCGTCGTTGTATACTAGCGCAAAAAGCTTCGAAAAAAATTCTTTTCAAATATTTACTTTCCAAATAAGAAGTTTTCTTTTCAAAAATTTAAAGATTGGCTTGGAATAATATCAGTATGATGGAGAGCCTAAATTGTCAAGCCTAAATTCATTAAAAAAATCATAGAATGGATGTTAAAACGGGTTGTAAAAATCGCCAAATCCAAAATACTGACGAGAAATGCGAATTAATTCAAAAAATGTCACGTTGCAGCCGTGGCTCCTTTATATTCAAAAAAATAAATATATTTTTGTCAATATTTTCAAATCAAGGCAAGGCAATAGAATTAAAATAGTCCACGAATTATGCAAGATATTTGTAAGTAGTTGAAAAAACACCAAAAAATGTATTAAAAAAAAATATCCTTGTCTTTATAAATATGTACATAAATGAATATGAAAATGTTGATGCCTATAACTTCTATAAAACAGCAAAAAATTATTAACATTGGCCTCTGCAAAATTGTGAAAAATGTGAAACATGGGTTACAGTTCGGAAGATGTAAAGAAATATTTTAACGAAAATACGTGTCTCATTAAGAATTATATTGAAAACATGGCTTACATCAAAAGGCATTGGAAAAAGTTTCATTTGCTTATAAGTAAACGACAAAATAATATCCATATCCATTAGGTGGGTCACCCACTATGGAAAAAATTAAAATTTGCAAAGTAACGAGCAATTTTGATAGCTTACCTTATTTATTTACCTTATTTTGATAGTGTATTTTAGTGCCATAAAAATTTGTTTTTAGGTGGCTTCTATTACCAGCCAAAATGGTATTTTTTTACATAAGTCTATAAGCTTAGGATAGTCCTCAACAAAAACAACCATTCGCACTAATAATCTTGCCTCCTAATACTAATAATAATAACCTCCGATATCACCTTTGACTAGATATTTAAATTTTAAAATTTTTTTTACACTTTACACTTTAAATAAAAGTTTACAAAGAATCATTAATCTTTTGCCAAAAAACTACTTTGTTTCATTCATTAAGTAAAAAGTTGTAATGAGTCGAATTTTCAGTAAAAACTCTGCTTAAAAATGTTCTTCGAAACATTATAAAAATTGACTTATTAGACGAAAGCCACAATAGAACCTAACAAAATGCTTCGAATAGTTTGAAGCCTATTCATGACAGAATAAGCCTTATAGTAGAAATTTTTATGAAATGCTGGAAATATATATCTTTTTCAACCGATATTTCAAACCTTACAAAATGCTTCAAATAGTTTGGGGCCTTTTCATGACAGAATAAGCCTTACAGTAGGAATTTTTTGAAATGCTGGAAATATTTACCTTTTTCAATCTATATTCCAGTATTTCTTAGTTATTTCTTGTGTTGTTCTTCTCAAACTACAATGCTTCCCAATTTGTTATTACAGTACAGCTTTAACAGAGCTTTCCAAACAGTTTGACAGATTTTCCAGTGCTTTTCAAATTCAGGCCGTGTTTATAGTGAACACTTATTTGAGCTTATTATCTTATGCCTCACCACGATCGTGGTCTTACTTCAATTCTGCTCAAGCTTTGTAAACTTCCCAGAGGGACACTGGAATAATCGCTGAGGTTATATAATGTAATACAAGTACCATTAATTTTTGTTTCAACATGCTACGTGTTTGCTTATGAGACATTAACATAATCCACACTTATGCATGCCTAAAATCAATCTCTTCGGAGGGAAAATACGCCCAGATATACTGCTGTGAACAAAAACTTTATGCTGCTATTTTTTTCGACTAGAATTTTCAACAGTATGGACCATTTAATAATCGATATGGTTTTTAAACTACACATTTAGACTCTAATCTATATAAAATGATGTGAATTTGATTAACGAATTAAAAACAAACCGAAAATTTTTATCTTATATCTTACTATAGTTGACAAAAGTTCACTTAAAACCAAAGGCAATTTAATCTGAACCATATGTGAATTATAACGAAGAAGGCACTATTGAGTACAAATAGTAATTTTAAACGTCAAAACAAGTTATGGAGTGAAGCAATGTAATGTTTAAATTTATTTAAATTAATTTCTTTTATAGTGTTAAAATAAAAATATGTAAAAATTATAGTTTTATAAAAGTAGTTTATAATAATAGTTACGCGAACAGCAAATGTTTGTTATCAGTAAAAATTTAACAGAAAAACTTGACTTTGAACAATTGCACTCGAGAGAACTTGTTTGCGGATGTGCTAGAAATTGATTGTCATGATCGAAAAAAAAAAAAAAAATGATCAGCATTTCCTCAAAACAACACGCAAAACTACAACGACACGACCTAATCTATTCACTTCAACTAAAAATCGTTAGATAGCAACTTTATCATATAATCAATAATGATCAATGAAGAGTTACTTGAAAAGTGTATCTATCTTTGCACATGATGTAGCTTAATTTTAGCGATATCGCATTTTAATAGTAGAATGTACACTCGATAAAAAATCGAAAATAATAACAACAAAATCGAATTTACAAGCGACTTTTTTAATTAAGTAGCAAATAAAAAAAAACCCATAAATAAAAAGATACAAAATACTCGAATACTCGCACAACAGAAACATAATAAATTGAAGAGAATTTCTAGAAAGAGAAAACAAAAACATACTTAATAAGACAACAACAAAAACAATAATAAGTGGATGGAATACTACGGCAAGAAGAAGATGGTCGCGCCGGATAGATGACATCGATATATAGTGTTGCATACATTCAATTGAAATTGAAACTCAAATAATAATTAAAAGCGAAACAATTAGAAAAAATATGACAGACAGTAGTAGTGCAACACAACAACAGTCACCAATAACATCCACACAACAATTGGCACAACACATGTTGCTGCGGGCAGAGGCGGCAGGCTTATGTGCACAAGATGTGTCACCTTGGACTCTGAAATCGGATCGAACTACAGGGGTGAGGGTAACTCAGTCAGGCGGGCGACGTGATTGTGGGTCGCTCATACAAAGTAGAAATGTTTTGAAACACCTCGTTGCTTTTGCTTTTTTGTTGTTGTTGTTGTTGTTGTTGTTGTTGTTGTTGTTGCTGACTAATGATGTAAGCCGTTACCATAGCCTGAGTTCGCAATTATTTTATCTGTAATTGAGTAACAACAACAACAAGAACAAACACAACAATAGTAAAAACAATAAGCAAAATGCTTCCTATTATGAATACTTAATTTTTTTTTAGCTTATTTTCATGGAAATTAAGTGGAATTTAATTAAGATTCATTAATTATTATAAGTTTAACTATGTTCTTTTCGGTTCTTTAAATTATTTCCTTAGAATTCACCACCCCGTGTGAGTACAAGTTTGAGTGTTTTGTGTTCTGAAATGTTCTGAAATTTATAAATAGCAAAAAAAAAAAACTAAGTCATAATTTTATTGACCGTAAATGCGTTGAACTCAACAATTATACGCTCTTTAAAATAATCATCATAGTTAAAAAGCAATTATTTATTAATTGCTCTATAATTTATTCTGCAGTACGACTCAAGAAGTTGAATAGCTTTCGAAATCAACAATGATTGCCTAATTACAAAAAAAAAAAACAAGTATTCTAAAAACAATCTTTCATAGCAGTAGATTTTTCTCGAACTGAGTTTTTTCATTTTTATTAATAACTAGTAAGGAATGGAGCTTCGGCAGGGTACCGACGCTAAAATTCCCCCCCGCGGCCGAATTAAAGTATATTCGAAGTCTTTAGCCACGACAGACACGATGACATTCAGTTTTATATATTTACGAAAGCTTTCCTATTTTGATGACGTCACTTTGTATGGAAGGTAGTAGCGTGGTTTCCATCCGATTTTGCCGAATATCAGAGATATACCCCTTACGCAGTACGCGTTGGGGTATAAAAATCCTCCAGTTGTTTATTCCAGTAGTCTAGCAAGAGTAGTTTTTTCTGTAATCATGTTTGTAACAGTCTTATTGACTCATTCTCATGTTTATACTTAAACTCATACTTTTTATTGTTGTGGCTGTCATACTCATACAGATTCACATTCTTATCCTCATACTCATTCTCATACTCATGCTCATACTTGTTTCATTCTCAATCTCATTCTCATGCTCATACTCATACTTATACCCATACTCATACTCGTTCTAATATTCATACCCATCTCATATTCGTACTCGCACGAATTCTCATTAGCATACTCATACTCATACTCATACTCAAACTCATGCTCATACTTATACTTATACTCATACTGATACTGATACTGATACTGATACTGATACTGATACTGATACTGATACTGATACTGATACTGATACTGATACTGATACTGATACTGATACTGATACTGATACTGATACTGATACTGATACTGATACTGATACTGATACTGATACTGATACTGATACTGATACTGATACTGATACTGATACTGATACTGATACTGATACTGATACTGATACTGATACTGATACTGATACTGATACTGATACTGATACTGATACTGATACTGATACTGATACTGATACTGATACTGATACTGATACTGATACTGATACTGATACTGATACTGATACTGATACTGATACTGATACTGATACTGATACTGATACTGATACTGATACTGATACTGATACTGATACTGATACTGATACTGATACTGATACTGATACTGATACTGATACTGATACTGATACTGATACTGATACTGATACTGATACTGATACTGATACTGATACTGATACTGATACTGATACTGATACTGATACTGATACTGATACTGATACTGATACTGATACTGATACTGATACTGATACTGATACTGATACTGATACTGATACTGATACTGATACTGATACTGATACTGATACTGATACTGATACTGATACTGATACTGATACTGATACTGATACTGATACTGATACTGATACTGATACTGATACTGATACTGATACTGATACTGATACTGATACTCATACTCATACTCATACTCATACTCATACTCATACTCATACTCATACTCATACTCATACTCATACTCATACTCATACTCATACTCATACTCATACTCATACTCATACTCATACTCATACTCATACTCATACTCATACTCATATTCATACTCATATTCATACGCATACTCATGCTCATGCTCATGCTCATATTCATACTCAAACTTATACACATAGCCCACACTCTCTCATATTCATATCCATCCATATCGTAATTCAAGCATACGTTGTTTTGGTGCAAGCAACCAAAAATTTTATGAGCTTAAAAGTTACTTTAAAATAGTAAACAAAAATCGTCCACTATCTTATCATGTTCAAAACTTTATTTCCTAAAAAAAAATCAATGTTTATTTAAAAGTTTACAAATTGAAAAAAAAATCATGCGTGATGTTATTATTGTATTTATATCGCATATTCTATCTTACAAAACTTTAATTAATACCTTCGTCACATAAAAAAATGTTTTAAATAAGCTGATTTTTTGAGCTCTTCGTATTTTGATTTAAATGTCTGAAACACTTTCGTCTGGTTCTAATAACATTTTTGCTTCGTTCAAATTGATGCTTAATAACATTAAATTTCTTGGCATCAATTGTAGTGCCAGTTTGTCTAGAAATACAATCATGTGTTGCTATGCCAAATTCGTCATACTGTTGACATAAATGCATTCAAACATTTGTATATACATTAATTTAAATATAAACAGTGCTGGCAATTTTATTAGAAATTTGTATAAACAGCTAAATTTGAAGACCTGTTTAAAAACAATAGGGCCTTTATTGTTCCCACTGTGTGCGACCACAAGAGCTAACTAAATACCTAGAGAGAGAGAGAGGAAGAGAGAGGAAAGATCCTTTTTTAATTCATATTAATATTAATTTCCATATTTATACTCATAGCTGTGTTCATAGCCTTATTCTTATTAAAAATTCATTTTCGTAGTTATATTCATATTCATATATTCATATTCATATATTCATATTCATATATTCATATTCATATATTCATATTTTCATATTAATATATTCATATTCATATCTTCATATTCATATTTTCATATTCATATATTCATATTCATATATTCGTATTCATATTCATATTCATAATCGTATTCATATTCATATTCATACTCATATTCGTTCATATTCTTATTCATATTCATATTCTTATTCATATTCATATTCATATTCATATTCATATTCATATTCATATTCATATTCATATTCATATTCATATTCATATTCATATTCATATTCATATTCATATTCATATTCATATTCATATTCATATTCATATTCATATTCATATTCATATTCATATTCATATTCATATTCATATTCATATTCATATTCATATTCATATTCATATTCATATTCATATTCATATTCATATTCATATTCATATTCATATTCATATTCATATTCATATTCATATTCATATTCATATTCATATTCATATTCATATTCATATTCATATTCATATTCATATTCATATTCATATTCATATTCATTTTCATATTCATATTCATATTCATATTCATATTCGTATTCCTATTCATATTCATATTCATATTCATATTCGTATTCATATTCATATTCATATTCATATTCATATTCATATTCATATTCATATTCATATTCATATTCATATTCATATTCAATTTCATATTCATATTCATTTTCATAATCATAATCATAATCATAATCATAATCATAATCATAATCATAATCATTATCATAATCATAATCATATTCATATTCATATTTATATTCATATCCATATTCATATTCATATTCATATTCATATTCATATTCATATTTATATTCATATTCATATTCATATTCGCATTCATATTCATATTCATATGCATTATTCTCATTCACGGTCTTATAATATTCATCCTCATACTCAAAAACATACTAATTTTCATACTCTTTCTCATACCCATACACTTAAATTCATACAGAAATTCATGCTCATGATCCTATTTTTTGCGAAAAATTCTTCCTTTTTTTTATTTTCTCTTTTTAGTAGCCAGCACTGTAAAATGTTTTCTCGTTTATAAATCTATATTTTTCAATTCAACCAAGTTACGCTAACCACAATAAAAGTGCTGCTTTTCAACCACAACCATAACAACAATAGGAATAATTATAGCAATTAAAAACTGCAGCAATATATAAATGTTGCAGTCTTGCCTGAATATTGTTTTCAAAACGTTTGTCATTTTCGTTTTTGTTTTTTTGTTGTAATTGAAATAAAGACAACAACTTAAGATTTGTTGATATTATTGTTTATCTTATTTATTTAATGAATCTTATTTGTTTTTGTTATATTGTCATTCTGCAGTTGTTGCCATTTTATTGTATATCTTGTTTGCTTTCTTTCGTCTTGATTATGTCGTTTGAATTTTTTTGCTAAATTGACAAAAAGCTTTAATTATTAATTCGATTGTATTTTAAAGATTTCTTTTTTTTCTACCCTAAAACAGGAAGTTACTATCAAACAGAATAATTAAAATCTGATGACTATATTTTTCTTGTTTCGTATTTGTTATTATCTCCTCTTTATCTGGTTTTGATAAAAAGATTTTTATTCTATGTTGTTGTTAGATTTGTTTTTTTTATTATTTAATTTATTAAATGGTTGTTCGTATAAATAAGTTTGTCATAAAATTAAATAAGCCATATTTTAATGGGAATTGGAATAAAAAAAAAATCAACCCACCCCGGCATTGAATAAACAAAAGCAACACTTATAATTTGTTGCTGCTCATTAACATGACTCTGATAAGGGGACGAAAGCTCAATCGACAGACTTAAAAGCATGCATAAAAATATGTGTACACAAAAGATAAGTGAGGAAAACTTATTTAATAAACAAACAGTAGAAAAGTCATACATAAAACTAACATAATAAGGTTTGTATGTGTGCGTAAGAAGAACCAGAGCTTTAGCTGGGGCAGTTAAACAAGGACAAAAAGTATCTGTTATTAGTATGAGTATGAGTTGGCGTATGAGCATGAGTATGAGTATGAGTATGAGTATGAGTATGAGTATGAGTATGAGTATGAGTATGAGTATGATTATGAGTATGAGTATGAATATGAGTATGTGTATGAGTTTAAGTATCAGTATCAGTATGCGTATGAGTATGAGTATCAGTATGAGTATGAGTATGAGTATGAGTATGAGTATGAGTATGAGTATGAGTGTGAGTATGAGTATGAGTATGAGTATGAGTATGTGTATGAGTTTGGGTATCAGTATCAGTATGAGTATGAGTATGAGTATGAGTATGAGTATGAGTATGAGTATGAGTATGAGTATGAGTATGAGTATGAGTATGAGTATGAGTATGAGTATGAGTATGAGTATGAGTATGAGTTTGAGTGCGAGTATGAGTATGAATTTAAGTACGAGTATAAGTGTGGGTATAAGTATGAGTATGAGTATGGGCACGAGTATTAGTATGATTACGAGTATGAGTTTAAGTATAAGGGTTGAGTTCAGTTACCTTTATGCATGAAATACTGTATTTAAAATTTTGTATTAAAAAAATCTGCATTAACAAAAAAACTGTGTTAAAAAATGCTATATGCCAAAATTCTATTTAAAAATACTGATTGACAAAATTATGCTTTTACAAAATTCTGTTAAAGGCGCGATCTTAAGCATACAATATGAAAGCAAAAGTCTTAATTCTTTAATACAGTTAAAACTTTTTTAATAAAAAGCAAAATGTTGGAAAGCTAAATTTTGGAAAGTAAAATTTTTTTAAAAAACAGCATATTGCAATACAGATTTTTAAATAATCAATATTTAAACAAACAGAATTGCGATATTTGAAAATACTGTACAAATTACAGCATTTTAGCAAAACAGACTTTTGACAATTATGATTATGAGTATGAGTATGAGTATAAGTGTGAGTATGTTTATGAGCAGCAGAGTATATATGTGTATGAGTATGAGTATGCGTAGGAGTATAAGAGTATGAGAGTATAAGAGTATGAAAGTATGGGAGTATTAGTATTAGTATTAATATTATTCGTGTTAGTATTCGTATATGTAGAAATAGTAATACGTATATAATAGGATTATAAATAAATGATTTGAGTTGCTGCGCACCTTCTATAAAAAAAGCCACGGCGGCCTCTGTGTCATTCATTATCATATATTCGTTTGTATTTTTTTTATTTTTGGCTTGAATTGAATTAGTTGTTTTGAAACGTTTGAAGCGTTTTATTTTGTTAGTGTTCTCTTCTCGTTAAAATTCCTGACATAATCAAGAATTTTTGCATATGCTTTGCCTTCACCTCCATTTGTTATATGAGTACCTAATAATATTGTTTTCAATTTTTAAGTGTTTGTTTGTGTTTTGGTTTTTGTTTTTTCTTTCTTTGCTCCAGTATTTGTTAACCTTCATTTAACATTTATTTATTTACATTACAAATATGTTTTTTACCTGTGTTTTTTTTATTTTTTGAAATGAATTTCAAGTTTTCTGTTTTGGTTTTATTTATATATTTTATGTACATAAGGTAAAAGTTTCGACTGAAACTGCTTGGCAAGTCTTTGACGCTATTTCCAGACTGCGTTGTATTTAACCCTTGGCTGTCACAGCTCGCTCCTGTAATATAGCTGAGAACTGGTTTTTTTTTTCTAACTTACTTCATAATTTTTAAACGATGTCTACAAATCTTTGTCGAAATTATGTTGCACTGATGAAAAATATTTATCATTTATGACTCATATATCTTTTGTTCTAACGTTCTTAGTAGCTAATTGGTCGCGTGTTAGACTGTCAGCTCTACTGTCATGGGTTCAAATCCTGGCTTTAACAAGGACTGTTTTCTATACAGCTATTTGGAACTGATTTTTATATTAATGATAAATGATTTTCATATTTCAAAACACTTTGTCCGAAATCTGTTCAATTGTATATTTTATATATTTTCAAAAAAGGTTATTCAAAATAAATATGCCATGTCAAGTCATATCAACTTCAGGAAGGCTTAAAATAGAGACTCGCATGCCTCTATGTCGTTTTGTTTTTTTTTTTTCTAAAAACTAAACTAAGATTTTTATTTTTCAGATACACTACACGACAAATGCAAGAAGCAACAACAGCAGTGAAGCTTATTCTAAGCACGTGACACGTTCCATAACCATACCTTTAAATACAGTACATTTTAAACATTTGACCAGAGAGAAAAACCTACAACAAATATCAATGTCGTTCAAAAGAAAATATTTACGTGCAGTGTAGTACTTAGAAATACTCATCTTTTACATATCCTAATCAGTATCAGTCCCCATACTTTTATTGTCATCGTCCATTTTTATCCGTCAACAACGTCTTTTCTTTAAATACCTCATCCAATGGCCACAAATTGCCAAAATATCAAAAAAGCTAGGCAAAATTATAGTCAAGAACCCGATGTTTCCGCTTTGATAAATGCTAGCACTATAATGACGCACGAAGAGCAACAGCAAAGTAGCAGTAAATTGGCGAAAAAAGTAACGCCACCATCCCATGAAGACGCCAATATTCCGTATGCCGATGATGATGAGGGCGTGGACAGCCCAATGTGCACAGCAACGCCCACGCAGCAACTCGTCGCCGATGATGTATTCGAGAATGTATTTGATGCTTCTATGGCGGATCTGGAACACGCTGAGTCTCTGGACGGCTATGAGTCGGACTCGGAGAGTGCCAACGAGAATAATGATGACGATGCCAACGCCGTCTGTCAAGCACTTATTAGCAATGGTAGCGATGATCTGACATATTCAAGTGGCCTAGGCTGCTCAGTGCTGTCCACTTTTCCACGTTCCAGCTCGTTTGAGTATCGCAGCAGCAGTGACAGCGACGAGGAACAAGCAGAGGGCATCTTCTCCGCCATCAACTTGTCGCCAAAGTATTTTCTCGCGGACTCGCGTAATGCGGATATCTTTCTGTCGCGTCCCTATTTGTTACCTTTCACCGAACGTCGTCGTTTGTCGCAGTGTAAGGAGGAGGACGAGGAAGACGGTACCGGTGAGAAATCTCCACAGCCACATGGCCCCGATGGCGCCAGTCCGCCCAAGTTTGAGAAGCTCACCGTAGCTACACCGCCTCCACCGCCACCGCCACCGCAAAATGCTGCCTCTGCCGAGAAATTTAAGGAACTCGAACGTCTGCGGCATCAATTTATGCATAAAATAGATATCATCAACACCAGCAATATTGAGGAAATCAGTCAAACTTTAACACCCGATGGTAAAACCGTCAAACCTCCGCCGCCACCACCACCACCGATACCACCAACTATTCTCCCCAAATCCCTGATCAATCTTCTTCAATCAACCAAAACGAACTCACCAGTTCCAGCACCAGTCAAGGCAGCAGAGGTGGTTGCTAAACCATCGCCATTGGCTATTGAAACTCCGCCCCCGGTGGCTCAAGCCAAACCAACCATACAAGCTGCACCCTTCTGCAAGACGCCCACCACGAGCCGGCGACGCTCACCAAGTCCCGAGAAAACCATTATCAAGGGCAAGTTTACGGTGACCAAAGCTTTTGAGTCGCCTGCCGATTTGCAAAAGCTACGCCTCAATGTGGACAAACTTAAGCAGTTGGATGCCTCAGCCAATGCCTATACCATTAGTTTTCCGAGCAGTTTTGGTGGCTACTCTTCGGTGCAGGGTCTATTTTCGCAACGCTATGGTAGCCATAAGCAACCCACTGCAGTACCGCATTTGGATAAGCAATTCTTCGATACATCCCTAGTTGAGATACGTTCGCCCGCATTGAGCAACAGCTCGTTAAATATCAATCCTGAGATTGCGCCATCTAGTGCGGAACGTCCAAGATCGGCTACCGTTAGTCGCCATCAAAGTATGAAATGTGATACTACTAGTTTAGGTCAAGCTAGTGGAATAATGGGTCCACTAGATGATGTGTGGATTAAACGTTCCATGGTAACACCCCCAAAGAGACCCGTCTCATTGGACGATGATTCGTCGGTACCGACAACGGCGGCACCCTCCGAAGATGTAAGTTCAAAAAAGTGTTAAATTTATGTTTAAGGGACGGACAACATTAAGAAGTAATGTAAAGTTAGAATATTTTCATGAACAGTGTAAATGTCGTCGTCGCAAATGAAGTGTTAGGCGTTCAGTTTATCAAACAACATCCCAAAAGATCAAGTTTGCTCTCGGAAATTAATTTTTCAGTTGTTTTAATTTTATTTTGAAGCTAGCGGCCACAGTGGTCCGCGGCTTCGCCACGAACGTTTTCTCATTGTCAATGAGGAGCGCTAACACGTTTCTGTTTCTCTTTGAATGATTATAGAAGGTGGTCTGTGAATCGCCTGAAGACAATGCATGTCAAACGAAACAAAAGCATTTCTTATTTTGTTTTGTAGTGCTTTGCCAGCTGAGCACAAAAAGAGAAGAGTAGAAAGCAACATGAAGTTTATTGAAACTCTCACAACGTATACGCAATCATATACGACATACAATGAAAAGTCAGGCCATCTAAGATGCACTAAAATATCGTACCGTTTACTTTCGTTGATTGATTTAAACTGTACGCAATAAGATCGTGGTAGATACATCCAATAAACCTAAAAATTATTGATATTGTTATGATTATTACAGTTGTCACTTCGTTGATAGGCTTCGTATTTTTTTACGGTTTAAATACGAATGGAATAAAATTTATTTACGAATGAAATAAATAAAGATGAAATATGATTAACTTTATTGTAAATAATCCATTCATAAATTGTTCTTCATTAATTTTTCTCAGAGAATTATGTAGACTTTACCGATAGCGATCCGATCATCATTTTTTAAAAGAATCTAAATTATCTTAGACGATTTCTAAAAATTTTCGCTGACAACATAACTTGGGATGAATAACTCATTTTAAAGAAAAATGAAATGAAAAAGAAGTGCGTACCAGTTCTGAAACCAGTTTTTTTTTTATATCAATATTTTTTCGTGAAAATTTCACAGTTTACTACCTCTGTTATGTTAGGAAACAAACCCCCGATGCGTAATTAAAGGTCAGAAAAAAAAAATTGTTGCTCCACACAACTAAGGACCACTCTAGTGACCAGATACAAACATTTTTAAAATATACAAGAGTTCTGTTCTAAAAGGAAAAATATTAAATAAAATTTACTTGCAATAATATACGTGATAAATAAATTAAAATCTAATTTTTGTTCACAGTTGCCGAGTTCTTGAATAGAAGCCTTGAATAAAATCCTTACAATATATAAAACAAACTAGTATAAAATACCGTCCTACGACGATTTGAAAGCATTAACGCTCAAACTGTAATTATTTTTTGCTATTATTACAGTGCTTTTATAGCATACTGTTATGAAAAAATGCTCACCCTGAAAGTATGCACATACATAAAAAACAAGCATGTCACGCATGATAAGTATCAAATGGATTTTCTGTGCATACTTTCAGGCTGAACATTTTTCAGGACAGTACATGCAGAGCCTTGCACGAACATAATGTTTTCATTTGTTCGTTCGTTCGTGCGTAGAAAAAATTCTGCGAACGAACGAATATCAATTTGCTGCGAACGAACATCTATTTTCTACCAACGAACGAACGAACATAATAAAAAAACTGTCGAAAATAGTTAATATCGGCCGTAGCTGGACTCCTAGAAAGGTTAAATATATGAGCTGGTCTTATGATTTTTTTCCTCTTAACATTTCTTCCGAACACACCTTTCCCCTATCTGCCACCCTTCTTTGGGCCCCCATACAAAAAAAAACAAAAACTGTCGAAAATAGCTTATATCGGCCGTAGATGAACTCCTAGAGGGGTCAAATATATGAGCTTGTCCTATTATTTTTAGCCCCTCAACATTTCTTTCCAACACACCTGGCTTCTATCTGCCATCCTTCTTTGAGTCCCCATACAAAAAACAAAAAACTGTCAAAAATAGTTTATATCAGCCGTAGCTGGACTCCTAGAGGGGTCAAATGTATGAGCTGGTCTTATTATTTTTTGCCCCTCAATATTTCTTTCCAACACACATACCCTCTATCTGCCACCCTTCTTTGGGTCACAATACAATAAACACAAAAACTGTCGAAAATAGTTTATATCGGCCGTAGCTGGACTCCTACAGGGGTCAAATGTATCAGCTGGTCCTATTATTTTTTGCCCCTCAATATTTTTTTCCAACACACCTACCCTCTATTTGCCATCCTTCTTTGGGTCCCCATACAAAAAACACAAAAACTTTCGAAAATAGTTTATATCGGCCGTAGCTGGACTCCTAGAGTGGTCAAATATATGAGATGGTCCTATTATTTTTAGCTCCTCAACATTTCTTTCCGACACACCTACCCTCTATCTACCATCCTTCTTTGGGTCCCCAAACAAAAAACACAAAAACTGTCGAAAATTGTTTATATCGGCCGTAGATGAACTCCTAAAGGGGTCATATATATGAGATGGTCCTATTATTTTTAGCCCTTCAACATTTCTTTCCGACATACCTACCCTCTTTCTGCCACCCTTCTTTGGGTCCCCATACAAATAACACAAAAACTGTCGAAAATAGTTTATATCGGCCGTAGCTGAACTCCTAGAGGGGCCAAAGATATGAGCTCGTCCTATTATTTTTTGTCCCTCATCATTGCTTTCCTCAAGCGTACTGTGTCAAGGTTCTCTCAAGCGTACTGTGTGAAAGATTAAAGCCAATTACAAAAACACTGATTGGACCTTATCAGTGTGGCTTTCGACCTGGTAAGTCCACCATAGACCAGATTTTCACGCTACGACAAATCCTGGAGAAAACCTACGAAAATCAAATTGACACACACCATCTCTTTGTCGACTTTAAAGCTGCGTTCGATAGCCCGAGAAGGGATTGCCTATACGCAACAATGTCTGAGTTCGGTATACCTGCAAAGTTGATTAGACTTTGCAGAATGACGTTGAGCAACACACGCAGCTCCGTCAAGGTAGGAAATGACCTCTCCGAAACCTTCAATACCGAAAGAGGTTTCAGGCAAGGCGATCCACTGTCTTGCGATCTCTTCAACATCATCATGGAGGGGATCGTACGAAAGGCCGGTGTGCATCGTAATGGCACCATTTTTTATAAAGGTGTCCAGCTCCTTGCTTACGCTGATGATATTGATATTGTTGGCAGAACCAAGAGAGATGTTACCGCTGCTTTCGCCGCTATCGAAAAGGAATCAGCCAAAGTGGGTTTGACGATAAATGAGGGTAAAACAAAGTATATGCTGTCTACAAACAAGGGAGCTCGGCGTTTAGACTCCCACGTTTCATCCGGCAGCTATAACTTTGAAGTAGTCAAGGAGTTTGTATACCTTGGCACCGCCATTAATACTAACAACGAAATCAGCCTGGAGATAAAGCGAAGAACAATAATTGCTAATAGGTGCTACTACGGGCTCAGTAAGCAACTAAGTTCCAGAGCCCTCTCTCGATCGACAAAACTAACACTCTACAAGACGCTCGTTCTACCTGTGCTGCTTTATGGCGCTGAGGCATGGGTAGTTTCGCAAACTGACGCAGCCGCTCTGGGGGTGTTCGAGAGAAAAGTTCTTCGCAAAATCTTCGGTCCTGTTCGAGTCGGCGATGACTATCGCATCCGAATGAACCACGAGCTGTATGAGCTCTACGGAGACATTGACGTAGTTCGGCGTATAACTGTGCAGCGACTACGCTGGCTGGGTCATGTCCATCGTATGAACGACGAAGCTCCAGCGAAAAAGGTGCTCGAAGCGAGGGTCGCTGGTCAACGACGACGAGGGAGACCATGCCTCCGATGGATGGACCAGGCTGAGGAAGCCCTAACCGCACTTGGTGTATCCGATTGGAGAAGGCGCGCGCAAAGCAGAGGCGCCTGGCGAGAGCTGATGAGGTCGGTCGAAATCCGGAAACGGGTTGTCACGGCCACCTAAGTAAGTAAGTAAGCATCATTGCTTTCCAACACACCTACCCTCTATCTGCCACCCTTCTTTGGGTCCCAATAAAAAAAAACAAAAACTTTCGAAAATAGTTTATATCGGCCGTAGCTGGACTCCTAGAGTGGTCAAATATATGAGCTGGTCCTATTATTTTTTGCCCCTCAACATTTCTCCCGAACACACCTACCCCCTTTCTGCAACTCTTCTTTGGGTCCCCATACCAAGAAAAAAACAAAAACTGTCGAAAATAGTTTATATCGGCCGTAGCTGAACTCCTAAAGGGGTCAAATATATGAGCTGGTCCTAATATTTTTTGCCACTCAATATCTCTCCCCAACATACCTTACCCCTATCTGCAACCCTTCTTTGGGTCCCCATACAAAAAAAGACAAAAACTGTCGAAAATAGCTTATATCGGCCGTAGATGAACCTCTAGAGGGGTCAAATATATGAGCTGGTCCCATTAATTATTGCCGCTTAATATTTCTCGCGAACATACCCACACCCTTCTTTGGGTCCCCATACGAACGAACAAAATATTTTTATTTTTTTTCTACGAACGAACAAACGAACGTTCGTGCAAGGCTCTGAGTACATGTTGGGAAGAAACTGTAATAATCGCAAGAAGTAATTACAGTTTGAGCAATATTATGTGCAGAGCATTGTGCTTGCCTCTTATATATTAAGATATAAAACTATATTAGTTCTTGAATAAAGGAACTAATTTTATACGCTTTTTTTTTTTGTATAAACCTTGTATAAAACTTGTTTGAAGAATTATTCAAGCAAGTTTAAACTCTGCTCCATACTTAAATGCTTTAAATTATGTGTATATTAAGATGCAATTATTAACTAGGTGTCGTCCAAATAGTAGACCCAAAATAATCCGCCTCAAAACAAACGTCATAGTTCGCAACGTGCGGAGACAATATCGCACACTAAATACAAAACAGTCACAACTGGAAATTTACAAATTTTTACTTTTTAATGTAAAACTATGCGTAGTGATCATATACTTTGATTGTAACACATTAACCCTCCGATGAGTGACAGTTCTGAACTTCACGGCCGTGTGAAAAGGTCCCTACGGACCTTTTTTGTAAATCATGTTTTTTAATATAAAAAATTTTTTTTTTTAATTTATTTTGTTTTTATTGTTTATAACTAAATTCTACATACAAAAATAATTTTTTCAATTTTTTTAATTTTTTTTTTTTTTTTTTTTTTTGCTTGAATTTTCTTAAGACTATTATAAAAAAGTTTAAAAATTATTGTTGTTGAGCGTGTACTTCTTGTCCCCCGCCCTGTGCGCAAGTGTTGCAGCGATGTAAAAGTGTGCTATGTTCTCCGCAAACAGCGTTGCCGCAGCCGAAGCAGTGTGCCCGCGTTTTCCGCTGCCGCCCGTACTCAGAACGGCAAAGGCGACATGACGGTCTACTTGACCTAGCCGCAAACGACGGTGCATTGCCTTCCATCGGTCTTGGTAATACCTGAAATGAAAAGAAAAATAAAAAACAAATAAATATATATTCTATTCTTGAATTTGAAGATGTTTTTCTTACCCTGACATCGAATGCTTCCATCGCATTGCGTATCCTTGGATATGAGGTTATATGGTTGTTCAGGGCACGTTCTTCGATATTTGGTGTGGCCAATTGTTTCGTTAGCAGTAACAAAAACGACCGCCGTCTGTCACTCCTTTTTATAGGCTTCATTTCGTTGTAAATCGTAAAAGCAGCAAATGCAGCGACGTCCAGCATATTATAAAACATGGCCAACGGCCATCGTTGTGTTGCTCTTTTGCAGCTGTAAGTTCCTAGCATTTGATCCATGGTATCAACGCTTCCGCTTCTCGGTTTGCTCGTCAACGAGGCAGGTGTAGTGCATTGTGGAGAGCACGTTCACCACTTTATTTTTTTTCGGCACGTATGAGCATAACGCTATATCCCCTTCGTTGAACCCAAATAATGTACTATTGATGGTGCGCTTCGGGTTCTTCTTGAACTCCTGTGGAATGAATGTTTTGTTGTAGCGCACTGTACCAACATATGCGGTCTTCCTCCTCAACAAAATACGCGCCAAGTCAAGAGTGGTAAAGAAATTATCCGCGTATATAGTACGGCCAGCATCTAAATATTTTTCCACAAGATCCAGCACTACGTTCTGCCCTTGG
This sequence comes from Coremacera marginata, assembly GCA_914767935.1. NCBI lineage: Eukaryota > Metazoa > Arthropoda > Insecta > Diptera > Sciomyzidae > Coremacera > Coremacera marginata. The sequence continues at coordinate 45,588,754 of OU612043.1, forward strand.
TTTATCTCCCGTTGTTGGTTTGGCAGTTTTCCAGAATATACCATTCCCTTCACAGGATAATAACTCTGTGAGTCGCATAACCACCATACTTTCAAACCATACTTAGCTGGCTTTGACGGAATATATTGTGTGAGGGAACAACTGCTCATCAACTGCTAGTGCTTCATGAGGAGTGTAAGCTGCTGCCAAGTTATGTTGCAACATTTGCCAAATATCGTCAATAGCCGCAGTTTTGCTGTTGATGAGTCGCTGTTGTCGAGTATTTCCATTGTCGAATCGAATAAATTGCTTTATACACATGAAGCGATCGTACGACAACGCAGCTTTGTATATTGGGCAACGCGTCGCGCCCCATAATTCCATAGCTGGTTCATGGTTTGATCTTGTGATTCCAGCATACAAAAGAATAGCTACAAAGGCGTCAAACTCTTTCACTGCCACTGGCTTCCACTCCTTTTTCTTCGTGGGATTCTCCAAATTCCATGCAGCTGTAACCTCCCTGCCTTTACGATTTGTTTCACGTAGCACTAAGTGTATTATGTCCTCTGTCATGATTGAACGCATTATTGTATAGGGGTCGTGTATATTTCCTGTTGGTCCTGGTTTCTTTCTTGTGAAGTCGACGACGTTATGATTACGAGTGCGTGATGTTGGTGGTGCTTTTTTACTCCATTGGGTGCCATCTTTACCAATATATAGTAACTTTCATTCGTTTCCTGTCCATCATTTTCTTCCTCTTCATCATCGTCGTCATCAGTATCTTCATTTAGCTCGACGTATCCTTCAGTTTCGGCATCTGACTCTTCAGCAGGTTGGTATGTGCGATCTTCATCATCCTCAACTTCATAATTATCAATTGCAGCAATATCAATTTCTTCATCCATGTCTTCGTCCATAAAATCAGCAAATCTACTATCAGCTGCACGCCTTTCATCCGCAGTCATTTGCTGGTAACGTGTACTACGGCGTACAACAATTTCAGCAACGTCCAAATTACTTGCATCTGCCATATTTATATTTTTGTTTCTATCACACACGATTTTACTCTTCGCTGTCTAAACTTTGACTGATTTGGTTTACGAAACTACAACTTCTTTTATACTCTTTCGTACGTCTGCCTAAACTCAAAGACATTAGGGATGATGATAAAAACAAAAAATTCTAAGAAAAAATTCTAAGAACAAAAATACTAAGAACAAAAAATACTAAGAACAAAATACTAAGAACAAAAAATTCTAAGAACTGGTTTATTGCTAGTAGTATAAAATTAGAATATTGTGCCTTTCCTTGAAAGCAATAAAGTTCATGTCTTCGAATTTTTCTTAGAATTTTTTGTTTTTACCATCATCCCTAATGTCTTTGAGTTTAGGTCTTTGTGTTCAGAACAAGTAAATTATGTGTTGAAACAATAAAAAAATTATAATGATGCCCAAAAACATGCATTTATTAGTGAAATTCAGTACAAGGTCCATACGGACCTATTCACACGTCCGCGTACTATTCTCACTGAAACCTCAATAACTCCTAAAGTAATGATCCGATCGGCTTGATTTTTTTTCCAAAAGATGCGCAACAAAATTCTCTTGGAATACAGAGTAACTTATTGGGGTTGTAGTGGCCGAAGTAGGAGTAATTTCAGTTTGAAAAGGCAAAAAGGTCCCTAGGGACCTTCTCACTCATCGGAGGGTTAAATACATTTTGTACACATCTGCTTACTCTATAGTTTAAAAAAAAAAGTTTTGTTTCATTGATTTGTATGAAATTCCATCAAAAATAAATTTTTTTTTTGCTTCATCTAGAAATTTAAAAATTTTGAGTTATTATGACAGTTTTGTATTTAGTGTGCGATATGTCAGATAGCTCCCCTTCGCTTAAGTTCTTCTGTTATAGACGTCCATATACAATATCACGATATTCTTTTGAAATAATTAACGCTTCTATTATTGGCGTCAGCATTTAATTTCAACCGAATTGCACAACTTTTTCGACCTACCTCAATAGTTTTTTGTTACGTCCGCTTGTCTTTTTTAATACACAATATTTTGTTGTTTCTATTTATTTTTATTTACTTTTCGTAATTTAAAGAAATCCTGTCTTTGGTTACAGTTTATGTGAGTTCACTTAATTTCAACTGAAATGTTGTAAATAAAATTTTCCAATAATTTATGAACAAGATACTTAGTTAATTTATTTTTTATTTTTTTTTTTTTTGGACTTTTTGTATGCTTGTTGCTAGGCAGCCATTTTTGAGTTATTCTAGCACGTGTTCCACTTATTATCGTTTAATTAAATAAATACATAAAAACTTGATGATTGTCACTGTTTTTACACTGAACTGAATGTTTTATTGTGTGCTGTCGCTGCAGTTTTGCTCATTTTTATTTTTTTTACATTATTGCTTTTTTCAGATCATTTAGTCACAATAAGTCTCGATTTAAATACAAACGTATTGATGCGGATACTTAGTGGGCATTTTGAGAAAAAATAATGTACATTTTTTTTTTTTTTTTGTGTTAAAAACGCAGTAAAACTCTCCAATGGAAAATTATCAGATTCATTAAGGGTAGGGTAAGGTTTGTTTCATCTAAAAAATACCTTTTTTTTTAGAAAAAATTTTTACTGTAGGTTTATTTTACATATTATTATATAAAAGCACAACATTTGAAGAGTATTTAAAAAATTTTTGTTCAAAAATAGAGAGATTTATTGTAGATCTCCGCAGGCGCCTCGAAAAAAAGTTTTTGTGCGGTGACCAGACCGGATCATCTGAAACCAAAAAAATCAATATGCTTTCTTTAGTTTCTTACTTTATTTCTCCAGTCTTGTCGAGTTTTTTTTTTTATTTCTAAATTTTTCAATTTTTGGCACTATTTTGAAGCCAAAATGATGATTTTGGGCGAAAAAATCTACCTATTTGTGATTGTGAAATTGTTAGTACTTAAAAAATTTACTATTTACATGTAGAATATGTGCACAAAACTTCAAAACGATCGGTTCAGTAGTTTTTTCTGTAGGCTGGTCACCGACTTTAAAAATTACATTTAAAGTTTTGTAGACTGAAAAAATTAAAAAATCTGTGAAAAAAAAACTGGATTTTCTTATAAAATACGTACATGTCATCATCGATGCCGGGTCCATCACTATCATCCACATTATCTAAGGCATCTTTTTGCTCCTGTCTACGTAAAACTCTGCCTTCTTTGGTCTCGCGAGCAGCTAGCTCGTCTGCTCTGCTGATCCGCAAAGAGTCTGTCGCGCGTGCCCATTCATGCGCACTTGGTCCTGAAATGATGCCCAAATCTTGCATGTAGGTCAAAAAAACAGTAGAGCCTTCATTAAAAAGTGATGCTGCTACATATGTTGCAATTTCAACGAAAGTTGCGGTACCACTCGCTGATTTGGGACTAATTTTCCATATGAGTTGGTTGTAGCTTTCGTTGTTATTCTGCATGAAACCACCCAGTCAACGTTCCAACAGCGTGTCTATGCTTAAATCTTCGTATATTATCTTTATTGCGTTTAAAACATCAGCTGGAAGTGGAGAGTAATGGTTTTGCAGCTTCAGCCTTCTTCCACTCGCACCACGATTCATCGCATTTTTCATGCTGGGGATTTGGATCAGTCGAAGAATAATGATAAAAAGTCGCCCATATAGCGTTCCTCATTTTGTCCACAGAAACGTGATTTCTTCGAATTGTTAGCCCATAATACACTGTTAATTTGTCGATCATGTTGCCAGTTAGTTTGCCTTTACCGGAAAAAGTTTTCCTCCTCACTTTTTTTACCAGATTTCGTTTTCACTAAGTCACGCAGACGTTTGCCCATCATTTTTTGGACGTGTCCAAAACACTCTTTCTTGTTTATTATGAAGTTATCACCATAAGGTTTTGCATTAACTACTTGATTAACTACGGTGTTGATTTTGGAATCGCCATCACCACTATAATTACGGTATTTGACTTTTAAAAACTCTATTGAACGTTGAAACATTTTCACTATAGCGCTCACTTCCATATTACCCACTGATGGCCCATTGTGATTTGATTCACATTGTCCTTTGTTCGTGCCACTCTTCATATTGTGATGGTTCTAGTTTTTTGCTCCAGGTTTCACATAAGTTACAGTGCGAACTGCTGACAAAAATATCAACAACTTTGTCGGTCCAATAGTCGATCAATGACGATACACCAAAGAGCGAATTAAATCCTCTTTTTTTTCCACGTGCCGTCACCGGATACTGTAATTTTGTCTGTGTCTTCGCGATTATTTTGTTTACAAGTCTTTTCTTTTTCTTCTTTGATGGCAGAAGCAAAATATTTATTCGCAACAGTTTTTACGCTGGTGTTCATTTAATGAAAGTATTGTAGCACGGTTTTGAAATAAAAGTACTTGCCATGTCTATCAATCCACAAAATTTCACACACCCGGCATGAATGCAAACCTATTATTTATTTCGTAGGCATTACCATCAATTATTTCACGCGACGGAACATAGTTTGGAATTTTGCCCATTTCACACGTAACTTTTATTTTGAAGCCAAGATCTTCTTTTTTACAAGATTCAAATGCCACTGAGCTATCACACGTTTTACACTTCACTAAAGTTGATACAGTAGAAAAAACTAGAAGAAAGTCTGTCTATAATTCGATGTTTTTTAAGATCTTCCTCGACTTCAAGCGATGCATTCAATTTGATTTTTTTTCGCTGATGCACTAGACGCTCTTACTTTCGTTTTTCGATCCTGCGCCATTACTTACTCTTGGGCCACCCTGTGCACGTGTCCTTCTCTGCCAGTTGTTTTCGGCTTTTTTTCGATGATAAATACAAAATCACTAAGAAAACTAAGCAAAAACAAAACGTAGCACGAGTTAACGAAATCGGAGCAAAACTGAAATGAAAGCACATATCTGCTCTCCTAAGCGTTAAATTTTAGACTGAAATATATATACTACATCGAAGGATACAATGTACGTTACACATTTTATTTACCTGAAGATATTAAGACGAAAAGTAATACAAAAGAGGCCGAAACAGTTGACGCTAGCCGCTCGCCGCTCAGCACAGGTAGCTAAAAGGCGCGCAAAACTAAATTAGAGGCACGGCCATTCAACGTTCTGTTACTTCGTTAGTTTTGCTCCGAATGACCTAAAAATTTAATGCAATATGCTTCAGATGTTGTACTTACAGAAACAAAAATAAGAAAATATGTGGGAAAAAAAGTTGTCAAGTCTTACTTATCTCCCCCTTAACAGAATTATTTGAGGTTCATCATAATCCACAAATATTATATTTTTTTTTTCCCCAAACTCAAATTGAACTGGTTAACGGTCTCACAATAAACATTTTTATATTTATTAAGTTTTAAGCTTTTTTAAACCAGTTTGTTTTTCGTAAAAAAAAAAAATACAATTTAAGCGATTTTTAAGTAATCGATGTTTGCAAAAAGTTGCATCAAGCTAAAAGCCATAACACTGAATTATTGTGTCCAAAATGTATGCATTATTTTCTAAAAAAAAATGTTGGCTACAATGCCAAACAAAAGCAATACTGTGTCAAGCACGTGAACAGCATACATAGAATAGTATCTGTGGCTACCGACCAGATTTTAACACATTCAACATTCATATCAAAATAGTACCTATGTATATCATATCAAAACACACTTAAAATGTATCTAAATTAAAATGTTTTTAAACAGAAGAAAAAAAACAGCTCTTTTGATTTTTATTTATTAATTTTTTTTTTTAGTTTTTATGAGAAATAAATTATTGCTAACTTACGTCAGAAAAGAACTTGAAAAAAATTTTGTTTATATTTTTATATAAATTGAAAGAGAAAAAACAATAAAGATTAATAATTAATTCAAATTATAAAAAAAAAAACAAAAAACAAAAATTAAAAATTGCTATTGTTTGTACGAGTGGTATAACTTGTTGCGAAAACCGGCACAATTAACGAAGTATATCTGTATTGTGCCGTCACAACAGCTGTGAGTGAGTGAGCTGGCAATAGTCAAAAAATAGTAAACAACATTTGTTTGTAAGCTTTTTTTATGCATGCAATGTTCTCAGCAGTTTTTTTTTTTTTTTTTTTTTTGTATAAACAAGACGTAATTTATTTAAAAATTATTTCAAAAGAGTAAAGAAGAGAAGAAATATTTTAAAATTCGAATAAAAACCCCAAAAAATTAAACATTTATAGAATCTAATAAAAAAAAAAAGTTTTTATAAAATAAATTATGTTGGATTTCGTAAAAACGTAAATTTAAGTTGAAGTTGTTTTTATAGCTGTTGTTGATTTAACATTATGACATTTGGCTAAAGCCCAAATATTGTGAAAGCAATCATTAGAGTGCGTGCGAAGTGGTGCGGTTGTGTGTGCAAATCGCTTTTATGAGCTAAGCCGCAGACCAAAGTTTTATGCTATAAAAAAGCTCTTTTCGGTGGCATCCGTTAAAGTTCAACGTTTTATTAATTTATTTGGAATTTATTAAAAACAAACTTTTATATTGAAATTTACGCTACAGGGTGTTTCGAAACGAAGGCGCTATTATTAAATTAAAATTAGCTCAACTTTTTACATCCAATATTTTTTTTTTTTAACTCTATTTCAACTTTATATTTCAATTTTATAACAGCTTAAGTACTATGGCAGCATTTTGAATTGAAAAATGCACCTCTGTTTTCATATTGAATTTATTTCTTTCTGACCCAGTATTTAGCTTAATGTGTGTCAGTTGTTTAACTTGCTGTTTTTGTTGCCCTTCTGCCTGCCTAACTTAAGCAAATTCTTATGAATACCAATATGAAGTAAAAATAAACAAAATACATAAAAAATGCATACAGAATACAGTGATGATGATGATGATGATGATGATGTCATCATTTTAACAGATATATTTTCGTCTTAATTTCTTCTTAAATTGCTTTAGTTTTTAGTATTTTTCCATAAAGAAATGATATTTAGGCTTGTATTGCTTGTTTTTACTAGTTTTATTTAAGAAAGTTAATTTTAAGAAAGTTCATATATTAGATATATGAAACAATAATGTTACATATAACAATTTCTACTCTTAAAAACTATCACTACGCAAATTACTCATATTTTTAAAATATATTTCTGAAGCGACTCTGGGCTGAATGTCTTCACTCACCGTCAAAATTTGTCATGAAAAAATGTAGATATTAACCCTCTGCAGCTGACGTCGTAGTCGCACAGACACCGAAAATCAAAACTTCGTGCGTATAAACGTAAAATTCTATAACAAATTCGAACCAAATAATTTTTTAAAAAAAAAGTTTTTTATTTAAATTTTTTTTCTTATGTTAGCCTAAAATGTATTTGCTGTTATATGGAATAAAGTCAAGAAAGTTACAGTCAGAAATGTATCATAGGAAATCAGTTTAAAAGTGAGGTCTGCTAGACCCCACTTATATATTATTATTTTTTATATTTTTAATTTATATTTTTAAATTTGGAGCACGTCATCTGCAGAGGGTTAAGAAATCAAATATCTTAATTTAAATAAATAAAAATTAAGAAACTATCTTTCTCTAAAGAAAATTTTTTTAAGCTTTGGAATATTTAAGGAAATATATTAAAATGAACCCTGTCAACTTTCTTGAAAGAGTGTTTTGTAACGATTTCTAGTAGGTAATTTTTTTTTTTGTGATCTTGATCCCAAAAAGATTCCGAAGTTTTATTTATCATATGGTATATTTTTTTTGAGAAAAATTTTATCGTTGTTTAAAGGTTTTAATATGGTTTCGAATTAATAAATTTCGATATCTGTCTGGCTTTTGATGACTCATTTTATAGAACCCATTTGCAGTATATTTATCATAATTTATAACACCTCCGCACATATAGGATCCTCACTTTTATGCCAAAGTTCTTTTTAGCGTTCAGATAAAATTTATTTGTTGGCGTTATACCACGAAAAAATCAACATCAGCAAAAATTATGTTGATTTAATTATCGATAAGTACAATAAATGTCGAAATAGAAAATTTCTCTATAATTATTGAAAACTTATTGATAACTTTCGAAAATGTCATAACTATCGAAAATATATCGATAAATATCGGAAAAGATCACATAAATAAACACTAACAAGTATGAAAAAATATTATTTCAAATATATCGATAATTATTAAAAAGATATCGATAAATATCTATAAGTATCTATAAATCCTTACAATATATTGATAATTATCGAACATTTCTCGAGAATACTTGAAAATGTAATGATATTTTTCGAAAACATGTCAATTATCGATAAATATCGGAAACGGTCACAAAAAAGAACAATTATCGATAACTATTTTTAGTATATCGATACTTTTTGAATATATGTTGATAATTATTGAAAGTATTGGCAGTAGTCGAAAATATATTGTCGATAACGTATTGATAATTATCGAATATGTATCGGTAATTATCAAAAAATATACGTAAAATTATTCGAAGTCCGACAATTATCGAAATACATCTATAATCGATAAAAAATAATTATCGAAAATAGTCAGTTATCGAAAATTTGTTGCGCATTATCGAAAATATATTGTCCATCATCAAAAAATTATAGCTTATTATTGCAAATATATCGATAATCATCAGTAATAAATTAACAGATATCAAAAACATATCGATCGTAAGTGAAAATATATCGATAATTGTCTAAAGAATCGACAATATCGAAATATAGACAATAATCGAAAACATATCAGTTATCGAAAATATATCTCTAGTTATTTATTAGAAAATATATCGTCGATTATGAAAAAATATATTGCACAAAAAACATATTAACAGTTATCGAATTATTTCAATGTTATAAAAAATCATTGAGAATAAATAGTGAGTTATCGAAATATCGATAAATAGTGAAAATATATCGCTAATTATCGATATAACTATATAAAACATATCAATATTGAAAAATCATCAAAAATTTATCGATAAATATTCAAAGTGCGACAATTATCGAAAATTTACACAATCATCGAAAATATTTCATCAGTTATCGAAAATATATAGTCAATTATCGCAAATATATCGCCGATTATGAAAAATATATTTCAATTTATCTTAACTCCATTGGTTATTATCGAATATATATCGACAATCATCAAAAATAAATCGCTAGCTGTCAAAAAATCAACAGCTATCGAAATATATCGATAATTAGTGAAAATAACTCTATAATTACCGAAGGTACCAACAATAATCAAAAATATATTATCAATTATCGAAAATATATATTTATAAATAACGCTTTCTTTCTTGAGATAAGACATCATAAGAAGTCCTTTCAAGGGCTGAAATGGCCAATTTGTTTGTTTTTTGACGAAAAATTATCGAAAATTACGACAATAATATGACTATAATTAACAAGAACAAATAGAGAATTATTTTATATATATCGTTAATCATCAAAAATTAATCGCTAGTTATCTAGAAAATCAACAGTTAATCGAAAATATATCGATAATTATTGAAAGTATTTTGATAATTACCGAAAGTATCAGCAATATTCGGAAGTTTCGACAATAGTCGAAAATATAGTATCGATAATCGAAAACATAGGTGGCGGCCGTGGCGCAGTTGGTAGAGTGTGTGGCATATACGCCAGAGAACCCTGGTTCATTTCCCAGCTGACACAGAAAGTTTTTACAATTGAATTAATTTTTCTGTTCGGCCGTCAACTCTCTGCAGACAATGGCAAACCTCAGAGAGTAAAAACTACCATGAAAATCTTTTTGAGAACATAAGACGTTCGGAGTCGGCATAATACTTGTAGGTCCAGTTCTCGGTCATTTGTGTTCAAACATTTCACAACACCTTTTCGGGGGCTGAAATGGCCATTTCCGTTCGAATCGAGAACATATCGGCAATTATCGAAGAAATAACGATAAATATCGAAAATATATCGATTATTAAATATTAATAAGAAATAAAAAAATATCTTAAATCATTAAAAATATATTGATAATTATTCAAAGTTCGATGATATGCATCGATAATTATCGAAATTATAAAAAATCATCGGAAAAAAATCTGTTATCAAAAATGTAGCGCTAATTATCGAAAATATATATATTATCAGTTATCAAAAAAATATAGCTTATTATTGGAAATATATCGATAATCATCAAAAATAAACCAACAGATATCGAAAACATCTATAAGTAGTGAAAATATATCGAGTTATAAAAATGATCGACAATAATCGAAATAATATTATCAATTATTGAAAATATATATGTAGTTATCGAAAAAATTTCGAAAATCTTTAAAAAATATTTCAATAATTACACAAAGCTTGATTATTATCGAAAATATACACAATCATCGAAAATATTTCATTAGTCATTGAAAATATAAAGCCGATTATTGAAAATATATTGTCAATTATTTTAAATTTATCTTTATTTGTAGTAGTAAACGTTATAATACATTTCGTTATAGCACAATTTACAGAGATTTAGTACATCAAATACATTACAACTAAAAAATGATACTTATGATTGAAATAATTAATTTTAGGTTTTATATTTATAATGTTATATCAGAAGGAAAACTACAAGAAAAACCTTCTATTAAACAGAGAAAAAAAAAAAAAAGAAAAAAAAAATAATAAAATATAATAAAATAATAAAATAAAATATAAAAAAAATTTTGTTATTTATCGAAAATATATTGGTTATTATCGAAAATATATCGATAATCATCAAAAATAAAGTGCTACTTACTTACTTAGATGGCCGTGACAACCCGTGTCCGGATTTCGACCGACCTCATCAGCTCTCGCCAGGCGCCTCTGCTTTGCGCGCGCCTTCTCCAATCGGATACACCAAGCGCGGTTAGGGCTTCCTCAGCCTGGTCCATCCATCGGAGGCATGGTCTCCCTCGTCGTCGTTGACCAGCGACCCTCGCCTCGAGCACCTTTTTCGCTGGAGCTTCGTCGTCCATACGATGGACATGACCCAGCCAGCGTAGTCGCTGCACAGTTATACGCCGAACTACGTCAATGTCTCCGTAGAGCTCATACAGCTCGTGGTTCATTCGGATGCAATAGTCATCGCCGACTCGAACAGGACCGAAGATTTTGCGAAGAACTTTTCTCTCGAACACCCCCAGAGCGGCTGCGTCAGTTTGCGAAACTACCCATGCCTCAGCGCCATAAAGCAGCACAGGTAGAACGAGCGTCTTGTAGAGTGTTAGTTTTGTCGATCGAGAGAGGGCTCTGGAACTTAGTTGCTTACTGAGCCCGTAGTAGCACCTATTAGCAATTATTGTTCTTCGCTTTATCTCCAGGCTGATTTCGTTGTTAGTGTTAATGGCGGTGCCAAGGTAAACGAACTCCTTGACTACTTCAAAGTTATAGCTGCCGGATGAAACGTGGGAGTCTAAACGCCGCGCTCCCTTGTTTGTAGACAGCATATACTTTGTTTTACCCTCATTTATCGTCAAACCCACTTTTGCTGATTCCTTTTCGATAGCGGCGAAAGCAGCGGTAACATCTCTCTTGGTTCTGCCAACAATATCAATATCATCAGCGTACGCAAGGAGCTGGACACCTTTATAGAAAATGGTGCCATTACGATGCACACCGGCCTTTCGTACGATCCCCTCCATGATGATGTTGAAGAGATCGCAAGACAGTGGATCGCCTTGCCTGAAACCTCTTTCGGTATTGAAGGTTTCGGAGAGGTAATTTCCTACCTTGACGGAGCTGCGTGGGTTGCTCAACGTCATTCTGCAAAGTCTAATCAACTTTGCAGGTATACCGAACTCAGACATTGTTGCGTATAGGCAATCCCTTCTCGGGCTATCGAACGCAGCTTTAAAATCGACAAAGAGATGGTGTGTGTCAATTTGATTTTCGTGGGTTTTCTCCAGGATTTGTCGTAGCGTGAAAATCTGGTCTATGGTGGACTTACCAGGTCGAAAGCCACACTGATAAGGTCCAATCAGTGTTTTTGTAATCGGCTTTAATCTTTTACACAGTACGCTTGAGAGAACCTTATATGCGATGGAAATAAGACTGATACCTCTATAACTAGCGCAGATTGTAGGGTCTCCTTTCTTAAGTATAGGGCACAGTACACTGAGGTTCCAATCGTCGGGCATGCTTTCTTCTAGCCATATTTTGCTGATGAGCTGATGCATGCGCCTTATCAATTCATCGCCGCCGGTTTTAAACAATTCAGCTGACAGGCCGTCAGCACCCGCTGCTTTATTGTTTTTGAGTCGTTGGATAGCAACTCGAAACTCTTCATGGCTAGGTGGTGATACTTCCACTCCGTCATCGTCGATTGGTGGCACTGCACTGCGCTCTCCATGGGCGGCATTGGTGGAATCGTCGCCAGTAAGTAAATTGGAGAAGTGCTGTCTCTACAATCTAAGCACACACTGTGTATCCGTATTCAGATCTCCATTTTCGTCTCTGCAAGTGGACGCTCCGGGCTTGAAACCTTGGGTTAGACGCTTAACCTGTTGATAGAATTTTCGTGCATCCTTCTTGCCCTGGTATACCTCTAGTTCCTCACGCTCACGCTTTTCCTGCTCTCTTTTCTTGCGTCTGAAAAGGCGCCTCTCTTCCTTCCTCTTTTCGCGGTAGTTTTCTCGCACGGCTCGCGTTGCAGCTGACTGCAGCGTTTTTCTGTATGCGGCGTTTTTTACTGCAGTCGCGATGCGACACTCCTGATCGTACCATTGGTTCCGAGGTTGCGGGCGCCGGAAACCAATGACTTCTTCAGCGACAGCGCGCATGGAGTCTGATATATGCGCCCAAAGTCCACCGGCGTCGTCGAGTCCAGAGGTTGGTTGGTTGAGCTTAACCGAGAGTTGAGCGGAGTAGGCTTCGGCAGTCCGTTGTAATTGCAGCTTAGCGACATCTAGCTTTCGTTGCATTCCTGTGCGTATGTTCTTTGCATTGCATAATCGCATGCGGATCTTGGCTGCAACAAGATAATGGTCGGAGTCAATGCTGACCCCCCGAAATGTACGCACATCTAGAACACTAGAGGCATGCCTTCCGTCGATTACAATATGATCAATTTGGTTTCGCGTTTTTTGATCAGGGGACAGCCAGGTGGCCTTGTGGATGTCGAGGTGCTTAAATCTGGTGCTACTAACTACCATGTTTCGTGCCGCGGCGAAGTCGATCAGTCTTAGACCGTTGTTCGTAGAGGTCTCGTGAAGACTGAACTGACCGACAGTGGGGCCAAAGATGCCTTCCCTTCCGACTTTCGCATTAAAATCGCCGAGGACTATTTTCACGTCATGAACCGGAAGGTGGTCATATACGTCCTCAAGACTAGCGTAGAAAGCGTCTTTGACGGCTTCGTCCTTTTCCTCCGTCGGGGCGTGCGCGCAAATAAGGCTTATGTAGAAAAATTTTGCCTTGATGCGGATCGTGGCCAATCTTTCGTTCACAGGTGTGAACCGGGAAACAAGGTGGCGTAGTTTCCGGCTAACAACGAATCCACATCCGAATTCGCGCTTCTCCGCATGGCAGCTGTAGTAGATATCGCAGTGTGCTTGTTTAGAGCAGCCTTGCCCTTTCCATCGCATTTCCTGGATGGCGGTGATGTCAGATTGTATTGTTTTGAGGGCTTCCGCCAGTTGGATAATGGCACCTTCCCTATAAAGGGTCCGGACATTCCAGGTGCATATCCGTAAATCATTGTCCGTTTTTCGTTTGCGGTGGTCGTCAACGTAATTGGGGTTCTTATCCGAGGCTGGTTTAGTTTTCATTGGGCAGTAGTAATGTGGCGGGACCCAAACCCTGCGCACATTCCATGTTTAAGGTCTATGGATCGACCCGCCGCTCAAATTAGCCGTCAAACTGACGGATGCCAGTTTGCCGTTGCCCAGGGAACACCACTTGGAGGTTTGAGTCGACTTGAGACGATTTCGACATGGATAATGCTGGCCTCGCCAGGTTGAGGCGGTCAGACACGTTGCCATGTGAAGGTTCGCCCCCTGTTCCCATAGTGCTAGTTATCTGTTAGTTATCTGTTAGTTATAAAGTGCTAGTTATCTGAAAATTATCGAAGATAACGAATTATTTCAATATTATGGACAATCATCGAGAATAAATAGTCAGTTATCGAAAATATGTCGCTTATTATCGAGAATGTATTATCAGTTATCAAAAAATATAGCTAATTATTGGAAATATATTTTTATTATCGAAAATATATCGATAATCCTCAAAAACAAATCAACAGTTATCGAAAACATCGATAACTAGTGAAAATATATCGATATTCATCAAAAGTATCGACAATAATCGAAAAAATATTAATTATCGAAAAAATATCGAAAATCTTTAAAAAATATATCAATAATTACACAAAGTTCGACAATTATAGAAAATATACACAATCATCGAAAATAGTTCATTAGTCATCGAAAATATAAAGTCGATTATTGAAAATATATTGTCAATTATAAAAAAAAATATATTGCCGTTTTTCGAAAATATATTGGTTATTATCGAAATTATATTGATAATAATCAAAAATTAAGAGCTAGTTATCTAAAAAATTTTCGACAAATTAATAAATAAAAAAAATTATTTTATTATTTTTAACAATCATGGAGAATAAATAGTCAGTTATAGAAAATTTGTCGCTAATTATCAAAAATATATCGTCAATAAGCAAAAATATAATGCTTATTATGGGAAATATATTGTTTATTATCGAAAACATGTTGATAATTAGTGAAAATATATCGATAATTATCGCAAATATCGGCAACAATCAAAAACATATTATAAATTATCGAAAATATATATGCAGTTATCGAAAAAATATTGAAAAATCGTCAAAAAATTTTTCGATAATATAATGTAAACCCTAAGTTCGACAATTACCGAAAATATACGCAAATATTTATAGTCAGTTATCGAAAATATATAGTCAACTATCGAAAATATATCGTCGATTAAAAAACAAATATATTGCTGTTTATCGAAAATATACTATATACTATATATACTATAATATATATACTATTTAATTTATTATTGAAAGTATATCGACAATATCTCAAAAATCAACTTTTATCGAAAACAATCGATAATTTGCAGAAATCAATATTGATGAAGATTATTATCAATAATAATCAAAAATATAATATCAATTATGGAAAATATATCGCTAAATATCGAAAAAATCTCAATAATTTTGAAAAATAAATCGCTATCAGGCATGTTCTGAAATCCGATTCATCTCGGAATCGGATTTCATTTCAATAAAATGTCTTGAAAAATCAATGAGATACCGAAAATATATCGATAATTATTGAAAATATGTCGATAATTATCGGAAGTATCGAAAATAGACAAAAGTATCGACAACATTCCAAAATATCTCATGGATTGTCGAATAAATTTTCGGTACTCGAAAATATCTATATATTATATCGAATATATTTTCGATAATCCTATTTTTAAACATGTTCAAAGTTCAATTTGAAACACAAGATTTTTTTTTATACATATTGATTTTTGCCTACAAAAAGCATCTTCTCCTTTAAAATTAAATCAAATTTTTAAACATGTTCAAGGCTCAAATTAAAATTTAAAAATTTTATAAAATTTGCTTTTCCTCTTCAAAAAGCATTTCCTTAAGAGCTTAAAAAACGGAATCCTCTCTCTTCCAACCCAAAGTTTTCTGTTCTGCTCTAATGCTCATCCGTTAATTGATTTGGTTCTATATAATTTTGTATATTTACAAAAATCGCCTTCTTTCGGCATACTACGAGTATCTATCATAGTAATGTTTTTGTCTCGTTTATCGAATACCAATTATGAATTGTAACGAGCATCGCAGGACTTCATCAGCGCACCGCAGTGAACTTCTAAGCAACCTAAATGACAACAAGTGCTTATTTGGTGCACTAAGACCACCCACGCACACTTATCAACGCTAACATCCTATCGTACCATGACTAAAGTTTCTCCACGCTTCTTCACTCCTAACTGATTAACTCATTGCCAATCAATGAGTTTTTGTCTAGTATAGCAACTTATTACAAATGCTTATTGTTGTGCATTTGAGTTAATTAATTCTCGATTTCGGCGAAATATAAGCAAAAAAAAAAAAATAAAATTTATCCAAAAGATACATATGTATATATGACTAAAACAACGCTGGCGAGCCTCTTGTGTGTGGTTTCTCAATTTTGTGGACCACTCTGTTAGATCGTCGCAGAGACACACACAGCTAAAGATTTGCTCCGTAACGGCGTTATTTATTTTTACTTTATTTTTTAACGAAACATGCAAGGAACAACAACAAAAACAACCACAAATCTCAGCAATACTAATAAACGCACTGTACATTTTCAGGAACAAGATGGACGCCTGCCCGGATCTAGACCCTCAAGTGCACCGGCGGAACCGAATGCCAAAGCTGCGCGAAAAGCATCCAAAAAGATGGAAAAAGAAGCGCGGTAAGTTGAGCGCGGTGAAAAGTCACTTAATATGTTATTTAAAAAAAAAAAATTTCAATTCTTCTTCTCTCTACTCTAGACGTCAGGAGAAAGAGTTGCGTAGTCGCGAAAAAGAGGCGCGCAAAATGGAACGCGAAACAGCGCGCCGCTTGGAACGTGAAGCGGCCAAGTTAGAGAAACTTAATCGCAATACCGAGAAAATATCGCGCAGCACCGAACGCATGGCGCCCAGATCGGGCTCGCTTGAGCGACGTCGCAGCGGCGAAGATTCACCTGTTCTAAATCAATCTACGGTACACGGTATTGCGAGTCCCAACCGGCGTCCTACAATATTTGATGTCTTCCGACCGCGCGCGAAGTCGGATGCTAAACGCCAAAAAGATAAAATTTTACTCGATCCGTTAGCAACAGTGCCGGTTCGAGCACCCGATCGTGATACCAGCAGCAGCACCAGCAGCACTCATTCAGGCACTGGCGGCGGCATCATGAACACCATGAAGGTGGCCATGCAGCATACAGGTCTGATTAGTGGTGGTCATCACAATCGACCGGCTGTGACGGTTACCGCGGCAGAGAGCACGCCTTCGGCGAAGAACAAGTACAAAGATGGATCGGCGCATCCACATCAGGGCAGCGATGCTCAAGTAAGTGAATTATTATAATGTTTTATTTGAATACACAGGGTGATCCATTCGAATCAAATTATCACATTAACAAATCTTTTGAGGAGCTGTGGATTTTTTATTTAAATTATAATTTTTTTGTTTTTAAGAATGGGAATTTTCTGTATGCATTCAATTTGATTTTTTTACAAAAAGGTGAATCAGTAAATAACGAAATAAGAACGAATCTATTCAATGAATGCAAAATTGATTCATAAATAAAATTTTTAATCACATTCAATTTTAAAAAATTCATTAATTATTCATTTCAATTATTCATTTTTGTTAATCAAAATAAGAAATCAATTTTTTTATTCATATGAATGCTATTAACAAAGAATGCAATCACATAAAATTTCAGAATTTTTAATTAATCTTTTTTATCCATTATTCATTTTTTTTTTTCATTATTCGCATGTAATTCTCATTATTATTCATTTGTTATTCATTATTCGTTTTTTATTCATTATTAAATTCTTATTTTTTATTCATTTTTTATTCATTATTCATTTGTTTATGTTTTTTTATTCATTATTAATCGTTTATTCATTATAAGTTTTTTATTTATTATTCATTTGCTATTCATTCGAAACCTAAGCTATGAATAATAAACGAATAATGAATACAAAAATGAATAATGAAAATAAATTAATTATGAGTAAAATGAAATGAATAATAAATAAGAAATGAATAATGAATAATAAATGAATAATGAATAAAAAATGAATAATAAATAATGTATGAATATTGAATAGAAAAAGAATCAGCCCTATTATGAATAAAATTCCCGCCGGAATTGAAAAACAGAACTTTTCTTTTTTAGACAGGGGGAGGGGGGGGGGCAATCGCTTCGGTAATTGGTAATCGGTTGGTAATTGCTTTGGTAATCGCTTCGGTACTTGGTTCGGTAATCGGTAGGTAATCGCATCGACAATCGATTATTGGTTCGGTAATCGGTAGGTAATCGCATCGACAATCGGTTATTGGTGCGGTAATCAGTTGGTAATCGCTTCGGTAGTTGGTAATTGGTTCGGTAATCGGTTGATAATCGCTTTGGTAATCGCTTGGGTAATCGCTTGGGTAATTGGTTCGGTAATCGGTAGGTAACCGCATTGGCAATCGGTAATTGGTTTTGTAATCGGTTGGTAATCGCTTCGGTCATCGCTTGGGTAGTCTGTAATTGTTTCAGAAATCGGTCGCCAATCGCTTCGGCAGTCGGTAATTGATTCTGTTATCAGTTGGTAATTGCTTCGGTAATTGGTTCGGTAATCGGTTGACAATCGCTCGGGTGGTCGGTAATTGGTTGGGTAATCGCCTCGATAATCGGTAATTTGTTTGGTAATCCGATGGTAATCGCTTCGGTCTCCGGCTTGGTCGATGCTAGGCAATCCCTAAAAAGGAATGCTCTACAGCAATAATTTCTGCTAACAGCGTGATGATATCATTAACAGCGTGATGACATCGCTAACAGCGTGATAATATCGCGAATCTATAGTTTTGCTCTCTACAAAAAAGTGCTCAACAAGTGTTCACTTCTAAAATTGACGCATTATCCTGAATAATGAAAATGAATGATTAAAAAGAATAATTAATCGATTTTTTTTTTTTTTTAATTTAATGTGAATTAAAAATTTTATTTATCAATCAATTTTGCATTCATTGAATAGATTCTTATATTATTATTCTGTTGTACTTAAAAATCTGAATTTGAATGCAGATTTTTCAGCTTTGCTTTTAGTATTCAGCCACATTCAGCCATATTCAGAAGAGTTTAAATTCATACTAAATTTTAAACATGTCCATATTTTTTCAATACTAAATTTGTCGATAGTTTTTTACCAAATCGTAACGATGTCGAAATCTTAAATATTACTTTTCCGATACTAAATCTATCGATAGTTTTTCCATACCGTAACGATAACGAAATTAAAAAATTTCCATACTAAATGTTTTTTTGCCTCAACGCAACTAAATATTTCATATTATTATTTCAGGAACAAGTTCAACTACATTTTTGATCTTAATATATTTTGATCTTAATATAGAAAAAATACAAAAAATCTTAGCCTTTTATTTGAATATGAACGCGAGCAGAAAATTTAAAATATTATTATGTGCCTAAACTAAGGATGAAAAAGTTGTTTTGGCTTTATTTTAAACATTTTTTTATGTGCATTTGATAAATTAAACTTTAATATAATTGCAATATTAAAATTTTTTCTGCCTCAATATAGTAATAACAGTGTCGAAATGTTGAAATTTTATTTTGGTTTGTTATTGTTACGATATCGAAATATTCTTTAATCTCGATATCGTTGATGAAAGGCTAGGTTTTGTATCGTATACAGCCATTTATCGATATTGAAACGATAATGTTTTCATACATTGTTACGCTAAAAATTATAACCTTTACGATATCGTATCGATATCGAAACAATATCGTTTGGTTTGCTGTGAAACCTGTTTTTCTTATCGTAACTGTATTTTCAATCATATTTATTCTACTGTTATTCTTAGCATAAACTGATATATTATTTCTTTGCTTTTTTTCTTGTTTTCTCTTCCAGTATTATCACACGGTAACAGCTGTACGGCGTTCGGATGCCACCCGCTCTCCAATGACTAAAGTTATGGATCTGTTCAGACATCGTTCGAATTCTGCAGTCTCCGAAGCGGATAAACGTAAAGCGGTGAGTTTTCTTTTCATTCCTTATACACCACAATTTTATTCACCTTGATAGAGGCAGCTTTTAAAGCTTTCACTCTAGTGCGGTTTGTGGCTAGACTTCTATACAGAGCTAGGTGTGTGTACAATTGATAGTTATTTTATTGTCAGCTGTCGCACAGTGGCAGAAATTGTAAAAATAGCTATACAAAAAAAAAAACGCTTACAAATTTTTATTTTTAAATAAATTGAATACGATTGCGATTTAAGAAATTTCTAAAATATTACAAAAAAAGCAAATGTTTTTCAAAAAAGTTGATCGCAAAAACTGTTAATGCTGTTTGAAATTTCAGAATTATAAAAAACCCTGAAGTACAATTTTTTTCACATGGTTAATTTTAAAGTTAAATATTTTTTTAAGTTATACTTTGATGATTTAAAAAAGAAAATAAGTGTTAATCAGGGCCGAAGCGAGGGTTTTCATGGGGAGTTTTGATAAAATCTATAGGTACCAGTATAAAATGAACATAAACAAGAATTTTTCTAATTAAGAAGTTTTCTAAGGAAAATCGTTTTATTAAAAAATTTTCTTTTTTTAAAAAAAGGCAATTTTGTTTTTTTTTTTTACCAACATAGAGATCAGGGTGTATCGATTTAATTTTAAGAACTTAATTTATGATTTTTGTCTACAATTTTATGAGAAACCATTCAAATTGCGTATTTTTAGTGTTTTTTTTTTAAATATGATAACTTAAATTAACCCAAAAAATATAAATCTCCTTTACAAAATTTCACTAATACAATAATATAAGTTTTAAATAAAAATTATTAAAAAATAAAAAATATTAAAAAATAAAAAAAGTTCTTAAGAAGTAGTTAAACACCTCATAAAAAAACCAATATACTAAGGGACAGTTTATAAATAACGTAATACTTTTAGGGGGTGGAGGGGGGTTAACCGAAAAAACAGCTAAGGCTATGTTTAAACCGAGCAAAGGGTTCAAGACTTTGGGACATGAGGAGGGGAGGAGAGAAGGGGGTGTCTAAAAGCGGCCAAAAATATGTTACGTAATTTATTAACGTCTCCCGACTAGGCACATGAATACTGTTAAAACATTGAATGTAACCATTCCAATGGAGAAGTTAAACATACCCTGTTATTACCACACGGTTTATGAAATATAACCTGTATAGAGTGATAAATTATTTTATCCTTCACCATGGAGTGGTCAGATAACAAGAATTGTATCGCTGTTATAGCGCTATTTAAGTGTGAAATGAAAAAAGCTGAACTTTTCAGTTCGTACGCTGCAAGTCATCAAAGCTGTCAAATCAAGAATTCAGCGAAATCCGTTCTGAAAACAAAAATCATGACTCGAGAGATGAATGTCACGCAAAATCTATGAATCGAATTCTTAAAAACACTTTAGACTTGGGGCTTTAAAATGCCTTAACGGACATTTGTTGACAGCTTTGGAAAAAAAAATAGATTAGAAAGAGGCAAACGTCTTCTGGTAAAGCACACTGATTATTTGCACAGAAAACTCTTGTTTAACGATGAAAACATTTTTACAGCACAGGAAAAATTTAACAAACAAAATGATGAGAGTGGATATGCACAGTAATCTATGGAAGCATCACACAGCTTCAGTCATGGTTTGGTGGAGTGATTCTTAAAGTGTATCAAGAAACCGTTTTGGAAACTGTTGTAAAGTCACTTAACCATTCTCTCTTCCAAAACCCAAAGTGGTCTTTCCAGCAGAATTCTGCACCGGCCCATAAAACTAAAACGACCCAAACCTTGCTGCAAAACAATTTGCCAGCATTCATCCAGATTTGAACCCGCTCTATTACAAATTGTAAACAGTTTTAGAAGATATGGTTTGCCGCAAAAGATACCACAACATTGATTCTCTTGAGACAGCTTTGATTCCTGCTTTTGACAATTTTCTAATGAAGAAGGTGTGTGCGACTACTGATGATTGACCAGTCTTACTTAACCCATTATGGACTGACCCATGTTTCCGTTTAGCTAGAATGATGAAACTTTGGTCTCACTTCGGAAAAAAATCAAAATATTGAAAAAAAAGTGGAGTTACCATCTCGAGATTTTTAATTTTCAAATTGAACGATATTGAACGATATTCAACAAGCAAAATCGAGCGTTTTGCACCAATATTGATCACAAGAATTTCCACAAAACAAAAAAAAAAAAACATACAAAAACATATTTCGTTAAAGATCAGCGCCGTGTCAACCCGCGGAAGCCACGTATGTCAGCTGAACTTCATAAAAATTCACAATAGCTAAATGCTTACATACTTAGGTGGTCGTAACAACCCGTGTCCGGGTTTCGGCCGACCTCATCAGCTCTCGCCAGGCGCCTCTGCTTTGCGCGCGCCTTCTCCAATCGGATACACCAAGTGCGGTTAGGGCTTCCTCAGCCTGGTCCATCTATCGGAGGCATGGTCTCCCTCGTCGTCGTTGACCATACATACAAAGCCAAAAAAGACCCTCGTATAAGAATTATATTTATCTTAATTTCTTTTTAGATTTTTTAGAGGTTTAAAAATAGAGATAGAAAAAAAAAATGGAAAATTCCCAAATTCCCCAAGCTTGGAAATATAAGTAAACGTAATTCGCACTCCACATACAAAATATACAAATTTTTGATTTTAATGTTAAACTAATCGTAGTGATTACCTCCATCAACTATCAAAATTGTTTACTCCTCTTCTTACTCTTTAATTAAAAAAAAAAAAATCTTTTGTCTCTTTGTTTTGTATGGAGTCCGTTGAAAAAACAAAAAAAAATTGTTTTTTTGCTTCTGAAAATTTTAAAATTTTGAGTTGTGTCTCTTTTGCAGATAGTGTGCGAACTGTACAACCTTGAGCGAAATCAGACCGATTAGATAAATTCTTAAAATTTTATATTTGTTTTGGAGATTATGAAATTCTATCACTGTCTGACACGTTAACGCAACGCTGGACAAAAATGGGTTAAAGCGTGCGTGAAGGCCAAAGGCGGACATTTACAATAAATATTTTCTTTTTGTATACAATATACTATATATACATATATCAAGGAAATATTATAAGTTTTATTAAAAAAAAAAAAAAAATCTTTAAATAAGAGTTATACTTACACTTATATTTTTCTGCTTACAAAAAACAGTTAATTTTTATTTTTTCCCCTAACTAATAAAATAAAACTTTTCTTTGAGTTCAGAGTCGGCCGATGAGGGCGATGAAGATGATGATCTTCACAAAACATATTTGGAGTTAGAAAAATATGCTCCGAAGTCAATTGATATTGGAAAAGAAATTTTTGAATATTGAGATCGTAGATTGTTTAACACATCCTCTTTTTGTTTCAATTAGCACAAGTCTAGCATTGTATTCCTGCAGCGCAAGTTAGTGTTGAAAGCCATCTTTTTATCAATTTATGCCTATAAATTATATTTGGAACACAATTTCTATAGTTGGGTAATCGGTAATTGACTCTGTAATCGCTTTGATAATTGGTATTCGGTTGGTAATCGCTTTGATAATCAGTTGGTAATCGCTTTGGTAATAGCTTTGGTAATTGGTAATCAGTTGGTAATTGCTTAGGTAATCGGCTGGTAATTGCTTAGGAAATCGGTTGATAATCGCTTTGGTAATTGGTAATCGGTTGGTAATCGCTTTGGTAATCGCTCGATAATTGCTAATCATTTGGTAATTGCTTCCGTAATCGGTTGGTAATTTCTTAGGTAATCGGTTGGTAATCGCTTTTGTAATTGCTTTGGTAATTTTTAATCAGTTGGTAATCGCTTCGGTAATCGGTAATCGGTTGGTAATCGCTTTGGTAATCGCTTCGGCAATCGGTAATTGGTTCGGTAATCGGTTTGTAATCGCTTCAGTAATCAGTAAGTAATCGCTTCGGTAATTGGTAATCGGCTTGTAATCGCTTCGGTAATGAGTTGCTAATTGCTTCGGTAATCGGTTGGTAATTGCTTCGGTAATCGGTTGCTAATCGCTTCGGTAGTTGTTAATCGCTTCTGTAATCCGTTAGTAATCACTTCGGCAATCGGTTGGTAATCGCTTCGGTAATAGGTAATTGGTTCGGTAATCTGTTGGTAATCTCTTTGGTAATCGTTAATTGGTTTGGTAATCACTTCGGTAATCGATAATTGGTTTGGTAATCGGTTGGTAATCACTTTGGTAATCGGTAATTGGTTTGGTAATCGGTTGGTAATCGCTTCGATAATTGGTAATTGGCTCGGTAATCAAATTCGCTTCGGTAATCGGCTTGGTAATCGGTTCGGTCTTCGGTTTGGTGATGCTAGGTAATCCCTAAAAAGAAATACTGTACAGCAATAATTTCTGTTACGCTAACAGCGTGATAATATCGCTAATCTATAGTTTTGCTCTCAACCAAAAAGTGCTCAAAGCGCCTAAAGAAGTTTTCACTTTAAAAAAAATATATAATCTTGAACTAGACATTTTTTTTTTCATATTTTGCCGTTTAACGCTATGCGGGAAGTCATCTGTTAAGTAATTCATGTTGGTAGCATGTGAATGGCTTCATAAATTTATAAATATATGAATGACAACAGGTTATCATCGATGGCCCACACAACTCTTGCCATATTGATATTGTATTGTACATTGTTGTTTAATAGTAAAAAAGCTTTTCGTTTTCCTTATATGGTCGCCTAAAAATATGCATTTATTTCCACTTCCTGCTAAGTGTTTTATTTCCGCTTAAGAAACACATCGAAGTTTTACTTGAAATTGAATGATCTCCAATCACATCTCTTTTTTAAACGCTTCACATTCATGTTAGCAAATTAAAAACAAAAATTGTTGCCATCTAAGGTGAACACAAAAAAATTGTTTAAAATTTTATATACTACTGTAAATTAAAATCAAAATTCAATTCTAATAAAAACTAACACAGTGGCTACATAAAAATAAAACAAAAACAACGCAATAATAAAAAAAAAACAAAACAAAATTCTTTAAATGTAAACATCAACAAACTAACAAATACGACAGAGAGTAGTGGAATAAATAAATAAAGGACAGCTGATTTTGACGTGCTTTCGAAGCCAAATAAAACAAAAAATTTAATATTAATGAAAAAATACAACTGAGCAAAAGTTTATGTTAAAAGCTTGCTCAATCTATAGCACAAGAAACAAGGTATTAGCGACAGTTTTTTTTTTTTGCGACATATATATGACATATATGTAAAAAAATAGTGTAAAATAGAGAATGAAAAAAATATAAAAAAAAAATGTTCGTGAGAAAATAGAGAGCTGTCACTACTACTCTGCTACTTGCATTATAGCTATTAAACACATCGCTTTCACATGGATGCTCTCTCCCACTCTTGTGCTTTGATCATATGATAAAATTGAGCTTTTTTTTCTTATCAGCTTGTTTATTGATAACAACAAAGAAAAAAAGAAAAGCTACAAAAATTCAAACCAAAATTTTCAGCTAAATTGTGCTCTAAGTAGACATGCTTAAACGCTTTGGTGGCAGCTGTTATTAAAAGCAGCAGCGTCTTAGACCTGCTGGCTGGCAGGTGAGAACTATTGATATACTGATTACACTCTAATCTACTCATTTCAGGCAACAGGTTGTCAACGTTTTACGCGGGTGAAATGCTGCCATGTTGTACATAGTTGTTATCTTGGCGTTCGGCGCTACCCAGCATGCGACGTTTTGGAAAAAAAAGCTTTTAATTTTCCTCATATGGCAGGGATTAGCGGCGTTGAGTGCGCCGCTGAAAACTAAAAAAAAAAAAAAATCGACAACGACAACTACGGCTAGCGAGTCTGTCCAGGCGATTGCATTTGCTGGCGCGTCAGTCTAAATTCAAGCATTGAGCTTTAAGTCTCTTAATAATTCAATATAAAACAATTGCTACAAATTGTGCGCGAGTTAAAATCGGCAACAACAAAAAATTAAAAATGTATGAACAATTTAAGAAAAAGAAAAATAAAAGTGTAAATAGCAAAAATTAACCCATCAGATAATTAACCAGATTTATCCAAGTGCAACATTTTGAGTGCGAGAAGTTTTTTTTATTTGCATAGAATCTTTTGAAAATTTTGATGCAAAATAATAAAAAAGTTTTGCAAAAAAAAGAAAATAAAAATATAAATATATAAGAAAATTTGAAGAAGTTTTAAATTGCAAAAAAAAACATGCAACGGAAATGAACTATAAGCTACTTAAATATGTTAATAGTTGTAAATAAATCAGCTCGAATCATGTAAATTTGCAAAAACAACAACAACCGCAACACAGTGGAAGAATCATCACAGTTTTATTCGTCCCTCTACGCCATCAGCTGAATTTGATTTGAATAATATTTTTTTTTTTCACTTTTATTTTTGTTATTTTTTTTTTTTTGCGTTTTTCCTTATTTTTTCTTCATTACCTATTTTACATTGACAGTGTCCGCTATAAATTTTCATACACACACACCGCAAAATAATAACTTTTTTCTAATAAACTGTACATGTTGATTAAAATAGTTTTTTAATCGTTTAAAGTGAATACTCGTAATTTAAATTTCGATAAATTTTGAAAACTTCAAAATGACAATATTAAAAAAAAAAAATGCAAAAATTGAATTTTTTGTCATATCAAAATTTATCAAGACAACAAAATAATTTTTATCCACTTGCTGGTCTTTGTACCGAATCCGTCGGTTCATATTAAAAGACTATATGCCTCTTGGTATTGCACCACTATAAAGCGTTACGTTCAAAGACTGCCTAAAAAAGAGGGCACGTGTGCGTTTTTTTTTTTATTGTGTTGTGTATTCAGTCATCTTTTTAACATAATTCTAAATAAAAACACAACTGACACAGAAGTTTTTTTCACTTGAATTAATTTTTCTGTTCGGCCGTCAGCTCTCTGCATACAATGGCAAACCTCAGAGAGTAAAAACTGCCATGAAAAGCTTCTTGAGTACATAAGCCGTTCGGAGTCGGCATAAAGCTGGTAAGTCCAGTTCTCGATCATTTGTGTTCAAACATTTCAGAACACACACAACACAAATGATCATAAGAAGCTCGGTCAAAGTCCTTTCAAGGGCTGAAATGGCCATTTCGTTTTTTTTTTTTTTTTTTTTCTATAAATAAAAACGATACATTAATGAAAACTACCGATAAAAACTAAAATCAAAAGTCAAAATCATCGATTTTTTTCATTATGAATAAAAAAATCGAAATCGGGCCACAGCAATCCCATGAGTTGGGTTTTAAAATTAACCAAAAACCTTTTTTTTCAAATGACCCAGTATGGATTTATTTGTCCCACCGGAAAAATTATTTTTTTTTTACGTCTATTTGCAACGTAGGCTAACATGTACGTGAATTTTTAAACTATTTTGTTTTTGTATTCTTGAATACTTGATTTGCAATCCTATCCTTAGATCCTAAAATTTATTTGCTCTCGATGAATTATCGATTTACTATCGATAAATATCTAATATTATACAAAAATGTTCAAAAACGGCGCTTACTTACTTACTTAGGTGGCCGTAAACACCCGTGTCCGGGTTTCGACTAAAAAACGGCGTTTAAGTTTTTTAAATTCTCGATAAATAATCGTAAAAAATCGTAAATTAGTAGAAAAAAAAGACACTTCATATTCATAATATTCATATTATATTCATATATTCAAACTAAAATTCATATTTCTATCCTTATTCATAATTATATTCATATTCATATTTCTAATAATAATATTCATTTTCATATAAAAGTCATATTCATATTTATATGCATATCCATAATATTCATATTCATATGCATATTCATATTCATATTTTTATTCATATTCATATTTATAATCATATTCATATTTATATTCATGCTCATGATATTCATATCCATATTTAGATTCATATTCTTATTAATTTTCATAGTCATATTCAAATTCGTATTCATTATTTATTTTCATGTTCGTATTCATATTCATATTCATACTCATATTCATATATTCATATTCATATTCATATTCATGTTCATATTCATATTCATACTCATATTCATATATTCATATTCATATTCATATTCATATTCATATTCATATTCATATTCATATTCATATTCATATTCATATTCATATTCATATATTCATATTCATATTCATATTCATATTCATATTCATATTCATATTCATATTCATATTCATATTCATATTCATATTCATATTCATATTCATATTCATATTCATATTCATATTCATATATTCATATTCATATTCATATTCATATTCATATTCATATTCATATTCATATTCATATTCATATTCATATTCATATTCATATATTCATATTCATATTCAAATTCATACTCATATTCATATTCATATTCATATTCACATTCATATCTATATTCAAATTCATATTCATATTCATATTCACATTCATATTCATATTCATATTCATATTCATATTCATATTCATATTCATATTCATATTCATATTCATATTCATATTCATATTCATATTCATATTCATATTCATATTCATATTCATATTCATATTCATATTCATATTCATATTCATATTCATATTCATATTCATATTCATATTCATATTCATATTCATATTCATATTCGTATTCATATTCATATTCATATTCATATTCATATTCATATTCATATTCATATATTCATATTCATATTCATATTCATATTCACATTTATATTCATATTCATATTCATATTCATATTCATATTCATGTTCATATTCATATTCATATTCATATTCATATTCATATTCATATTCATATTCATATTCATATTCATATTCATATTCATATTCATATTTATATTTATATTCATATTCATATTCATATTCGTATTCACATTCATATTCATATTCATATTCATATTCATATTTATATTCATTTCATATTCATATTCATATTCATATTCATATTCACATTCATATTCATACTCATATTCATATTTATATTCATATTCATATTCATATTCATATTCATATTCATATTCATATTCATATTCATATTCAAATTTATATTCATTTCATATTCATATTGATATTCACATTCATATTCATATTCATATTCATATTCATATTCATATTCATATTCATATTCATATTCATATTCATATTCATATTCATATTCATATTTATATTCATATTCATATTCATATTCATATTCTTATTCATACTCATATTCATATTCATATTCATATTTATATTCATATTCATATTCATATTCATATTCATATTCATATTCTTATATTCATATTCATATTCAAATTCATACTCATATTCATATTCATATTCATATTCATATTCATATTCATATTCACATTCATATTCATATTCAAATTCATATTCATATTCAAATTCATATTTATATTCATATTCATATTCACATTCATATTCATATTCATATATTCATATTCATATATTCATATTCATATTCATATTCATATTCATATTCATATTCATATTCATATTCATATTCATATTCATATTCATATTCATATTCATATCCATATTCATATTCATATTCATATTAATATTCATATTCATATTCATATTCATATATTCATATATTCATATTCATATTCATATTCATATTCTATTCATATTCATATTCATATTCATATTCATATTCATATTCATATTCATATTCATATTCATATTCATATTCATATTCATATTCTATTCATATTCATATGCATATTCATATTCATATTCATGTTCTATTCATATTCATATTCTATTCATATTCATATTCATATTCATATTCATATTCATATTCATATTCATATTCATATTCATATTCATATTCATATTCATATTCATATTCATATTCATATTCATATTCATATTCATATTCATATTCATATTCATATTCTATTCATATTCATATGCATATTCATATTCATATTCATGTTCTATTCATATTCATATTCTATTCATATTCATATTCATATTCATATTCATATTCATATTCATATTCATATTCATATTCATATTCATATTCATATTCATATTCATATTCATATTAATATTCATATTCATATTCATATTCATATTCATATTCATATTCATATTCATATTCATATTTATATTCATATTCATATTCATATTCATATTCATATTCATATTCATATTCATATTCATATTCATATTCATATTCATATTCATATTCATATTCATATTCATATTTATATTTATATTCATTTTCATATTTATATTTATATTCATTTCATATTCATATTGATATTCATATTCATATTGATACCCATATTCATATTCAAATTCATACTAATATTCATTCCCATACTCATACTCGCACTCATTTGCATATTCATACTCATACTGATACTCAAACTCATAAAATATTCTCTATTGAAATCGATTTATTTTGATCATACGATTATTACTTCTGTAGCACTCAGTCATTGCAAAAATTGACGTCAGCACCGCTGACGTTGTTGTCGTTGCTGTCGAATTTATAGCTTAAAGAAGGATTTTTTTCTAAATCAGTATAGCTCTAATATTTACGATTATAACTTTGTTGTTTTTAATCAAAATAATTATCAGCATTTCGATTGACAGTCGTTATAAATTGAAGTGAGATAATTACCTGTTAATCGTAATCAGTGGCTTACTTCGCACAATTTGAGTAAGAAAACTATTGATTATTACAAATATTTTAGATCATTTATTACAAAAGTAGCCACAAATAGTGTTCGTATATACATGATTAAAAATTATAAATTACGGTTAAATATATGTGGAAATTAACGATAACTTTCTCACCAAAAAAATTACAAACATATAAACAATTTTATAAGTTAGAAACAATATTTTTATCTTAAAGTTTATCTATCGTTCCGAAATGTTAAATTTTAACATTTTTCCTAGGCATTTCATTGATTGTTAAAAAATGCGACAATTACTTATCAATTTTTCTTGTGGTATGTCTTCGTTGAAAGTTATTATCAAGAATTTTTGTTGTCACTTTTTATTATTTGACATTTACGTAGGTTTCGTCGCTTTTTTAATGATTTATAAAGTTTGAAAAAATAATTTCATCCCATGATAAAAATTAATTGTGTATAATTGAGGAAGAATGAAGTTTCTGATAAAAAAACACGAATGACTTTCGTCGAATGACACGAAATAAATCTTTATATTTTCATAAAGATCTATTTCGAATTACTCACTGAACAATGTATTCAATTTCTTTCTTCAACACTGATTTGCTTCTAGCAAAAAAAAAAGAAGAACTATAATTCTACAAAAAAAAAAACCTAGAAAAACCATTCCATTCCCCCTTAAAAATTCTTAAAATATTAATAATGTGCTCTAAGCAAACAATGTGCCATATAAAAATTGGCAGTGGGCCTGGACAAAATTATTTTGTCGTTTATGAGCAGAGCAGTAAAAAATATTCAATCCAGCTTAGAATGCTATTAAAATTTGGTCAAATTTTGGTGGATAACTTTTAAAAGGAAAATATTAAACAAATTGTAAACAACAAATATTTTCAAATTTATTTCCAAAAAACTAAAACAGCGCCAAATAATTTTAGACTCATTTAAAATTGCCTTCAAGTTCATTGATGGTCAAAATATCAAAATAACAGCGTTAAAAGAACCTAATTTGATACTAGAAAAAAAACCTAGAAATGTGAAATGTTTTTCATACGTTGACTTCTCACATCTATTTGGCAAAAAACAAAAACAAAAACATTATTTCGACCATAATTATAAACTACCGTCACAATGACGCCTAGTCTTGGCTAACACAAATATTGAAAGACACATTTTAGCTTTATTTCTTTAAGTTTGTTTTGTATTTTTTTTTTTTTAATTTTACTTAAAGTGTTTGTTTATTTTCGTCTATCACTTGTTAGAAATATTTTCAAAATTTAGCAATATTTAACAAATTGTCAAAAACATCTGTTAATTTTTTCCTTATTTTTTTTTTGAAGTAGATTTTCAAGAACAAAAATTTTCAAAGTTAAAAAAATCTTAAGAATTAGTTAAATTTTGTATGCTACTTATTGGAAATTTGCTTTTATTTGGCAAATAAGACTTAAGTTAATTTTTATGAGTTAATTTCCTACAAATGCTACTTAAAAACTGAACACGTCCTTGTAATGCCATACGTGCTTTTTAATCTACATAAATTTTTATAAATAATGCCATTATTGAGACAAAAATTTGTACTCAGAAGGAGGTTTTATTTGTTTGAAAAAAAAGCAAACATCAAAATTGTATACTACTACAGTCCAAGGAATTCTCTACTCTTCTTAACCACTTAGACAAAAAACAATGACTTCAAAAAGCTCTCTAAACAAACAAAATGAACTGGTAGGATGGGAATGAGTCAGTTCAAGTAGTAAGATGTAGATAATACAATGAGTACACTATGCTTACGCGATGATGGATAGGTGTAAATATGAATATGAGTATGAGCATGAGTATGAGTATGAATAAGAATATCAATATGAGTATCGGTAAGAGAATGAGTACAAGCATATGTTAAGTATATATGCGAGTACTATTGTTAGCATGAGTAACAATATAAGTCCGAGTTACAATATAAGTCTCAATATGAGTATGAATGTGAATGAATATAGATATGAATATTAATATGAATATGAATATGAATATGAATATGAATATGAGTATGAATATGAATATGAATATGAATATGAATATGAATATGAATATGAATATGAATATGAATATGAATATGAATATGAATATGAATATGAATATGAATATGAATATGAATATGAATATGAATATGAATATGAATATGAATATGAATATGAATATGAATATGAATATGAATATGAATATGAGTATGAATATGAATGTGAATATGAATATGAATATAAATATAAATATGAATATGAATATAAATATAAATATGAATATGAATATGAATATGAATATAAATATAAATATAAATATGAATATGAATATGAATATGAATATGAATATGAATACTAATATGAATATGAATATGAATATGAATATGAATATGAATATGAATATGAATATGAATATGAATATGAATATGAATATGAATATGAATATGAATATGAATATGAATATGAATATGAATATGAATATGAATATGAATATGAATATGAATATGAATATGAATATGAATATGAATATGAATATGAATATGAATATGAATATGAATATGAATATGAATATGAATATGAATATGAATATGAATATGAATATGAATATGTATATGAATATGAATATGAATATGAATATGTATATGAATATGAATATGAATATGAATATGAATATGAATATGAATATGAATATGAATATGAATATGAATATGAATATGAATATGAATATGAATATGAATATGAATACGAATACGAATATGAATATGAATATGAATATGAATATATGAATATGAATATATGAATATATGAATATGAATATGAATATGAATATGGATACGAATATGAGTATTAGTATGAATATGAATATAAATACGAATATGAATATGAATATTTTTTTATGTATATCTTTATAAATACGAATATGATACATAAGCAAAATGTATGTTCTTGCTTAATTTGGAAACGGAAGCTCACTTCAAAAATATTTTTACAATTAATTATTTTAAAATGTTGTCTTTTTCTTTGTTCTTAATTTTGTTTTTATTGTTTTCTGTTTTTAATTCAACTCGATTCCTTGTGTTCATACAAAATACTCAAGTCATGCGTGCTCGTTAGCCGGCAGTTGTTGTTTTTCTATTTAATTTAATTTTTTAATTTGTACGCACAGGGTCAGCAACTTTTGGTCGTTTTCATAAATGGGTGCAATCAGTTAAGTGGTCGTTGATTCCTTCCAATAAAATACATGTGCAATAAACACATTATCTTTAGCAAAATACTAAAATTTTCAAATATGGTCAAATTCAGTTAATCACAGTTAAAGTTAAATTAGAAAACTTGGTATATACAATAACTGTAGAATTTTAAGTTTTGGCATGACTATTATAAATGAATGGAAAAACGAAATAACTGGCAAATATATTAAATATCAATAACCAGCTTAGCGTAACCAGGTAATTCTTAAAAATCAATGTCTCTTCCATTTTTTTGATGTATTTGCTTATCTCAATATCATTGCTTGCGCGTTTTAATTCTGATATAAGGAAAACTTTTAGCAAACCAAATTTAGTATTTATTAGCTGATATATTTATGATTGTGAATAATTGTCATACAATTTTTTGGCATTATGCAATTTTTTTTTTGTCATTATTCTTGGGAGATGGGAAATTAATATGCACAAAAAATTTAAAATGTTGACACAAAATATTTTATTTCATATAGAATACTAATTTTCCCTTAAAATAAACAAATTTGAACATTCTTTTTCAGTCTCTCTACAGCACATTACAGCACAACTTGAGCACATCACGGCACAATTTTCAAATTTCTAAAGTAATACAATGTACCTGCTAACTTCACATTGCAAAAAGCGCAATCTCAGAAAAAAAAAATAAATACCTATAGCCACAATTTTTACAAAGCAGCACATGATAGTACATAGCGGGCACATCGCAGCACATATTTTTTATTTTATAATAAATCAAAAATGGTGCTGTTACTAAGTTTATAAACATCATTTTCTCGCACTCTTAAGCAAATATTTAAGGTCTTTGGGTTACACGTTTGTCTAAAAAATTTTGCCTATAATAATTGTTATAACAACAACAATAACAACAGCAATAAATAACTAAAGCAGCTCAAACATTTATCAAGTTTATTTTTTAAATTAACGTATTTATTTTTAAGCGTTATTTTTGTATTTTCTGCATTCCTCCACTGAGGTGTGACGTCTAACCAGAACAAAGGCAATATAAATGATAGGACAGCAAATAACATGCGCGCCATCTGTTAAGCAAACATTGAACTGCTGAACAAACGCTGAACAGCGATAAAGTCTGCTAAATGTCTTTATGCTATTTTTCATATTTGTTGCAAATAATTTGTTGTTATTGCAAAAAAAAAAAAAAGAAAAAAAACACCAGACTGCACAATTACAACAATTGAGTGAGTCGTCGTCTAGAGCTTAAAAGTTTCAACCTTAGCTAAAGCTGCTAAGTTGTTTATTTTCTTACTTTTTTCCCTGGTGAAAACTTGCCTCCGCATTTTTATGAATTTTCAACGCTGTGTCGTCGCCGCTTCGTTTGTGTCGGTAGAATTTCTCTGATTTTTTTTTTTTTTAATTAATTTTTTTCAATTCTTTTGCTTAAAATGAATTAGACTGAAATTTGCGGCTATAAAAGTTGTCATATATTTTACCGCTACACTGTTGTTGTTTAGTGTTTACTTTGTGTGTGTGTGTGTTTTAATATTTTTGTTGTTTTGTATTTTTTATTGCGATGGTTATTCAGCTAAAGCAGCTCACTGAGCAAATATTGCCCTTCCTTGTTAGGCTTTGTTTTGTCTGCTGCTGGCTGCCTGGTTTATGTTCATTTGTCACTCTTTATTTATTGTGTCGCTCTTCTTATTTGCTAACATTTGCGTTTGTTCTTATATAATTTTTTTTTATTTTCTCTCTTTATTTATTCTCTCAATTAAGAATAAGGTCAAGGATTAATTTGTTGATCTGATCGTTTAAATTCTGCGATTGTGAGTTGTTTGGCTCTCTATGAATTTGATTTTATTTTTTTAGTGTATTTTTTTTTTCTAGATTTTGTGTGAACAAACTAATGTTGATGAAAGTTTTGTGTATATGTAGTTTTTATTTACTTTGTCTCAATTTGAGTTTAGAAAGTGCGTCATAAGCTTTTGGTGAGCTTTTCTTAAGCGATAATTGATTCGGTAACTCAACATCTTACTTAATCGATCAGGTTATGTATGATACAATAATTACAGGTAGTATAAATAAAGCTAACCAAGTTGTCAAAAGTGGGCATTAATTGTCAAAATGAGGTGATGACAAATAACGGTATTGTTTTTCTTAACATAAAAAGGATTGTTTCTTAGGAGGGGTTAAAATATTTTTTAAAAACGGCACAATTTAAAGATTCAGTTTATTAGTTAAGATTTGCATTGCCTTTAAGAGAAAATTGGAGATGGAGCTATGCATATATGAACCCTTTAATATGGTTTTATTGGCTATGTTTTATGGCTAAAAAAAAAATTAAAGAAATAAAAAATCGAGCTTTTTTAAGTTTTTTTTTCAGTATTTATTTGTTGTTGAAGATTTCATGAGTTGCATCAAGGTTGATTAATAAGGTTGTCGCAAGGGAGAGAGCGAGTACCCATAATTGTCAAATCGAAGTTGACAGCTCATAGAAAATCTGCAAGTGCTCTCTATTATCATCCATTTTTCTTTCGTAGTCATTCGCAAAATTGGCTGGTTTTGATAATTATGGGTACTGAGAAGAGAGTGCGATCAGCCCTGCGACAACCTTATAAATCAACCTTGAGTTGCATGAACCATAACATAAATACAGAGAAAAAGCCATTAAGAGTAGCGAAGAGCAAGAAAAATATATTTTCAGTTTTCAGGCCAATTTTCTCATAATACAAACTGAGATAAGCTTTAAATGTATTATATAAGAATAATTTACGAATTTTTTTAATATAATATTCGAAAAATCTTTTGCTTATTAACATTTTTATTTTCTGTACCGGTTCTGTGGAAATGTTCATTTATAGTTTTAATATAAAATCAACCTATATATTTCATAAAGAGCTATATTTATTGAAAAACCAACTAAAGAGATTTTAATAATTTTTCTTGATATTTAAAAATAGAGTTTTTGTTGCTTAAATAATAAAATCGCTTATGCCGTGGTTATGCTAGGCAAGCATGTTTGATGAGCTTTTCTGTTGTTAGTGTTTTACGCATAAAATGAGAAGAAACGCTTTACGCTTTTCTGGTATATGCGTAAAATACTAACAACTACAAAAAAAAAAAATCACCAAACATGTGTGTCTAGCATAACCACGGAGCATTAGTTTTTAGAAGAGTTTTGACTGAGCTTTTGCTATTTTCAGTTTTTGCTTTTAATT
This sequence comes from Coremacera marginata, assembly GCA_914767935.1. Classification (NCBI taxonomy): domain Eukaryota; kingdom Metazoa; phylum Arthropoda; class Insecta; order Diptera; family Sciomyzidae; genus Coremacera; species Coremacera marginata. The sequence goes on from OU612043.1 coordinate 45,625,636, forward strand.
GACAATAAAAATCGTTGAATATGTTTTTAAAAATTTTAAATACATAGGTAATTACGTTCATATATATATTATGTATAATGTTTTTAAAGAAATTTTCAAAAATGCGATAACTTACACCCCAGAGGGTAAAAGCAGGGCTTCGAAGCGCTACTATCAGAGCTTCTAATGGATTTCGTAGTCTTTTCACGCTTATATCCAAACACATATACTTTTTTATATGAAATGGCCAAATTTTCCAGGCCTTCCGATGTCCCTGCTTTAAAGAGGCCTGCTATAAGCACTCCTTTAGAATTGGTTAAAGAAGTGGAAAATATATTTTTTTATTTTTTTTATTTCTTTTTATGTATCTACCAGAGATCTGCAGCAAGTCATTATAAACATAGTTGACTCGAGTATATACGCATTAATTTGGCTTCTACTTCATATTCAGACTTATCAAAAATGTTGAAGCATTCATAACACGCAACTTAAATCCAATGCTTCAAGAGTCATACTCTGACTCACAGTCGAACGTAGTCGGTATGATTTTAACTTCATTTCAATAAGTACAACATGTTGTGAACAACATGCACAAGCACTTCAAAGGAATGATGTGTTTTTCAGGGTTACCAGCTCTGGTATAAATTAAGAATTTTAGTTTGATAAATGCTATTATTGAATTGTTCTAATGCTATTGACTATATGGTAACACTTCCTATAACGGTACGAAATGAAGGTCAACGCTTCTGTTTTATTATAATTTGTTGAAGTGAAGTGTGTCTCATTTTTTAAACGGAACAAAGCTAAATAAGTAAGTTAATAAATTATTATATAAATATTATGAACAGAAATGATATATAATTTTCAAAAGTATCATATTTAAATAATGTATTTTCTTTTTTTTATGTGAATATACGTGAAGTTACTTATATAATTATTTTGCTGAATTTAAATAAACAAACTTTATTAAATTGAAATTTATTTTTATTATTTCTTTTGGAGAAGTTCCCTTTATATACAAGGTGTGTTATTTTACTTTTACACCATTTCGTGAAACGCACAGCGAAATTCTATAAAAAAGTGTTTACTGCATCTTAAAATCCAATTAAATGTATTTCGTTATAAAAAATTCTATGGTAACCCTGCTTCTCTTCTAACAGCGAGCGTAAGTTCAAAAACAGCCACTGCGTTTGACTGGAAAAATTCGCACGCATTCCTAATGAACTATGGGACTTTAGCTTGAGCTATGAGTACTTTGTTTGAGCTATGGGTTTTCGGTATGATTTATAACAAGTTCTTTGATGTTGCAGAGTATTTGGTAGACTTTGACGTTCGATTGACGAATCAAACATTGAACTATGATTTTCTTTCTGTAGCAAGAGTGCTTCGAGTAGTAGTGGTGGTTTTTGTTTGAAGTGCACGCACTACAACTCGGTTTTGCATGAATCACTATAAGTCGCAAAAACGTGACTCGTTGCAGATCTCTGGTATCTACCTACCTATTTATTCTATAATTTTATTTTATTTTACATATTTTTGTCAGATAAGAATATTTCTAAGTCATGATGTTGATTATTATTCAGTATTTTTGAACTAATCTATATTTTAACTTTTAACGAAAAAGTAACCCTGAAATATAAGCAGAACCAGGTTTTATAGGGAAAAATATAATTGTTGTACTGCCCTGGGTAGCGAAAATAGAAGCGCTCGCAGAAGCAGCGAGTAAGTCACGTGTCTTAACGCCAAAAGTAGCAGTAAATGCACGCCTTCGTTAGAAGAGACCTAGCTTCATTGCCTATTGGGACACGCCATCATTGACTTAAACTGAGCTTTTCCATGTTTCTTATGATAGTAAAAAGTGGTTTTTACAATTTTTCTTAATTTTTTTCAAAAGAATAATTTTTGTTTCTTAATAAGAGCCAGTCTTCACATGTAGTCTGTGAAAAGCTTACGCTGAGCTTTTGCATTTTCTTTATTTTATTTGATTATCCACCTTACATATATACAAACACGATGATAGTCAAAATCTGCAATACGCTGTATTGCACGCCCAACTACGCAAAAAGAGTTTGAAGAAGGCTTTGTTTATTTTTAACCCACTTCAAAAAGGAGGAGGTTCTCAAGTTCGTCGGTTTTTTTTTTTTAAATGTATGTACATCGATAAATCCTAAACCATATCATAAACACGGAGGTGCCCATCTAAAAAAGTGGGCGGTAATCGAGAAATGGGCGTGGCAACGCTAAAAACACGGTATTTCGAATAACATTGACACTAGGGTACGGCCATTTAGTGTAGGGCTAGGCACAATTATTACGGTCAATGAAATTACGGTCAAGAAAATGGGCGTTATTCAACAAATGGGCGTGGCAATATTAGAAAAACAGCGTATCTTGAATAGTTTCGAGACTAGAGTACTGCAATTAAGTGTAGGGGTAGACACAATTATTAGAAATTACAGTCAAGAAAATGGGCGTGGCAATATTAGAAAAACAATGTATCTCGAATACTATTGATACTATGGTACTGCAATTTAATACAGGAGTAGGCATTATTATTACAAATTACGGTCAGGAAAGTGGGCGTTTGTCGACAAATAGGCGTGGCAATATTAGAAAAACACTATCTCGAATAATATTGACACTAGGGTACTGCAATTTAGTGTAGTGGTAGACATAATTATTACAAATTACGTTCAAGGAAATGGGAGTTATTCGACAAATGGGCGTGGCAATATTACGAAAACAGTGTATCTCGAATAATATTTACGCTAGGGAACACTATTTTATTATCATAAATAAATTAATTTTTTCATGAATCCAAATGCTTTGATGAAGCTGGCGCTTCTGATTAAAAGTCTGATTATATTAGTGCCGACCTTAAAAGCTTTTGTATTCATAAAGAAATAAATATATTTATGATAATAAAACAATTAAGAAAAAAATTGAAATAATAGTATTTCCAATGTAATAATATGTTTAAATAAATTATCAAATATGACCAAGAAATAAAAAGGAAAAGTTATTTTAAAATTATTTTTTACTTTGTAGTGATTTTGTAGGCGGTTCTTTTAAAAAAAAAAGTTTTTGTATAAAAATCGTTGTAGTAACATTATAATAAAACCTCTTATGTTTCATACAAAGCTTTGCCAGAGCTTTGTAATTGACAATTAGATGACAATGTAAGTCAATTCAAACTTCCTTTTTGTTTTTTTTTTTTTTTTTAATATATATAAGTGTTGGTTTAAAAGATAGGCATTTTTAATAATAAAAAGCTTTGAGCTTTTCATAACTGTTTTTCTTAACGAATTTCTTTTGGGTGTTTCAAGTAAATTCAGCGAAATTAACTAACAGCTTTCTTTCGCTTTTTTTGTTTCTTTTAACTTTAACTTTCAAATTAAAGTCAAAGAGCTGATTAAAAGTTTGAAATGTTTGAGCTGTTTAAAGTTTCGAAGGTTTGAGTGCAAGAGTTATATACTTTTATTAGATACTTTTTATTAGATACTTATTATTATTATTATTAATTAATAAAAATTGAATTTGATAAGATCTTAAAAAGCTTCAAGCTTGCGCTTGATGTGAGCTTTCTGAATTGACAACAATTTGACCAATAAATTTTTACGTAGCTTTAAAATTTATAAAAAGGTTTTAGTTTTTGAAATTTTTATGCTATATTTGCGTAATAGTCATAAAGCTTTTAGCTATGATTTACAAAATTTATCTAAAAGCATTAAACCTCATATTTGAACAAAAAAATCCAACACTCAATAGTTTTTTACTTCACAATTTAAATAAGGCTACCTTTAAGAAGGCCGTGGCGCAGTGGGTAGAGTGCGTGGCCCATACGCCAGAGAACCCTGCTTCAATTCCCACCTGACACAGAAAGTTTTTTCAATTGAATTAATTTTTCTGTTCGACCGTCACCTCTCTGCAGACAATAGCAAACCTCAGAGAGTAAAAACTGCCATGGAAGTTTCTTCGGAGTCGGCATAAAACTTTCAAGGGCTGATGTGGCAATTTCGTGTTTTTTTTTTCTTACCTTTAAGAAGCTTTGAAGTTTTTTTAAAAGCTTTTTTTGGTAAAACACAAAAGACATATAAATGTTAGAAATAAAAGTTTTTCTCATTCCAACTCTAGTTAATTGATGCTCACAATTAAGTGATCGAAGTAAAGCTTATTTTACGAAAGCTATACTTTATTTTTTCTCTCTGTATCTACCTAGTGTTTACTTTACTTTTTTTTTTTTTTTTTCTAACTGTGCTCTGCAAAACAACAAAGCAATGTGCAATAACTTTTACCTTAGATTTGTATAGGTGGTAAAAATAAATAAACGCTTATTTATTTCTCATTTCTACACAATTGCGCGCTGTTTATTTAAAATGTTAGCCTTAACTTTAAGCAGAATTTTTTATAAAATAAATAGTGGCTGACTATTGATTAAATAAATAAATACTAGATAAGAACTAATTAAGCGGAATCAGTTGAACAAACTTGACATTCGCACCACAGCAGCCAGCGAAATGCCGCAAGTAAGACAACAACAGCTATGTGTATATGAAATAAGCTCAATACCCACACAAGTTAAGCTAATGAACAAAGTTTTCCAATTTTCAATCAGTCCATATATATATGTATATATGTAGAAAAAATGCGTAATTTTCTTTTTGTTTATCTTAAACTTTAAAGTTGCTTTGGTGGTCGTCGTCGTTGTTTTGTTTTAATAAATAGTCGAATATTATTGGCTCACGATCAATTTTATGTTTTTTTCCACAGAAATGTTAGACTTTCATAAACGGCACGTTGTTATCAAATGTCTGTAAGTCAAGCGATAAAATTTATAGCTTTCGACAGCGCTACAAAATTAATAACAACAATAGCATTTAAATTATAACTGACGGAAGCTTGCTCTGCGCATCGAGCGCCATCTGCGTTTGAGCACTATAATCACAAACGTATGTCAAAGCAAGTATTTGCCTTTGCTTAAAGCTTTTGTCCATTGTGAATAACTCGTTGGCCGATCAGCAATGTTCTCATGTTCTCTACCTCTCTTGCGCTCTCACTAAAAATTTGTTTTTTTTTTTTTAACAAAAGCCACATGAAATCGTTTCCTCACTTAATTTAAAAATAGTATTCATTTAGTATTGACTTTTTATAAATTTTTTTTTGCGTTTCCACTGTGTTGCATTCTTTTTATTTTATTTATTTTTATTTTTTTTCGTTTTTATTGTATTGCCAAAGTGTGTAAAATTAGCCAATTATAATTTGGCAAAATGTCCGCGGTTAAACGTTGGATATATCGTCACTCATCGTTATCCTCATCTCAGCCAAAGAATCAACGCGGCCGCAGTCAGTCACTCGATGTACAGGCCCTGGAACGCAGTGGCGTACGTATGGTTGTGCAAAATGTCAACAAGGATGCGGTAATGAAACTAATTTTAATGTTGAGGATAAACTTTATATTAATCAATATGTGTATTAATTGCTACAAATTTTTATGACAAGGTTGAGTAAAATATGGTGTGTGTTAGATAAACTTAAACATTTTTTTTTGTAAATAAATTAAAAATATATTTTAACATTTCGTTAAATTATGTTAAATTTCTAAAAAAAAAATTCAATTAATTCAAGACTGATTTTGTGCAGATTTTTTAGGATCTGGGCTTCAGCTTATATCGATTGTTTTTTTTTTTTTTGAAACTTCGATTATAGAAAAAAGAACGAAAAAAGAACGAAGCATTTATGAATCAAAATATAGCTTGTGCTAATGCCGTGGTTATGCTAGGCAAATATGTTTGGTGAGCTTTTATGTTGTTACTCTCTTCTGCTCAAATGTTTGTTAATGCCGTGGTTATGCTAGTCAAAGTTTGATTAATATAGGTTAGGTTAATATAGGTTGAAAGAAAATCAAGAAAAACAAAATCTGAATCGCGCAATTTTTAGCTAACAGCTACTTTGACAGTTCTAACAAAGGCGAAAAAGAGAGATTTTCACTCAAATGACTCTACCTATATTAATCAACCTTGTGCTAGGCAAACACTTCATCGGTGGAAAAAAAGCTCTCCTAAAGGCCTAATTTTTGAGTGCTTGGAAGCCATTGGAAACCGCTGACTCCACGTATGTTGGTTGCTTGATTTTAATTTTCGGTCCCTAGAGAAATATATCTAAACGGTCCCATTGTATGCGCGCGCATAGGCCCCTTTCACATTGGTCAAGAATTGAAAGCAATGAAAGTGAGAAAAAAAGGGAATACGAAAAAATTGACGGTACAGAGACATTGGTACCGTCAATTTTACTCCCTTTCGTCGCTTTCGATTTGCGGCGAATTGCCCACAAACTCTGAAAATTGAATTCAATTCTTGACCAATGTGAGAAATGTGATACACATATATTTTTAACTGTAAAAAAGCAAAAAAAAAAATTAACAACCATTTATGTTTTGTGATTTTTTTATGTTTATTGCATTGTTTACTAACATATTAATACATTTGCACTTCATAAAGGTATATTTAGAATGAAATTAATTAGAATATTACATATATTAGAAAAAAAATTTAATTTTTTTAACTTTTGTCAATTATTTGTACATTTTTCGCATAAATTGAACTTATGTTCAGCACAAATGAAATTTCTACACTTTTCACAGCGTGTAGCAAAAAGATTTTTGTTATTTTTATATGTGTAGATGTAGCATCGGCCTCGTTTTGATGTACTTGGTAAATGGCAAATCTCCCGAATTCTTTGAATAAGACTGAAAGCATCATTACTTTGAGGTTGTTTTTTTACGTTTAGTGATCTGTTTTTCAACATGATTCAATCCAAGCTCCTCGATAAACAGGCGACGATGAATATTATGGTTCGTTTTAGAATTTTTCCAATTCGGGAACAATGCAATGAACGTCACGAATGCATTCAACGCACTAATATCAAGCATGTTACAAAATACTGACATTGGCCACCGATTGACTTTTCGTTTGCATGTGTACGTAGCCACCATTTGATCCATAGTATCAACTACACTCTTGGTTTTGTTGTAGTCTTCAATGATGTTAGGTTTCTTCTTTTCCCTATTCTCATGAGAACATATGACAACATAACTGTTTGCAATTTATGTTCATATACAACTTCTGTATGATAAATTGGCTTTTGACGCATGTCGAGTAGAACTGAAAGAATTTCAGTCCTATTTTTCCTTATTGTTCCCAAAATAGTCATGCGATTCTTATGTAAATCTTCTGCCAATTCATACGAAGTGAAAAAGCTGTCACACGTTATATTTCTGTCAGAAAGTCCTTCCACCAAATCCAAAACAACACGCCGTCCGCGATTACGTTCAGGAGTGGCATTACGATTCCGACCAACATAAATTTGTGTGTTGTATGCATACCAGCTTTTAGAATCGCATAGCACCCAAATTTTGATGCCATATTTCGCCGGCTTGGATGGAATATACTGACGAAACGGACATCGCCCACGATACGGACCTAACTGTTCATCTACGGTAATGTTTTTTCCTAGTGTGTATACAACTTTCAAATTATGATTCCATTTATCGTATACATTTCGAATCGGTGCCAATTTGTCACGTACAGAAGTACTTGTAGATGCAGTGTTGGCCATACGTTGTTCGCGGTCATCAAATCGAATGCAACCATGGATACGCTTGAACATTTTCAAAGACATTGTTGCTCTAAATATTGGCCGACCAGTTTCGTCATTCCACAGTTTAGTGACACATTCACCGTATGACCGATACACACCAGAAAGCAGCAACAATCCAAAGTATGCGTGCAGAGTGTCCAAATCAATGTTTTCCCAATCGTCTTTGTACTTTCGCACACCATATAAATTCGTCATGTTCAAAATAATATTCTCAACCTGTTCAAGGAGCATGTGAAATGCAGACGAAACATCAACTATAGTAGCAGCTGCTAATGCTTTTGGACCTGAATTATAACAAAAATGAACATGAACCCATAACAAAGAGGGTAGGTTTTTACCTGAAGTGAAATTTTCTGCACGTCGAAATGAATTTCTTCGATTTATTTCAAATGGTTGCGATGAATATTAAATTTTCTTATATTTTGAAAAATATTTATTTTTAGGATTTGCTGCATTTTCTTCTGCTAAATTTTGCTTAATGTCGTCTTCATCCGAATGCACGCTAACTTCACTTTCATCATTCTCCTCGTCTGATAATGCAAAATCATCGTCACTTTTGCACGGAGATTCGCCCGCTTCGCTTTCCAAATCAAAATCCATTTCTAGTTCATCTTGCTGCCTTCTTTCACGTAAAACTCTATCAATTTTTTATGAAATAATTTGAAACACAATCAAAATTCAAATAAATGCGCAAACAAACTTCACTTATGTGTGTTCCAGAACAAACTGAATTTCATAAAACGAAAAAATAAGAGCGTGCTATAAATCCACACACAAAAATAAGCGGCAATTCCAGGTACCTGCTTATGAGTATGCGCGCACATACACAGAGAACGATTCGTAACTATAACTGCACAGGCAAATACAGTAGGGGTACAAATATTACTTTGCAAAATACAAGGTCATTCCGCTGAACCGTTTTTATTTTATTCAAGATTAAAGACCAAAATTGTATGCGTGCGCATACAGGGGACCGATGAGGGTTAATTTAGCTTACTTCGAATTGTTTCAAAAGGCCTCTTCTGGAAAGCTTTGGGTCAGCAGTTCGTTGCAAGGTTCATTAATATAGGTTAAGTCACTTGAGAGAAGCTCGGTCGAACTGTCAGAATGGATAAAAGGAAATCAAGCAAAAAAAGCTACTTTGACAGTTCGAGCAAAGGCGGAAAAGAGTGCTTTTCTCTCAAGTGACTGAATCTATATTAATGAACCTTGGTTCGTTGCATTTCTTCTCTTATTGCCTGCCTAAAAGAAAAGAGAGCTGCAGAGAGGGGGAGAAAGATTTTTGACTTCGTTCAAAATAAAGGTTAGAATTTGCAGCCATTGATAGTGCTTCAAAAGGCCTTCCTTGGAAAGCTTTGGGTCAGCAATTTGTTTTTGTTTCAAATACATAAACGTCAGAATCAATGCTGTATAATAAAATTCTTTAGCAAAATTCATTGAAGGTTTGTAGCAGTTGATTCGAGGAACTAAAAATATTTCTTAGAGATCTATATATAATCTATATATATATATAAAGAGCGTTTCACTTGGATGGGGAAATATCATATCATAACATCTGAGAAGTCGAACTTATTTACATGAATTTAAATAAGGAGCTGATCAGACGCATTGTGAATAAAATTTCGCCCATTAAAATTAATTTTCGTATATTTATTAACAATGTGAACTTTTAAGATCACAAGAAAAAAAATCTTTAAAAGTATTATCCCCTGTCTAAAAAAATAAGAGCTCTCTTTTTCAATTCAGGGAGAATTTTTATTCATATTAGAGCTGAATGTGTTTTGCTCCGACAAGGTTAAAATATTTTTAGTAGATCTACATACTCCCCGTTTCGATCACTATTTTCCCCGCCATTCCGTTTTAGTCGGAAAATCCCGAAAAATGGGTAAAATCCCGCCGCCTGGCAGCTTTGGATATTAGCTATAATCGACATTTTTCTTTAGTCGTTAATTTTTTTATTCATAACAGGGCTGGATTGTCTTTGGATGCGTCAAGGCTAAAATATTTTTCAAATGACTTTTTACTAGCTCTACATTTTCCCCGTTTCGAACACTATTTTGCCCACCATTATGTTTTAGTCGGAAAATCCCAAAAAAAAGGCGGAAATCCCGCTTACCAGGCGGTAGCTTTGGATATGAGCTATAATCGACATTTTTCTTCAGTCGTTTATAGTTCATATCAAATTGAACCCTAGAAAAGTTAAATATGTTATTATTTTCTTCCCCTCAACGATTCTTTCGAACACAGCCACCCCATATGTGGCCCCCTTCTTGGGCTTCCTCTATTGAAAAAACGCGAAATATTAAAAATACATAAACTAAGTATTTTCTCTTCCAAACTAACCCCAAGAGGGATCAAATGCATGATCTATTTCTATTATTTCCCGTCCCCTTCCCCTCTGCCCACCCCCTTATTATTTCTTTCGAACACATTCATGTTTCTGATCATATCTCGATTATTACTGGAGTTATTCTTAAGACGGCAGCCGTGGTGTAGTAAGTAGAGTGCGTGGCTCTTACGCCAGAAAACTCTGGTTCAATTTCCACCTGACACAGAAAGTTTTTTCAATTGAATTAATTTTTCTGTTCGGCCGTCACCTCTCTGCAGACAATAGCAAATCTCAGAGACTAAAAAACTGTCATGAAAAGCTTCTTGAGAACATAAGCCGTTCGGAGTCGGCATAAAGCTGGTAGGTCCTGTTCTCGATCATTTGTGTTTAAACATTTCACAACACGCACAACACAATTGACCATAAAAGCTCGGTCAAAGACCTTTCAAGGGCTGAAATGGCCATTCATATATGTACAAGCTTCGCCACGGACGTTTTTTTTATATCAATAAAGAGCGTTAACACGTTCGTGTTACTCTCTGAATGAGTGTGAAGAGAAAAATAGCTCAAAAACTTCATATAAAAAAAATCCTAAACACGCCAAAGGTGTTCATTCAATCGCCTTGCTTTCAGAAATGAACAAACTTTCACTCTCATTGTTTTTTGGCAGTTTGTATTGAAAGCGACAACAAAAACTTTTAAACGCCCTTCAAACGATCACAGTGTGGCATCAGCCCTTAAGACAATGCACGTCAAAAATTTTTTCTTTTGTTTTGTTTTGTTTTGTTTTGCAGCTCAGCACTGCATATTTATATGCCTTTTCGCCTTGCGTGAGGCTCGTCTGTTATGTTGTGCTGTGCTAGCTGAGCAGAAAAATTGAAGACTTGCGAACAACATGGAGTTTATTGAAATGCTTGCACAACACAAACTCGTGAAAGGAAAACGATCAAGCAGTTCGTAGTATCGGGGATGATATCTTAAATAACTTAACACTTTAATTTAACTTACTTATTATTAAAATTTCGAAATAAAAATATCCCTATGCTGTGCTGCAGCGCAAATATGACATTTTAAAACTTAATCAATAAAAATCGTCTCAGTATTTTTGGAGTTTACCTGGAAACTAAAATTTGCACTTCAATTTTATATAAAAGTATAGATATAGATTTATTCTATTCTTAAGATCAGTTAAAAACTGAGAAATTTAGTGCTTAACAATTTATTTCTCTTGGTCTCTTAGTGTAGGACAATGCTCGGTAACTCATGTTAGCATGGGTAAAAAGCTTTCTTTGCCGCCACAGCTTTTAATACGGTTTAAAAATTCATCAGAGTGGGGGATGCTTATTTTCTCAGAAAAACACGTACGCTGACATTTTTATATAAAGGCTTTACGCACCACACACACGTTTTTTAGCAGAACAAAACTTTTGAATGCACAAATACATATACATAAACCGGCAAGTTTGCGGTTGTGTTAGAATGCTCTGAACTGCTCTGGAATAAATAGCCCAGCAAACTAAGACTCTTAAAATACTCTTTTAAGAGTCATGTAAATGAGTATTTATCGTCAGAATGCGCTCAAAAAAAGACTCTTTTTATGAGTTTATTTTCGTAGGTTGCGAGCTCAAAAATATGAACTCAAAATTAAGACGCTTTAAAGACTCAGATGAGTCCTCATAAAAAGCAGGCATAATTATGACTCTTTCAGGATTTTTTTTTTAAGGAATTATTTAACAGTCACATTAAAGACACCTTCGTGAGTCTTGTTATTGCGTACTCATAAAACACGCATAAAAAATACTCTTTTTTTTTTAGAGACATTTTTTGAGGCACTGAGAAAATGTGTGCAGGGAAGTTTGAATTTACTCGTAATGAATTGAAATATTAGACTTTAAAGTGGGAGTGGTATGAAAGCTCACTTGGTAAAATGGGATAAACTACAAATACCTTCACTTCAATCATTAAGTGAAGCGACTCCAGTCTACCGTCAATTATTTCCAACTTAAATCGTATTTTGCCTGGCCTATTTTCTATTTTTTTTTTTTTTGTAAGCTTTTAAAATAAATTTATGAATATAGCAAACTTTTAGCTTTATTCATTATTCAAGCATTTAAGCTCGTTGTACAACTTAGTTAAGCTTAAATTGAGCCTTAAAAAGCTTATTTACATATATTGCCGCCACTGTTTAACAGGTTTGCAGCATGCAATTATTGTTGTCTCTCGTGAACAATAATAATACCAACAACAACAACAACTTCGGACTTTGAACTTGAAAATAAGACATGTGTTCAAAGAAAAGATACAACAATTTTCACTCTCTTTTTTTACTAGCAAAAATATTTAATAAATATAAAATATTCAATATTTTGTAAAATGCGCAATTTGTTGTTGTTGTTGTGTTTATTGTTGTTAATTTGCAGTGGTTTTTTTCCTTCGCTTGAAATTGAATTTATTTATTCAAGACAATCCAAGACATAATTTTGAAGTACAACCTACTACTACTACTCGGCGTGGGCGTTTGTCTTTCTTTATTCGTTATACAAACGGACGCCATAATTCAAATATTATTAAAACTGATTATAGCTTTTTTGTTGTTTGATTTTTTTTTTCAAACATGTTTATTCGATGCCAAAACAAATATAGACTATATTTATTTATTTACATATAAAATTTTAAACTTATTCTTTATTTTTTTTCTTCTTCTTCTTTTTCCTATACAGCGTGCCGCTGCGCATCAGCTACAGTTAGCCGTGCAAAGTGAGTATTTGATCAAAATTTTGTTTATTTATTAAGACAGCAGCAAGTACCAAAAATTTTTAGTGCAGACAACTTATTATATCATATTTTGTTATTTATATCGTGTATTGTTTGTATCATACTAAAAACTAATTTATTTAAAACTAATAACTTTTGCACATGGTCACCTTAAAAAAGCCGGCTGTTGTAAAACTACTTTTGTTGTTTATGAGCTGAACAAAGGAAACATAAAACACACAACAGCCGAACTCATTATTGTTATGTCTAAAATTGCAGCTTGAACAACAACAAGAAACAAGTGAAAACAACAATAAAAATGAAATAAAGCTTAGCCTTGACTTTGAAAACAAAGCTGTTACAAAAGACGTAGCAAAAAAAGAGAGTCTGAGATAAGCTACAATGCATCAATATAGCCGCTACAAGCCGCAGAGATTTTTATGACAGCCAAGCAGCTGACAGTCAGTCAGTCAGTCAGTCACTCAGCCAGAATCAAGTTTAAGCAATGTAAGTATAGCAAACAATAAAGAAGCACCTGAGGGTAACGAGAATCTTTAAAGAAACCAGTTTTTGTTCACACAAAAAAAAAAAAAAACCGGCCAAGTTCACAAAAAATATATATAAACTCCAGGAACTAGTTTTTGAATGAAATTCTTTTTTAGACCAAGGCAAGCTACACGACGCGCTTATGTAATATTTAAAGTAACACACAAAAGTACAAGTTCAAGTCGCCAATATAAATGGTTTTATTGTGGGGGAGGGGGAAGAAGGGAGAGGGGTGTTCAGACGATACTACATGTTGTCACGCATGGACAAACCTGGTATTTAACCGTTCAAACGTTTGATGCAGCAGAAAACTTGTTAAATTGAAATCAAAATTTGGCCATAACCTAAGGTTTAACAACATGCTGTATCGTCTGAACTCCCTTACCGCCCTCCCCCTACCCCCTCATAAAACTACATTTATAAAGGGTAAAAAAAAGAGAAAATATAAGGTTAATTTCTACACAGCGATAAACTTTTTATACAGTGCACTATGGTTCAAAAATCGGATTTGGCCGCATAAAATCTTTCTTTTTGAACTTCATAATAAAAAGAAAAACAATGTGATTTTACAAAAATGATGACCAAACGCACACAACTTAAACTGCTTGCGTGTATGTGTAACGTTTAAAGCTTCTCACTGAAAGAAATAGAACGTTAAAGCATTTTGAAAGCTTCCTGAAAGCTTTATGTAAAAAAAGAATAACAAATAGACGCGAATAGAAAAATTATGAAATCACAACCTAATTTCTTATTATTTCTTTTATACAGGGTGTTCCGCAATTGAGTGCAACTATTTACGGAGGTGAAAGGTTATGTAGAACTGAGCAAATAATCGTATCGGAGGGGGGGTCTATTTTCACATTCTTAGGAGCTACAGGGTAAATTAATAATTCACGACTTTGGTTTACATTATTGTTTCTAGCAGGAAACTAACTAACACAAAACTTATTTTGAGAGCTCATTATAAAGGCAATAAAATCACCTTTCTAACGGTATACCAACAAATCCTACCGACTTAACCGTTACCGAGCTGTGCTCGTGTAAAGATGAAATCAATCGGTTGAAACTACCAAACTTCAACTTTGAGTGCATATTTCTCAGAATTTTGCGTAAGAAATGAATTTTTTTTCAGGATCAATTTTGTAATTTATTCAATTTTCTTTTCAATGACACCAAAAACATAAACATACCTTTAAAAATAAAAAAGTTGGCTGTACTAAAAAAATTATGCTTATTAGAAAACAACGATATTATCTACTGCATAAGTTATTGTAATGTCATTATTTACCATTATTTTCTAATAGGTATAATTTTTTTAGTACAGCCAACTTTTTTATTTTTTGAGATATGTTTATGTTTTTGGTGTCATTAAAAAGAAAAATGAATAAATTACAAAACTCATCCTAAAAAAAAATTTCATTTATTACGCGAAATTCTGAGAAATTTGCATTCAAAGTTGAAATTTAGTAGTTTCAACCGATTGATTTCATCTTTACACAAGTACAGTTCGGTAACGGTTAAGTCAGTGGGGTTTGTTGGTATACCGTTAGAAAGGTGATTTTATTGCCTTTGCAATGAGCTATCAAAATAAGTTTTGTGTAAGTTAGTTTTCCTGCTAGAAACAATAACGTAAACCAAAGTCGTGAAGTATTAAATAACCCTGTAACTCCTAAGAATGTGAAAATAGACCCTCCCCCACCCATACGATTTCTTGCTCAGTTCGACATAACCTTTCACCTCCCTCCGTTAATAGTTGCACTCCATTGCGGGACACCCTGTATATTATTATTATTATTAAATGTTTATTATTTATTATTATATACTAGAGTATCGCCTGTGGCCTAAATTCAGCCATATTAAAATCGGGTTTTCTTTTGTTTTTTTGCTGAACGCACCAACCCATAGCCTGAACAGAAGTATTGAAAAAATAAACAATTATAAATGTCTTCGCATGTGTTATATAAAAGAAGCAGCAGTTTAACAATTTTTTGACGCTGACGCGGTAGCAAAATTTTATTTTATTGAGAGAGAAATTAAGAGAAAACACCAACAACAATAATGATGCACAGCGCTTTTGAAATGTCTGCGACTCTTTAGGCCCAACCAAAATAGACGTGTTGCTCCGTAACGAGTAGAGACGGAAATGTTCGCTTTAAGTCCCATTTCTGACGTGCCGATATGACGACGATTTCGACGACTAATCGGTGAGAGTAATCGTCGTCATATCCGCATGTCTAACTTGGGACCAAGGTTGATTTATAAAGTTGTCGCAAGGGAGAGAGAGCGAGTACCCATAATTGTCAAATCGAAGTTGACAACTCATAGACAATCTGCAAGTGCTCTCTATTATCATCCGTTTTTCTTTCGTAGTCATTCGCAAAATTGGCTGGTTTTGACAATTATGGGTTCTGAGAAGAGAGTGCGATCAGCTATGCGACAACCTTATAAATCAACCTTGCACCTATGATACCATACCATGCTTGCATCGAATAAGACAAATTTTACTCTCCCACATGATACAATGATAAGGTAGGGCCGCTTCGCTGAGTGCTCTCACGCGTCAACGAAGAGTCGATAATGAGAAGGAAGATATATGTCAAAACGACGAATTTCATAGAAATTGCAAATGAAGAAAATATTTTATGTTTCCAAGTTGCAAACAGTGCGGTCGCGGGTGTTAAATTTGTGATAATTTGAGTGAAAATATAAAAAAAGTGTAATAAAAACTATAAAATGTGAAATAAGTCTTAAAATTGCAAAAAAAAACCTGTAACAGTTTTAACCTAAAAACAACTGCGAAACGTGAGCATAAAGAAATTCTCGATGAACAGCTGATTTTGACATCTGTCTCGCTTTATTCTGCTTTCTACTCCATTCCTCTCCGAGTCGGCCTTACCTTATAATTCTACCATGCTCTCCCATATCTGAGAGCGAGTCTCTGAGAGCGAGAATCGACTACCACAAAACTACAGAAAATATAATAGGATTAGTGTGCCCATCACTGCTATAAAATAATAAAATATTGCTCAATCTCTCTACTGGTCAGTTGAAATAGAAATTTGAAAATGTTCTCAATTACACATTACTCGATTTGCAAATATTAAAAAAATGTTTATTTTTCATAAATTTACAAAACTCCTATTAATCACAGATATCCTTATTGTGACAAAAGATTGTGTAGATATATATATATATATATATATTTATTTAAACAGCTTTAAACAGCTGCAGAAAATAAATAAGCCTCAATTTTTCTCACTTATAATATTAGCTTTTTCTCTTGCCGACATTTTTCTCATACTGTTCTTCTCTTCATTGCCTCTAATGCTTTTTCCCCAAAAAAACTTCCATCATATCAATCAAATAGCGGTATTTTATGTTAACCTTTAGCTTACTTATGAATTATTTGCCACTAATTTAAGTATAAACAAAACAATAAAAAATTATGAGCTTGACAATAGAATTGATTGCTTTTGTTGTAATAACTTTTTTGTAAGCATTGTGACATCTATGCAAGAAAAAAAAAATTGATTAATTTTCTTTTGTTATTATTGTGTGGGCAAACAAACACACACCCGTACGCACACACACATTTACCCATACCCACATCTGCACTTTTACGCATATCTGTATAGTCTTAATGAACATATTTACATCGACATGTTTTGCCAGTTTCGCTCTTCGTCACATAATGTAGATTTTTCACGATTTATTTTCTTCTTATGAGACCTGCCAGATGGCGGGATTTTCACCGTTTTTTTGAGGTTTTTCCACTAAAAAGAAACGGTGTGCAAAAAACAGTGATTAAAACGGGCAGAGAAAGTAGAACTAGAAAATAAATGATTTTTAAAACTTTTTTAATACAACCTTGTCGAACCAAAAAATATTATCCTCTTAATTTAAATCTATTGAAATATGTTTGATTGTCCAGATTAAAAGAAGAAGTCCTTCAAGGTTGTATTTTTTATAGAACTAATCTGCTTCAATTTATTCATTGGGCACATTTTTCTTACACCTTATTAAGATTAATATAGAATCTCTAACAAATATTTAAAGCTTTTCATTATCGAAAATGATTATTTATCGATAATAAAAATTCCAGCGACCCACCTTTCGTATCCTGGCTTTAACAGAGCGTAACCTACACTAAGAGTTACCGACTACCGTTTGTGTTGATTACTTACTACGCAAACATTACAAACAGTACTGTATGTTTTGCTGTCGAATGGTACAGAATGATGATAATGTTTGTGTTCAGAAAACTCGCTCAGGCCTCTAATAGACAGACTGGAATTAAGAATTGAATTTCTAAACATAAAATGCCTCCATTATTCAGTTCCGATTTCAAGGCTGAAATTAAGATATATTTCAGGCTTCCTTTTTACAGATCTGTATTCTTACCTGAAATTAAACAAAAAAATCAGTCCTTTTTAATCATATCTGAATTCGAAATAAAAATTTATTTCAGACCAGAATTCATAGATGACTATTTAAAAAAAGTCATACCAAACTTCAGGTCTAAAGAGGCGGACACTTGTATGAAGGGCTGTTTTCAAAAAAAGCTCAGTAGAGGTGTCAAACTATCGATAGTCTCGAAAAAAATAATAAACAAAAATTATATATTTCATCCTTAATGTATGAACAAACAATCTCGGCCACATAGTCGGCCAAAAACTTAATTTACATTTAAACATAAAAAAAAAAACAAAAATGGAAAAGTATTTTCTGGTATAGATATCAAAGTTTAATTAACCCTCCAGTGGTTTCTACTTACGAAAAGCAGCTTGTTTACATGCCTCTCTTTAAGTCTTGCACACCTCACCGATACCACCTGCCTGCCCTGCTTTGCTAAATATTCGAGCCCTGCATGAATATATTCATCAAGTGAATATACCCTGATTCTCTGCTGTAGCAGTCACTGCAAGCAAAACTGCAAGCGAATAAATGTAAACAACAGCTCGTGTAGCGCTAAAGACTAACTTTTTATTTGTTCTCTGCTCGCTTTTCATACACTTTTGCACTGAGGTGAGCTTGCGATCTACGTGTTGCTTAAATTTTTTTCTCTGAGCACTTAATAAACTACACGAATACTCAGATATCTGCTGCAGTGACGTGAATAAGAGTAAATATGTTGGGTTTTCACCGCAATAAGCTTTTTGTTATTCTTAATGCATACGAGTATTTGTGTTATTTTTTGTTGCTTTATTCGCTACCTTCCATACAAAAAACACAAACACGAAAATAGTCGAAAATAGTTTATATTGGCAGTAGCTAAGCTCCTAGAGGGGTCAAATATATGACTTGGTCCTATTATTTTTTTCCCCTCAACATTTCTCCCGAACACACCTACCCCCTATCTACCACCCTTCTTTGGGTCCCCATACAAAAACACAAAAGCTGTCGAAAATAGTTTATATTGGCCGTAGCTAAGCTCCTAGAGGGGTCAAATATATGAGTTGGTCCTATTATATTTTGCCCCTCAATATTTCTTCCGAACACACCTACCCTCTATATGCCACCCTTCTTAGGGTCCCCATACAAAAAATGTCGAAAATAGTTTATATCGGCCGTAGCTGTACTCTTAGAGGAGTCAAATATATGAGTTGGTCCTATTATTTTTTGCCCTCAACATTTCTTCCGAACACACCTACCCGCTATCTACCATCCTTTTTTGGGTCCCAATACAAAAAACATCTATTTTCTACGAACGAAGGAATAAAAAAATATTCGCTAAATATTCAGGGTAGGAACACTGATATTTTTGTTATTTGTTATTGCTTTATTTGCTACCTGCTGGTGTTAGTAAAGCATCGTGCTCATATTCTCTTGGTTTCTTATATATGAATAAAACAAAGAGAGTGTATGAGCAGATATGAGCAAAGCAGAAAGGGGACAGAGGAAATTTTTTATTCTATAGTTAGAGAATATATTCAGGGAGGCGAAAAAGCATACTCATGCAGGGCTCTAGTATTTATTAAGTTTTTGGTATAAATGTGAAAACGACCAAAAAAAAACCGGGTAAAATAATTATTTTGCATGCAGAAATGGGAAATTATTTTCTCTAACACCTGGCCACACAATGCTCGTAATATACTGTGTTTGCTTTTTTCTTATAGTGCTGTGTTTTACTTAGTTTTTAGTGTAGAGTTTGTATATTTTTTGTTTTTTATTCTTTATTGACCTTGAAATACCTACCTACCCTCTATATGCCACCCTTCTTAGGGTCCCCATACAAAAAATGTCGAAAATAGTTTATATCGGCCGTAGCTGTACTCTTAGAGGAGTCAAATATATGAGTTGGTCCTATTATTTTTTGCCCTCAACATTTCTTCCGAACACACCTACCCGCTATCTACCATCCTTCTTTGGGTCCCAATACAAAAAACATCTATTTTCTACGAACGAAGGAATAAAAAAATATTCGCTAAATATTCAGGGTAGGAACACTGATATTTTTGTTATTTGTTATTGCTTTATTTGCTACCTGCTGGTGTTAGTAAAGCATCGTGCTCATATTCTCTTGGTTTCTTATATATGAATAAAACAAAGAGAGTGTATAAGCAGGTATGAGCAAAGCAGAAAGGGGACAGAGGAAATTTTTTATTCTATAGTTAGAGAATATATTCAGGGTGGCGAAAAAGCATACTCATGCAGGGCTCTAGTATTTATTAAGTTTTTGGTATAAATGTGAAAACGACCAAAAAAAAAACCGGGTAAAATATTTATTTTGCATGCAGAAATGGGAAATTATTTTCTCTAACACCTGGCCACACAATGCTCGTAATATACTGTGTTTGCTTTTTTCTTATAGTGCTGTGTTTTACTTAGTTTTTAGTGTAGAGTTTGTATATTTTTTGTTTTTTATTCTTTATTGACCTTGAAATATTTTCTGTTGTGTTGTGTGCGCATCAGCTGCGTTTTAAAATAACAACTCTGTTATTGCAACCCTCTTGCAAGCATTTACTTTAGGAAACGATCAAAAAAGAAAAATTCCCTTTGTTTTCGACACGTTAATTCTATGTATGCGACTTATTTTTTATTTTTTTTATTTTTTTTTTTTGTCTTCTTTTCATCTCCAGTTCTCGTCTCCAGTTGGAAAAGTCATAAAAGTCCACATATAGCCGGGATTTAAAAATATACATTTGTTTTTCTCTATGAATATACAGTGGCTCACATCTTGTTTTATGCAGTGCATACTTTAAGGCTCTATAACAACGAAACTAACAGGAATATAAAAACTTTTAACAATTGAACTTCGTTTATTAAGAAAATATACATTAAAATAATTAAAAACTAAGAAAACAAAAAATACTGCCTAATTTGGCACGACTACGATTTCCGGGGCGCCGCAATTTGAAAGTGCTTTCTGGTAGAGAACTACAAAAAAATATGATTGGCCGATGAAAAACTCGATTACTAGTTATCGAGATAGCGATTTTTTTTGCTAAAAGATCTTCAAAAAAAGAGTCAGTTCTTTGCCATTATCCAATGGATTAAAAAGATTAGCATGTCATTTGAAAGGTAATTACCTGGGATAGGTTTATCAGTATTAATATATTTTAGTATACCTCACCTTAACTTTATTTTTATACCTTACCCTACCTTGCCTTACCTTACCTTACCTTACCTTACCTAACCTTACCTTACCATACCTTATCTTACCTTCCAATAAGGACCTTAACTTACCTTACCTTACATAACTCAGATTCATTAATGCTCTCATTTAGAACATTTATTAGTTTTTGTTGTAGTCAAAAAAAAAAAAAGGTTCAACAAAAAACAAAATTGTCCATTACAAGCACGCCTTCAAATCTATTTACGTAATAAAGATAGATATTGTGTAAATAAAAAATTAAAAAGAGCAAACAGCAAAATCGCCAACAGCAAACACTTTACACCATACACCCACGCATGTGTTGTTATTGTTGTTGGAGCCAGAATTGGGAGTGACACGCCGCCCCTCTCCTGAGTTTGTAATAAATACTTTTTTTTTTTAAATTTACACGATTTCGAACTTGGGTAGAGCAACGTTTTCCCAGACCTACGTTAACTATGAACTACTTGACTCTACTACACAACGATTTGTTCTATTCTCTTAACTTTCTCCCTTGCGCTCTCATCGTCAGCATTGACCTCAACTCAGTCACGGGGTGGCTGCCTACGTGCAGAATGTCACACGACCAATCAACAAACTCAAGCAGCAGTAGCGTGCAAAAGATTAAATTTTTATTTTTGTAGAGAACTCTCTATATACATACACAAATTATGTTTGCATTTTTTGTTTTATTTTAACCTCAATTCATGTTGTTGTTAATGAAAGAAACAATGAAAATTACAGAGAGAGCATGCTTGTTTTTATTCCTACGTGCATTTTATTTGTGGCTCATACTAAAATTACAACAATTTTTATTATTTGCTTACTCTGAGTAAATATTCATGGGTACCCCCCTCCGCCTCCTCTACTTAAGCACTTTAGCAGCAAATTAATATTAATTTATTTTGTGCATTAAGCTGAGCAGCTCGATTTTGTTGTTATTATAATAAAAATTTGGCGTCTTTTTAAAAAATTTTAAAGCGCTTTACAGAGCTGCTACGCTCTGCTTAGTTGCTGCTCTTGCTCTTTGAAATGAAAGTGAAATTTGAGATTTTGCGCATAA
Organism: Coremacera marginata; assembly: GCA_914767935.1. Lineage (NCBI taxonomy): Eukaryota > Metazoa > Arthropoda > Insecta > Diptera > Sciomyzidae > Coremacera > Coremacera marginata. Next base: position 45,647,557 of record OU612043.1, read on the forward strand.
GTAACGGCTATGGGTTGGCAGCGCCCACCCCCACCTTTAAAAGCATATCCCCCTGTATACACACATCAAACCCACAATATTGCGTAAGCTACGCTGCTTTGTTTTTTTTCTATTTTATTGAAAAATAAGGGTTGTCGCTGTCGTCTACTGCGTTTTCACTTTCATTTTGGTCTCAGTCTCTCATCAAGTCCTGTTTATATTGCTTTTGTTATTGCTCTTATTACAAGGCAGCTGTTATCACGTGATGTTCATACTACGCTGTAGTATTCGTTTATTTCTGTAAACCAAAACTCAAGTTTGGCGCTTAAACGTGTTTATTGTTGTTTTTTTTTTTTGTTTTTTGTAAATGTCGGTGTATTTGTTGTAATTTTATTTAAATCAGTTAGGAAGAAGGTGAAAAGGGGGGGGGTGCATTATTGACGTACTCTAGAGAGTATTAAAGTATATGTGGCTTATTTCTAAACACTACAAATTCGAAGAGTTTAAAATCTCTTCAAGTGTAATTCCGGCCTTGTGGGAGTTAATTCAATAATATTATTTAACCTATTAAGTCTATAAATATGGGTGTGGGTGTATTTGAAGCGCTTCATATGCGACGTAGCCAATATTTTTAATAAGGATTTGATTTCAAACGTAACACACTTTTTTGATAGATATTCAATCTGAGCAAGTCGTCTGATCCTGGTAATAACCGGATCAAAATTTGATAAGAATTCCTTGAGCAAGGAAAACCTCTGGAAAGCATTTCCTTAAGAGAACTATGATATGAATATCCGAAGTGTAAACAATTTTCAAAATCATCGTCCTATGCCCCGGACATCTGCAAGAAGAAGAAATATCTTTAAATAACCTCTCAAATCCGTTTTGTCACACGAAGCAGGCATCGCTCGGTTTAGTTGTAAATTTCAAATATTAACGCGTAAAGTTTCGAGCGTTTGTTATGCTTGTATATTGCTCAGAATAAATGTCGTATATGCTTCAATAAACCATTTCTAATTTTTTCCCCCCATCAATTTTTTTAGACAACAGTTTATGTAATTTGTTGCAGTTTAAAAAAAACGTGTTAACTTTGCAACATCTGCATTTTGTTTTGGCCATTTCCTTATACTTTACTACTACACACCTTTTTTATTAGAATATCTTTTATGTTGTTTTATAATAAAACTTTTTTATTTTACCTACTCTATTGCGCTCAACGCTTTGTAATTCTTTCGCATTATTGCCGTATTTGTAAAAATTGCCTTTTTTTTCTTCCTCTTTCAACCGTCTACTAATAATATCTTTGATGATTTCTCTGCTTTTCTTTTTATTTTGTTCAAACGTTATTTTAGCTCTGCTATTATAGAGACAACAGCGCTGTTAACTTTAACATAGCCATTACAGCGTGCTAAGGGCAGGCGTTGTTTATACTCTGGATTTAGTGACGCGTTATTCTACGTTTTTCTCTGAACTTCTTTTTGCTGCTTGAAGTGGAGTTATTTTAGTATGTTTTTGTGTTTCTCATACCGCTCACATATTGTGATCTACCTTGTATATTTTCGCTCTCTACCGGTGCGCCATACATACTGTGTTGCCAGAAGAAAGAATTTTTGCCATTTTGCGGGAATTTTCAATTCAAAAGGGAAAATGGATAAAATAAGCTTCAAAACGCTGAAATGAGGTTGAATTTTCTTACAAAGTGAACAAAAGCGTGGTATTATATTCACACCGAACTCGTTAGTTTGTTAGTTGATATTTGTAGCTTTTTGGCGTAGAATTTCATCTTAGAGCGCAATTTTTAGGGGGGTATTTTCATAAATTTTTTCAAGGTCATGCTAACGTTTTTGGGGGACACTTTAGGGTATGCTGTTAATATTCATCGTACAAAGATAAAATTTATGCCAAAATATCAGTTATTTTATGCATAAAATTAATTCTAACATTGGATTTTGTCACTTCTTTAATAAGACCACAAGATAGAGGAAAAAAAGAAGAAGAATTCACATTTTTATATGAGAAAATCATGCATTGATGAGTTGCTGCTGACGTTCCTATGGTTGTTGCATCGTGTTGTTTATTGAAAAGAATCGTTTTACGAATTTCTCAGAACTTTACAAGCAATGTTTGCGCATATAAATGCTTGCGCTGTTAAAAAGCTTTCAGTCTGCGAGCAGACTTCAATCAGTTGGGCTGGCGTCACTTTGTCCGCCTGATACACACAAAAATAAAACGTTGCAATACGAAAAATATTTCATATTTAAAAAACGCAGCGCTTTTACACAGAAACCATTTTTAGTAACTGTACGTATGTATAAAATATTTGCATATATATATATTAGCATATTTCTTTCGTTTTTGTTATTGTTTTTGTTAATCTTCAGTAAGATTAATACAATAAATAATACATAAATAATACAAAAAATTATATTACTGCTGTGCAGGTTTACATATATTGTGTCTGTGCTTGGTGCTTAATTCTATTAAAAATGCTATTAAAAACTCCATTTTTTTTTGAAAATATCATAAAAAATCGAATATTTATTAAACTAATTTTGTGTATATCACGTATAAAATATTTTATGTTTATTTGTTCAAATTTAAATTTTCAATTATATTTAAAATATACATATAAGTTCTTTACTGCAGAAAAAATAATAAATTCATAAACTAAACATAAGATTGAATTATATTTATTTATAACCAACATAAAAATTAACAAGAACAACAAATTCATCAACAAATATATCAACAAAAAATTCTACGTCCACACTTACGATACAATCGAAATTGTCTTTTTTTTTTACATGCACCTTATTTTTGTAAAATTATCGAACTACCGAGTAACAACGTAGCAACTCTGAAAATTGTTTTTTGTTAGTTGACAAAATACAAATTCGAAAAAAAACGAATTTTTCAAATTAGATAGTTTGACGTGGTGGGAACGATATATATGACCTTTTTTGATTTTTTATACTGGTTTCCTTAAGATGAAATGATTTGTGCTTGTGCTAAATGTTGTTATTTTAAGCATATTTATCTTAGTTGTTCTGCTTTTTTTTACTCCATATTTCCTGATATCACAGTTAAAATACACAACTGTTTCTGCCCACATTAAAAAAATCTTTTATAAAATATGAAAAGAGTCATTATTAAATTCTATTCTTAAAGCTAACTTAAATTAACTTTAACTACTCTAATCTAATTTAAATTAACTTTAACTATTTTAATTTTATTCTTTAAATCTATCTTAAATTTACTTTAACTACTGCACGTTAATTCACTTTTCAATTAAATTTATTTTTCATGATAGTAGACAAACATTTCTGTAAGAACCTATAAATAGTCTAAATTCTCTCAAAATTTGATTTAATCTTATGAAAATATTTGTCAGACCTGAGTCAAGGTCGGAGATTTCTTTCAAATTAATTTTATATCCTTTTTATTCTTTCGAAGATAATTATATCCATATAAATGTGATTTATGCTTGTACGGTATATTAAAAACAAATTTTAAATGGTAATTTTAGAATTTTTTTTTATATATTTGGGCTTAAGAGGTCCAAATAGATATAATAAAATTATAAAAAGAAAAGATTGGGGCTTGCCACCTAAAGTGTAGAGCGAGGTGGGATAATGTGTACCATGGGGTGATGTGTAACACAGTGATTTTTCATACAAAATGTTAACATATGAGTGAATGATGTTTCTTTTGACAGCATCTAGTTTTTCAACAAGTGTTGGAAGTAGGCAAACATACGGGGGAGATGTGTAACACATCTTACACATTATAATTGCCATTAAAGAGGCAACAACGTCAAACTCTGAAATGCAATTACATCAACGGCATTAAAAGAGATCGTCCCAGTTCATACTATTCAGCCCAGACCAAAAAGCAATCGTGGTAGGAAGTCAATGAAAACTGTGTTCTTACAAGGCTACAAAAACGTGTACAGTTGCAGGAGGTGGCAAAAAAAAAAAAGAAAATACGGAAAAGAAAACCAAACAAACGACAAAGAAAGCTGCAGGTGCTCGGCCGCAAAACCGGCAAAATTCATTTGAATGTAACAAATGTAAGTGCCTTTTTTATTTTTTGTGTGGCATTTTATTTGTGAGAACTGTCACTCCGATATGGATATTTCCGACAAATAATCATTTAATATTTCAATTGTTCTCTTGAGAATCAGATAGCTTTACAAGATATTGCTGTTATTTCATTAAGTTCTTATCATCATACTTTTACTAAACATCAAAAGTCAAAGTAAACATATTAAATTTAAGTTTAAACCAACATTTTGTAGGTGTTACACATCACCCCACCGATTTAAAAAACACAAAAAAAAATCATATATGAAATTTTTGTTCTACTTCATCCATTTCTGAAAATATTCAACAGCCATGAAAACATTCACTTCGAATTGGTTCTTCTGCAAGGGATAGACCTTTAAACCAATCAAAAATTCAATTTCTTAATACTTCTATTGGAGCAAATACAAGCGTGTTACACATTACCCTACTTTAGCCTAATTATTCAAGAAGTAGTTTTGTATTTATTACGCATATATAACAAATATATCAAATGTAGTGTTGGGTTAAAAAACAAATGTAAACTTTTGTATATCAAATGAAAGGTAAAACGTCAGGCTTTAAAAATAAAATAGAATTTTAGCAACTTAATACTGAAGATCTTTGAGGAAATTAAGCTTTTATCAGTAATTTAAAAGTAAATATAAAATGAAAATGGTTATAAAATTCAGTATATTGCTAAAATATATTGTATTTATACTTTTTCTCATGTCGATTTCATGTCAATATTTAAGATCCATAGGATATTGGCAAAGATAAACATGTTTTTTTTTAAACAGATCTTGTAGCAAGGAAAAAGTTTTTTAAAAAATCGATAACTCGACAACTAGTTGAGGTAACGATTTTTTTCAGGAACGCGCAGAAAATCGTTATCGTGTCAAACGAAAAAACAAAATTAAATGTGTTTAATTTTCCTATAAAAAGGAGAAAATGTTAAAAGCGAGCAAATATTAAGGGGGGTTTTAGGCAAAAGCAGTTAAAATTAAGGCAAAGTTTAGCAGTGTTTTCTAAAAAAGTTTATTATATATACAAAAACTGCCATTTGCATGCTTATTTAACATATATAAAGATGGCGCTGAAGTTGTTTTTCTTTAAAAAAAAAAAAAAAAAATGGTGAAAATCGATCCACATCATAGCGTAACTCCTGAATGTCTAAAAACAAAAAAAAATGCATTCAAAAATGACACCTGAATGCACATCTTTTACCAAAATTAAATAAAAATATGGAAAATTAAGAAAATTTTGAATAATAGAAAAGAAAGCCGAAAAATTTACATAATTTTTGACCATATTGTTGCGTGTAAAAACTGGACAAATTTGTCAAAGACGCTCATTTTGCTAAAAGATGTGCAGAATTATATTTAGCAGGGTGTCATTTTTCAAAATTTTTGATATAGAAATTTCGATTCTAATATGGAAGGGCAATGCTTCAGTCACAATTTGTGATCTTTTTTTATTTAGTATATGTAGTAGCTACCTTGGAAAGAATCACTTTCATTCAGTCGTCTTTTTCTGCTAAAGTCTTTTCTTCAAACAAGCTTTTTCTTGATGGAATTCGATGTAAGTAATGAGTCTTTATAAAATATATATACAACTTCTTCGCATCGTTCAGATATCAGGTATATATAGCTCGAAAACCGCAAAAATGTGAAAACCTTAATTTTGCAATTTGCGTGCTCCCTCCACCTCTAAAACTAAGTCGATTTTAGAGTTATTAACCATTTTGATAAAATATTCTAAGCAGCTATTCCAAACAGCATCGATATGGAAAATAAACAAATACCTTAAAAAAATATGAACGAAAATCTAAATCCTCCATACAAAAAATATGGTGTTTTGGGGCATATTCAGAGCCTGGTGCACACCCCTAAAACTGCTTCAAATTAAAAATCAAGTATTCATTAATTCATTGAAGGATCAACTTTAAGAAGCCGCCTCGATATCATGAATTCATTTGAAGGATTAACGTCAGTGTCGCAAAGTATGTGGTGTCACTCTTTTACCCTAAAGACCCCTTCAGTTAAAAGGTTATTACTCCGGAATATCGTATGATAAATTCTCATACGATACCTGATTTTGTTTGGCAAAGCGTTTCAACACTCTGCAGCCACTTAATAAAATTTTTCTGTAAGTTAGGCTTACAACAATATGTCGAAAAGACAAAAAAAACCAAGTCGAAACGACAGAGAGAATTACTAATTGAATTCGCCAACCAATATCAGAGTGTGTATAAGTGTCTACACTATTGACAAAGAATTCATCGTTAAATTAAAATTATGTGTTGCTTTGAATTCTATTTGTGTTGAACCGATTAAAATCGTTACATTTGGAATTTAAAGATGTGTTCAAAAAAATAATTGAAGCTTTAGCTGAAGAAGATGTACAATCCAACACAAATTATGAAAATATACCTGCTTATTTTAAATTTGCATTTTGCATGCAAAAAATATCAATGATTGATGTTGCAAAAATAAATGATTTGTACACCGATATCCTGCTGACTGTTAGCAATGCTGTCAATAAAAGATATCTTAACATACCATTAGATAATGTCAAATCTTCCAGCAGCAGTATAAATATGGAACGTGTTTTTGCGATGGTGAAGAGGAATGAGGATATGGGTCCAAACAAAGAAATTTATACAGGTAAAAGGCCGATGCAATCGCTCTCTTTCTTACCTCACACTGACAAATCAATTTTACAGAACAAACTCATTTCCGAGGTAAATGATAGAGTTAAATTTTTGAAAAGTTCTTATTATGAAAATAAGAAGTGGAACTCTGAAGAAAGAGTAAAGAGATTAGAAAAACTAAAAATTGAGTGTGTTAGAGAAAAAAACGAAGAAGTGACTCAAACTTCTTATGTGTCAAAAATGCGTTAAACTATATACATAGATCTCAAGGAATAATTGTCTGAACTGGTAATAAAAGCTGACCGAATGAGAGTTATGAGGAGACAAATTGATTTATTGAAGAAATCCGGCAAAACTTTTAACGACCCGAAGGAATGGAACGGGAAAGAAATAACTGAGAAAGTTCAGCTTAGGTTAAAACTACAAAATCTTCATTCAAATGCGATAGTACTTTAGGGTAGCTCACTTTGAATAATTAATAAAATGTAAATATTTCAGAAAACTATTTCTGATATAAAAGTCGGGCCACGCCCCCTAGTTAAGAGTTTTTGAAAAATGCCAGAACAGTAGTTGTTGGCTAAAATTATATCTAGCGTAATCTGAAATAAAATTAATTTAAGATTTAAATTAAAATTTAAAATTTTTATTTAATTTAAAATTTTTGAAAATTGTCAGAACAAAAATTGTTGGCTAAGATCATATCAATCCTAAACCGCAATAAAATTAGCAAAAAAAAAAAAATGTTTATAAAGGTTGGGTCACGCCTCCTAAGTGCAAATATTTGCAAAATGCTAGAACAAAAGTTGCTGGCTATGATCATTTCTATTATAAACTGCAAAAAATATACGTTTTTTAAAAAAGCTATTTTCGACACCTTGCTAATTAGATTACAAAAAAATTAAAAAAAAAAAAAAATTAAATTTGGTCGAATAATTTGTTTGCAGTCGTGTGGGCCGTTTTTACAAAGTATGTTTCGAGAAAAACGCATTTAAGGGGGTCCTCTGGTAATCTATGCCAAATTTTAGCCTTTTTTCAAAATATTGTGGAAAGAGAACGAGTAAAGATATTTTAGTTCCGTTTTTTGATTTGGGTAGCTTAATTTATTGAAAAAAATACAAAATTTTGAAAAAGTGAATTTATGGACCGTTCAGAAAGTTCTCGGCCTGGTAACGAGGTTCTCCGGAAAAAAGGTGGGTCCAAATTGCGCACGATTCCAAGTGTAAACATCGTCTGAAAAAAAAAAAAATATTCAGTTACTTAGAATGAATGTCCCTATAGCCCCTACCTCGGAAACAAAAATCGAAATTTTTTTAGGGGGGGAGCCGCCACTTTGAAAATGAAAAATCGAATTTCGACCTTTTTTTTTGTAGTCTAGTGTAGAAAAAAAATAGTAAACATTATTTTTTCGGCAAGTTTGAGGTAGGGGCTATAGCGGCGTAAATTCTGCGTCGTTTCATGCCTCATATATCAAAATCGGTCAAAAACTGTTTGAGTTATCGTGCGCAAAGTTTTGAAAAACATGGTTTCGAGAAAAACGCGTTTAAAGTTTTGACTTCAATTTTGAGGCACACAAATGACATTAACACATATTTTTTTAATACAATACTTACGAATATTAATCGGCAATTCCAGCCCCATAAAGTGTGCCTTCCTCCATCTCATAAAACGAGTTTTCCATGGCTTTTTGGGCTCTGCGGGCTGTGCGACCCTCTTTCGATGATGCGTACGTTTTTAGCTCTGAGCGTTGAAGTCGTTTTCCGTCGCGAGATTCAGCATACATCTCGGCTTGTGGGCCGATGACAATACCCATTGTTGACATTATTTTTAAAATACTCGAAAATAAACTGAATCTCGTTCGTTTGCTTCTTTCATGTGAACACCTGGGCTCAAAATCATTTCAACCCCTAAATCAAAACATGCATGTATACATACTGCATGTATACATACTGTGTGTGTATATTTTGTAATATCAATACATATTTTGGAAGAATTCCACAGAATTTTCGACTAATGACTGCAGGCAAATAAACAACTTTGCTGATGCGTTATTTTGACGAAAACATACCTACACAAAAATGCCTGTATCTCCTAAACTATTTCGAATTTTGAAAAATCCTTTTGGGAAAATGTTTTTGAGTATCTGAGCAATAGAAATATGAAAAAAATTGAAAAAAATTTTTCGGATTACCAGAGGACCCCCTTAAAGCTTCAAACTGAAAACAAAACTGTAACAATTAAATTTTTTTTTTTTTCTGCAAGGTAGAGTTTATATAGTATATATAGATAGAAACATTCCACACATACACACATACAGCGAATATAACGCGTTTTAACAGCTTCTTCAGTTGGATCGATTGGTACTCTGGCGCATCGGATTTGAAGCTCTCTAGAATCTGTATTATAAACGGGATTGATTTTGAAATGATTGATTTTTTACATATTATCGAATACACGCCCGATTACGATTTCCGTGGCGCCGCGATTTGAAAGTGTTTTCTGGTAGAGAACAACAAAAAAACATGATTCACCGAACAAAAAAATCGATAACTCTTTTAGTTATCGATTTAAAAAAAAATTTTTTTTGTTAAAAGATCTGTTCAAAAAACCATCTATATCTTTGCCGTTACTCAATGGATCTTTAAGATTGATATGTCATTTGAAAGGTCATTAAATGATCTTTCAAATATATTTATTATAAATATGTTGGCTACAATATTTTTAGTTTTATAAGCAAATTTATTCCAAAGTTGAATTTTTTAATAAAAAGAACCGTTATTTTCTAAAAAGTTTACGTTATTAAGTTACTAAAAATATATTTTTTTTTTAAAAGCTTACAGCTAGACCTTTTGTTTGATATATAAAAATATGTATTTTTTTTTTTTGATTTCACACTATATTACATAAAATTTAATAAAATGGAAACCAATGTTCGAAACTGATCGACTAAAAATTAAAAATTTTTTCACTGGCTCGAAAATCCCTTTCATTCATATAAATATTGGCAATAGCTACAATGTTGCCTTAAAAACAATTGTCTATTGTAATGGCAATACTCGAAAATATATGGAAAATGTGGATATGGAAATATGGAGTGAAATAAACAACTTTTTTTCGTACAAGGGCAAATCATTGTATCATAAAAAATACCATAAAAAATTAAATAAATCTTATATATTATAAACCAAATGAAAGATAAATTTTTAAGCTTTAAGGTGGGACATGACATTCGCGGCAGAGAAAACAGACCTTTTTTTAAAAATTCATAACTCAGTCAAAAACAAACATTTTTCCAAAATTGAACAAATTACAAGAAAAAAAAATCAAAAAAATATAGTTTTCACTCCAACATGGTTTTATAGAGCTCCAAACTGGCGGCAGAGAAAAAAACGGGGCCTCGTGGTTGCAGCGCTGGGAGTTGCAAAAATTGTCCGAACTTTTTAAATCTTAACAAAATTGGTTATCGTATGACATGAGCTTTTTTTTAAAAATTTTTTTTCCATTTTTGGTGATGTTCCAAATTTCAAAGTGTTTTTTCGAAAAAAAATATTGACTTTAAAAATTCATAAAAAATCGAAAAAAAGCTCGTCTCATACGATAGCGAATCAAGTTTAAAAATATACAAAATTTCGTCAAAAAATGAACCCGCTAGTGCCGCAACCAGTACGAAAAACATGGTTTCGAGATAAACGCGTTCAAAGTTTGTGAACAAAGAAAAAAAAGGTTACCTTCAATCTGCCATGCCTGCTTCGTACTGTATGCTTTCGTTATCTTGTCTTGTGCTGTTTCTTATAGTTTCTTGCAATCGTTTAGCTATTCAGGCCTCACCCTTCAAGTAGGTACGATATAACAACCACCAAAAGTCAGGTAGCAAGTAAAACAAATATATACCAGCTGCTGTACGTAGGTAGCGCAAAAATTAAAAAGGCGCTCTCACTAATTCGGCTGTAACTTTTGAACCCGTAGGAATTTTTCCATGAAATTTTTTTTATTAGAATCTTAAGAATATTTACTAAAACACCAAATTATTAAAAAAAGCTTTTCAAAGCGATTTCAAAAAACTGCCAATGTTATGTAACCCCTTAATAATTTACTCTTTATAATGCATAGTAATAACGGTAATTTTTGAAAAAATAACGGTTTTGTGTAAGAAAATATTTTTTTATTGCATAAAAATACCCTATAAAATACAAAGTTCTCAACAGATTTCGTTCATTAAAAATTTTTCCTAAAAGCCTTATATACGTATTACCTTTTAAATAATACCTCAATCATTAATATCGGTTATACGGGGTGTCCCGCAATTGAGTGCAACTATTTACGGAGGTTAAAGATTATGTCGAGCTGACAAAAAAATCGTATGGGAGGGGGAAGGGGGGGGTCTTTTTTCATATTCTTAGGAGCTACAGGGTTAATTAATGTTTCACGATCTGGATTCACGTTATTGTTTCTAGCACAAAAAACTAAGTTACGGAAAACTTTTTTTTATAACTCTTTGCAAAGGCAATAAAATTAACTTTTCAACAGTATATCAACAAACAGTACCGACATAACAGTTACCAAGCTGTGCTCGTTCAAAGATGATATCAATTGGTGTAAACTACCAAATATCAACTTTGAGTGCAAATTTCTCAAAATTTCGCTTAATAAATGAAACTTTTGTCTATAATCAACTTTGCAATTTATTCAATTTTCTTTTAAATGACACCAAAAACATAAAGTTATCTTAAAAAATAAAAAAGTTGGCTATACTAAAAAAATTATACTTATTAGAAAATAATGATAAATGATGATATTACAATTATTTAGTTATGCAGTAGATAATAGGCATATGCATGAATACATTTGTTTTGCCTGCAGCAAAGTGCACACTTTCGTACTGTAACACATTTTATAGTATCTTTCAAACTTTTGTACAGTGCTTTCAAATCTAACACAGGCTGAAGCGAGTGGTGTGCAACATTCGGTTGGATCTTAACAGAGTGTGTACACAACTTTGGGTTGGTTGCATAGCTATTTTTCATGCAGACTACTTTGTCTTTTCAAAACGTAGCACGTACACCAAGTAGATTTTGCTGTACAGCTCGAAATAGATATGAAGATCAAGTTAAAAAATCATGTCTAAAAAGGTCAACTTTATTTTTAGTTTAATTTATTCGCTTTATTTTAAAGTTATTGAAGTTTAAAAAATTAAATTTTATTATTTTTAAGGTTTGTATGAATTGCTTTTACATTCTTTTATTTAATCTAACTTACAGTGAGAGTCAAAAATTAGTATACAGTAGATAACTACAAATTCATTTGGATATTGTTCATATAATTAAAGTAGTACATAAAAATGTTAAATGCATAAATTAAGGTCATAACTTAGTGTTTCATTATTCATAAAATTAAAATAGCAATTTAAATTTATCCTTAAGATATGCCGCAGCAATGAAATAATCACCTGAAAAGTGCAGTCAAAAGTTAGTATACAATTTACTACACAGCAACCCATTTTGTGAAATACCGTTAGGTCTGCAAATTTTTTCTTTTGCGACGTGAGTTGCATACTCATTTGTCAAGTTTGTTTAAGTTTTAACACAGTTTGACTTACAATGGCGCGTGGAAGAGACCTCCCGGAAGAAATGCGAAAAATAATCGTGCAGCACCGTGAAGAAGGCAAATCTCTTGGAGAAATTGCTTCAATTGTAAAAAAAAGTCGTGCAACAGTTCAAAAAGTAATCGAAAGATATAAAATTCGTGGAAATATAAAAAATTCCTTGCGAAGCGGACGTCCTAGCGCATTGACAGAAGGCGAAGTTCGAAGAGTTGTAAGAGAAGTGAAGAAAAAACCAAGGTCCAGTGCGGTACAAATCGCTCAAAACCTCGCCACCGAACGTGGTAATGAAGTAAGTGCCTCAACTATTCGTAGAGTCCTAAATGCTAGCGGATTGCACGGAAGAATACCCAGGAAAAAACCATGCATTTCGGCTGCAAACCACCTGCAACGCCTCAATTTCGCAAACTCCCATAAAACTACCGTGCAGTCGTTTTGGAACAACGTAATTTTTAGCGATGAAAGTAAATTTGAGATTTTTGGAGCTAAACGAAAAGGTAAGATCTGGAGATCAGCTAACAGTGAGCTTCTTTCGCAAAACCTCATTCCAACCGTTAAGCACGGTGGCGGCTCAGTGATGGTTTGGGGTTGCATGTCGGCTGCTGGGACCGGAAATCTGGTATTTATTGAGTCCACAATGAATAGCCGAAACTACCTGCAAATTTGAAAATCAAATTTAAAAGACAGTGTGCAAAAGCTGGGTCTTACAACGCCTTGGGTCTTCCAACAGGATAACGACCCAAAGCATACAGCCCTAATAGTAAAGGAATGGCTCTTGTATAATGTCCCTAAACAGCTTAATTCACCACCGCAATCTCCAGATCTTAACCCAATCGAACACTTATGGGAAGTTTTAGACAGAAATATACGAAAAAGGACCATATCTTGTAAGCAAGATCTTAAAACGGCATTAGCAGAAGAATGGGCTAAGATTTCACCAGCAGTGACACAGAATCTGGTTAATTCAATGCCAAGAAGAGTGGAAGCAGTTATTAAGGCTCGAGGTGGACCCACAAAGTACTAAAACTTGCCTTATATTCACGTCTAGGTAAAAAGAAATGGAGTTTTAAATGAATGTATACTAACTTTTGACTGCACTTTTCAGGCGATTTTCTCATTGCTGTGGCATTTCTTCAAAACAAATTTGAATTCTTATTTAAGTTTTATGAATAATTAAACACTATGTTATGACCTTCATTTATACATTTACATTTTTTTTTTATAACGTAAAATATATGAACAACATCCAAATGAATTTGTAGTTATACTCTGTATACTAATTTTTGACTCTCACTGTATATACATGTACTTGGTATACGAGCACAAGTACGCGAGGAAATTTCATATTGAAAACAATTCGGTTTTGAGTACAGTACTTGAATGCTTTACTTTTGTTTTGTAGTATACTCACTCGTAGTTGGTTGTTGACAATGATAGACGTATACGTGTTCGTATACGTGTTTCAAGCAAATGTTTTGAAGAGGCGTTCGGATGTATTCGTGCAGATGTCTAGTAATTATTGTTTTCTAAAAAGTATAATTTTTTTAGTACAACCAACTTTTTATTTTTTGAGATATGTTTATGTTTTTGGTGTCATTGAAAACAAAATTGAATAAATTAAATTACTAAATTCATCAAAAAAAAAAAATTCATTTATTACGCGAAATTCCGTCAAATTTGCAATCAAAGTTTAAATTTGGTAGTTACAAATTATTGATTTCATTTTCACACGAACACAGCTCGGTAATGGTTAAGTCGGTAGGGTTTGTTGATATACCGTTAGAAAGGTGATTTTATTACCTTTACAATGAGCTATCAAACTAACTACTTATGTAAGTTAGTTTTCCTGCTAGAAACAATAACGTGAATCAAAGTCGTGAAATATTAATTAACCCTGTAGCTCCTAAGAATGGGAAAATAGACCCCTCCCTTTCCATACGATTTTTTTCTCAGCTTGACATAACCTTTCGCCTACGTAAATAGTTGCACTCAATTGCGGGATACCCTGTATATTCCCTTTTAAATAACATCTCAATCATTAATATCGGTTATATATTTAGAATAATATAGCCAACTTTCTTCATAGACCTTATAACAAAAATAAAAAAAAATTTTTAAATCGATAACTCGAAAACAAATCGATAAATCGACCTTTCCTTTGGTTATTTTTATTGAGAGTACTCTGCGAATCCATCGTCAAATTGTGGCGCCCCGGAAATCGTAATCCTCCCGTTGTACATTCAAAAGCATTTAAAAAAAAAAAAAAAAATTTAATATTCAAAAAATTGTTTGCCTAAAACCTCTCTTAAGGAAAGTACGCTGAAAACTTCTTGAGCTGCATATACAAAACGTGATAAACTCTTTCAAAATCTGGCTACACTAGGCACAGGCCCCCATTGTTGTTATCGTTTATTTTGTTGTTATTTTTTTGCCCCCCAACAGCAGGCTGCTGCTGCTGCTGCTGCTGCTGCTGTTGTTGTCTGTCAGCGCTTCTTGTGTTTCTATGCTTTTGCGGACAGCGTCTGTTCTCAGTACATTTTCAACAACCGGGTGTACAAGTTGTCTGACGACGCATGAGAATTTTAACACAAAACAAAAGCAAAGATATAAAGAAAGAATAGAAACAAAAATATAACAATAAAATATACATAATTATTCTGCTTTAAATACGAACCGAAAGAAAAATAAAGAAAGCAGTCAATGAAAATTGCTATAAAATTCCCGCATGCTTTGCCGAAAACCGGCATAAGAAACTTTAATTATATATACATATATATAAACCTAATATGCATGTTTAAAAATAAAAAAAAAAAAAATTGTATGTATGTGTCATATACATATAAGCCATGTATAAAAAAAACATATTGTTAAAAGAACTGCAAAAATATTTAACCGGCTACTCACGCGAACACGTTTTTACCAACTTTAACAATAAATCTTGTACAAAATAATTCAACACAGCTAATTATGCAAAACTGCTTTTGTTCAAAATTCATTTTTTATAAATTTTAAAATAAAATTCTGGTTTGATCGAACAGGTTTTACAAACGACCTCACATCGATCAGTATTAGTTGAACAACGGAAATCGATATCGACTAAATTTGAGTAACAAATAAAACTCAAAACTCTGACTGGAAATAAATAAACAACTTAAAAATAATAGCCAAAACAATAAAAAACATTTAAAGCAAAACAACGTGTTGTGTTTTGATTTTTTTAATTGTTAAAACACAAAAAAAAAAAAAAAATGTTTTACGCCAGATGAAAAAAATTTGTTCTAATTAACAGCGTGTCGAAAAATACGTTATTTTATATATATATATATATATATACATAAACAATAACAGAATAAAAAATTAAAAAAAAAATAATTGTGCCGGTTAATTGCTTTTCAACAACAGAATAGAAAAAATTGAAAATTTTTTTTTAAAACTATCTGTCTGCAGCTTGCTTAGAATTACGTAAGTTGTTTTTGTTTTTATTATTTATAGTGATTTTATGGTTTTTCGAAATGTGAACGAATATCGATGTAAACAAAAGCGTTTTTTGTTTATATTTGTTATTATTAAAAAATAAAATAAAATTTACGAGCCACCCTTGTATGCAAAAAATAATCCATTGAGACCCAACAGTTGAGCAAAGGCAGATTTTAATCAGGATATTTTAACTGAATTTATTCATTACATTTTCGAATAATACTTTAAACAAATTTATTTTTCTTGAGTGCAAATTTAATAAACGTACACCAACCGGTATTGCTTTGAATCTGTAAAAATCTCAATTTCAGAAAATTAAAACGATTCGTGCTAATATAAAATTAACATAATGTGGTTTGCTTTTGATTGTTAAAAATTTGTACAACTTGTTGTTGTAGCGACCGTTTACTTCATGAATATTTTGGCATTAAAGCTTATAAATGTAATTCTTAAAATTTTTTATTTTAAGGAATTTAAAAAAAAATTTCTTTTAAAAAAAAAAAACCGACTACAAAATCACTACAAAGTAGAAAATATCTTTTAAAATAACTTTTCCTTTTAATTTCTTGTTCATATTTGATAATTTATTTACACATATTACATTAGAAATATTATTATTTTAATTTTTTTTTTAAATTGTTTTATCATAAATACAGGGTGTCCCGCAAGTGAGTGTAACTATTTACGGAGCTGAAAATTTATGTCGAGCTGAGCAAGAAATCGTATGGGAGAGAGGGGGGGGGTCTATTTTCACATTCTTAGGAGCTACAGGGTTAATTAATATTTCACGACTTTGATTCACTTTATTGTTTCTAGCAGAAAAACTAACTTTTATAAAACGTATTTTGATAGCAAACCTTTTAAGACAATGAAATCACCTTTCCAACGGTATATCAACAAACCCCACCAACTTAACCGTTACCGAGCTGTGCTCGTGTGAACATGAAATCAATCGATTGAAATTACCAAATTTCAATTTTGAGTGCCAATTTCTCAGAATTTCGTGTCATAAATTAATTTTTTTTTATATCTATTTTATAATTTATTCAATTTTCTTTTCAATGACACCAAAAACATAAACAGATCTTAAAAAATAAAAAAGTTGGCTGTACTAAAAAAATTATACTTATAAGAAAACAATGATAAATAATGACTTTACAATTAGTTATGCAGTAGATAATATCATTATTTTCTAATAAGTATTAAATTTTTTAGTACAGCCAACTTTTTTGTTTTTAAAGATATGTTTATGTTTTTGGTGCCATTGAGAAGAAAATTGAATAAATTACAAAATTGCTCTAAAAAAAAAATTTCATTTATTACGCAAAATTCTGAGAAATTTGCACTCAAAGTTGAAATTTGGTAATTTCAACCGATTGATTTTTTCTTCACACGATCACAGCTCGGTAACGGTTAAGTTGGTGCGGTTTGTTGATATACCGTTGGAAAGGTGATTTCATTGCCTTTGCAATGAGCTGTAAAAATAAGTTTTATGTAAGTTAGTTTTTCTGCTAGATACAATAACGTAAACCAAAGTCGTGACATTTTAATTAACCCTGTAGCTTCTAAGAATGTGAAAATAGACCGGCCCCCCCTTCCCCCACCCCCCCCTGCCACATGATTTTTTGCTCAGCTCGACATAACCTTTCAGCTCCGTAAATAGTTGCACTCAATTGCGGGACACCCTGTATAATCAGACTCTTAATCAGAAGCGCCAACTTCAAAGCTTTTAGACTGGACCTACCAGCTTTATGCCGTCTCCGAAGGGCTTATATTCTCAAGAAGCTTTTAATGGCAGTTTTTACTCTCTGTGGTTTGCCATTGTCTGCAGAGCGAAGTGACGCACAGTGGTTTAATCCCATACAAAATTTGAAAAAAAACTAGAAATAGTCGTCGTAGAGCAATAAAATTTAATGCATAAGTTGGTGTTATCTCTATTAGAAGATGTTAAAAAAGAATTTGAAATCCGCCTACAAACACGCCTACCTCTCATATAACACAAAATTTTAAAAAGCTATATTTTTTATCTTATTGAAGTTATATCAAAGCAACTCACTCAAGGATCTGAAATATTGTGTAGATTAAAAATTTGCCACGCCCAACTCCCATACTTTTTATACGATATTTGCATAGCATTAAGATAAACATAAGTTGAAATGAACTATATAAAAGCACTTACAAAAAATTTTGCAAATCCGCCTAGAAACACGCCCACCTTCCATATAACACAAAAATTGAAAACGATATTTTTGTGTTTATTGAAGCTATATCAAAACAACTCAATGAAGAATATAAAAAATATATGTGTATATTTAACAAAAAAAATGCCACGCCCACCACCCATACAAAATGAGCATAGCATCTGAGGCTCAGGAACGACTCGTCGTAGATCGATTAAGGGAGTATTCCTGGTTGGAAGGCTGTTTTTGGACCCTTTTTGAAAAACTTCTCATTTGAAAACGCAAAGAGTTATTTAAATTCTGTTTTTTTTTATTGTATTAAGAACATATGAAATTAAATAAAAAAATTTTTTTTTCCTTTGTACGAGGGCTGTTCAAAAAGTTGTCGGCCTTCAAAGTTGGGCGACGAAAAAAAAAGGTATGCTGCTTGCGTCCCGGATAACTCGACTTCGAATCATCTGAAATGGAAGAAGTAAACGGCTTCAGTACAAATTCAGTACAGATGTAATTCTGGTCCCTACCTCAATCATAATTTTGCGATTATTTTTTACAAAATGGCGGTCATTGAAAAATGAAATGAATAGTTTAGTGTAAAAAAATAGTAAAAAATTGTTTAAAATTGTGATTGAGGGACCAAAGAAGAATGGTGACAATTCTGCGTCGATTGCATTTTGTTTCATCAAAATCGATTCAGAAAAAAATTAAATTAAATTAATTAATAAAAATTAAAAAAAAAATTGAAATGAAAAATTTTCAGTTTTACAAATTCGACAATTCTGCGTCGATTGCACTTGGTTTCATCAAAATCGGTTCAGTACAACCGGAGAAAAGTGACTTCGAAGTTCAAAAACGTGATTTTGAAAAAAAAATCAAAGAAAATTTTAGGCAATAAAAAATTTTTTTTTGTGAAATACTTACATATATCAATCTGCAATGCCAGCCCCATAAAGAACTCCTTCCTCTGCTTCAAAAAATGAGGACTCAGCGGCTCTTTGGCGCTCTTCAGAGCTCTGGCTTCGGACCTTTTCAAACGTTCTTTGAGAAAACTGTATAAAAGTTCAAAATGCAATTCTCTGTTTTGTTGTCAATGCTTATGTCTTCGTTTTCATTATTTTAAAATTTTTTTTGTCGATGTACTTGTGAATTCGATGTCCCCATCTCTTTCGTGTTGGTTACCACGAAACTGGCGTTTCAAGGGACGAGTTTTTCGATTGCTAACAGACAGCAGCATGTTCGGCTATAAGACTTAGAGAACTACACTGAGAAAAAAGCTTATGTTAAATTGAAAAAAACCTAGTATAATTTATAAGATGGCTTTGGCAGCTTTCAGCCTCCCAAGTACTTCATCAAAACGCCTAAGTTTTACATGTTGACTTGCCAATATATATTTGGGTGATAAATTAACCAAGTATTTGGTAATTTTTTATACGCTACTTTTTAAAAAAAAATTTAATTTCAAAAATATAACTTTTTTCGGGTTTTGGTTTTTTTATTTTCCTTTTTTTTTAAGCTGTCGCCTCTCGTTCTGTGATTTGCTTGACTGAAATCGGCAACAAAACAAATTATTTTTCTTTTATACATTACTTTTATACATTACTTCTTTAAAAAAAAATTGAATGTCAAAAA
This sequence comes from Coremacera marginata, assembly GCA_914767935.1. Taxonomy (NCBI): domain Eukaryota; kingdom Metazoa; phylum Arthropoda; class Insecta; order Diptera; family Sciomyzidae; genus Coremacera; species Coremacera marginata. Next base: position 45,667,129 of record OU612043.1, read on the forward strand.
TATAACTTTTTTTCGGGTCTTGGTTTTTTTATTTTCCTTTTTTTTTTTAAGCTGTCGCCTCTCGTTCTGTGATTTGCTTGACTGAAATTGGCAGCAAATTTTTTTCATTTTTTCAGCACATTTTTTTCTTAGAAATTAATGACTTCTCGGCAAGAACAAGACAAGAACATTAAATTAAATTAATTTAAATTAAATTAAATATCAAATACAAAATTTTACCTTCGCATGCCGTTGAGATTCGAACCCACACCAACCGTTACCACTGTGTATGAAGTTTCTACACTACGCATTGAGCTAAACTCCTTCGTTACGCAGAATGATTGATTCGATATTAATTACAACTGAGCTCTGCTGCAGCATAACACAATAATCTATTAATAGATTTTTGTTGTATGGCTATCAACAGAATACTGCGACATACTGCATCTGTTAATACAGCATCTGTTAACATAGTTGCAGTTATGTCAGCAAGTAGTAGCAAGGCTGCTTGGATCAGTGGGTAGAGCGATGGACCAGCACCAATAGTTCCAGGTTCGATTCCACAAGGCGGTCAAAAACAATTTTTATACCCCAACGCGTACTGCGTAAGGGGTATATTAACTTTGTCATTCCGTTTGTAACGCCAAGAAGGAGGCGTGACAGGTATAGAAAAATATATATATTTTTGATCAGCATCATCTCCTGAGTCGATTTCCGTGTGTCCGTCTGTCGACACGACTACAGCCGCAATTTTAAAGCTATCGCGATGAAATTCAAAATATAAGTTTATTTTTAAAAAAGGAAGATCAAATTCGAAAATAGGCAGAATCGGATGAAAACCACGCCTACCTCCCATACAACTTGGCTTTATTTTAAACGTTAAATCTCTTAAAAATCCACAAAAATTAATGAAATATCTTGAAATTTTGCACTTTAGCTTTGATATATGATATAAACCATCTCTATGATATATAGCAAAATCGGATCAAAACCACGCCTACTTCCCATACAAAGTGACGTCATCAAAAAAGGAAAACTTTCGTTAATATGTAAAACTAAATGTCATTGTGTATGTCGTGGCTAAAGACTTCGAATATACTTCAATATGGCCGCGGGGGGGTATTTTAGCTTCGGTACCCTGCCGAAGCTCCACCCTTACTAGTTTTTTTTCCTTTTCTTTTTGTTGATAAAATGTAATAAAATTTACTGGTGTGAATATTAACATGTGTTTTTTAATTGACTATGTTATTTTTGAATTTAAAAGTGGGTTTATCACCACTTTTATTACAAAAAAAAATATTAAATTATCAGTATCCTTCTCTCGTGTGTCTAATGACGCAGGTGTGTTTTTTTTTTGCAGAAAATAGCTCAAAACTATGCTTTAGCCATCCATGCTAGTTGTTTTTTAATTTTGTATTTTTGGCTTTTGGGCTTAGGTGAATCAAATATTTTTTTTTTGCAAGGTATCGAAGTATGTGCTTTCAAAGCAATGTATTAAACAATAAATTGCTTAGGTGACTAAGCATAAGTTTATAATTCCCATACAATTCTCTCTACCCAAGCTGACTAAGGTGATTTACCTATTGCTTTTTTTCTCGGTGTAGGAAAAGTCTGACAACGGGTCACTCATCCATACTTACCAACTACAACTTCATTCCATCAAGGACTGATTACTGCAAGCCCTGCCTTTCCTTCGAAGGAAGCTATGGTAAGCTATGGTCAATGGTGCGCCATTTAAACGAGGGTGTCTATATTTCTATACAGATGGATCAAAATTAAACGACCAGGTCAGGTACGGGGTCTACTCAAAAGAGCTTGGGGTGCATCTGGTTCGTAGGCTTCCTGATCACTGTAGTATGTTTCAGGCCGAAATGATTGCAATAGGGGAGGTTGCATCATGGCTTTCAAACAACGTTGTCTCTTCATTAGGTGAAATGTCGAACTATTTCAGCATCAACCTTATATGTGTACCTGGGCAGAAAGGCATAAAATGCAATGAAAAGGCAGACGAGCTTGCTAGGAATGGGACACGAGCGGCATCAGCGGTGCTGAACCCACCGGGTATCCCATTAGCTACTCTCAAGCTGATCGGTAACAATATTACATCGAAAGCCAACACTAGGTGGGCGGAACTCTCGACATGCAGAGCATCAAGGTTTATCTGGCCGATACTAGAGCCTTTCTCTCATTGGCAAGACCAGAATTAGCCACAATAAGGGCTGTCATCACAGGACACAGGGCTTGATAGGCAGACATCCCCACAGGTTAGGAGTTATCTCGAATGACTTCTGTAGAAGTTGCAGGGACGAGGAAGAGGAAGAACCAGTAAAACGTAGCCAGAAGAAGGCACAAAGCTTTAGGCTCTTTCTTCTTTCATGAGCTTGACGACCTGTCAACGGCTAATGTTAGGCATCCAATAGGGTCAAGCATCAAGAGCTCAAGGTGGTTCCATTTTGAATGAAGGCCTGTGTGCAGCGGTATCACAATGGACCTATCTGCTATCTGCTAAGTGAGCTGGTGTATGGCATTGTACATATACCGGCTGCCGCTTCTACCTAACCTAATCTAACCTATTTCATTCTCAAATTTTTTTGAGATTTATGACATAATGGGTGTTATTTCATGAGAAAATTAAAATTAAACAGTAGAAACGAAAAAACTCCCAATTTTTGTATGAATATGTAGGAACAATTTTTGGGAGTTTCAAGCTCATCATTCCATACTCAATACTTCATACTCATCATACCGGAAACATTATAACATATCTATCATACCACCCCATTTTTGATTTTTGTATTTGATGCATAGTTGTAGGTCAGGTTTTAAGCAGTCTTCCCTTTGGACATTTTGCTAACCGTAATAAATTTTATCTATGAGCGAGTTTTTTCTCCCTTCTCCTCCCTCCCCCATCGATGAATTTTATTTATGAGTGAGTTTTTCCCCCTTCTCTCTCTTCCCCTCCACTTCCCTCCTCTTCCCCTCCCCGCCCCCCTAACATATTTTTCTCATAACACAAGAAGTTTACAAATAAGTGTCAACTTTTGGGCCAGAGAAGTCGGAAGTGGTTGCATATACAGTGACTCACAATATCGATCACGCTTACTCTGCAGTAACAACAACAGTACTAGAAAAATGTGTTGTGTTTTTGAATGGAACTTTTGCTCGCTTTAGTTAGAGGTGAACTTAAGGGGTTACATGACATTGGCAGTTTTTTGAAATTGACTTTTTTTTAATAATTTTGTATTTTAGTAAATATTCTTAAGATTCTAAGAAAAAAAATTTCATGGAAAAATTCCCACGGGTTTTCTCATATTTAATTTTTGCGCTACCTACGTACGGCACCTGGTATATACTTGTTTTACTTGCTACCTGACTTTTGGTGGTTGTTATTTCATACCTAATTAAAGGGTGAAGCCCGAATTGCTAAACGCTTGCAAAAAACTATAAGAAACAGCACAACACAAGATAATGGAGGCATACAGTACAAAGCAGGCATGACAGATTGAAGGTAACCTTTTTTTTCTTTGTTCACAAACTTTGAACGCGTTTATCTCGAAACCATGGTTTTCGTACTGGTTGCGGCACTAGCGGGTTCATTTTTTGACGAAATTTTTTTTTTTTTTTTTTTTAAACTTGATTCGTATGACACTATCGTATGACACGAGCTTTTTTTTAAATTTTTTTTCGATTTTTTATGAATTTTTAAAGTCAATATTTTTTTCGAAAAAACACACTTTCAAATTTGGAACATCACCAAAAATTGAAAAAAACTTAAAAAAAAGCTCGTCATAACCAATTTTGTTAAGATTTAAAAAAGTAATTTTTTTCCAGATCTGACAATTTTTTCAACTCCCAGCGCTGCAACCACGAGGCCCCGTTTTTTTCTCTGCCGCCAGTTTGGAGCGCTATAAAACCATGTTGGAGTGAAAAATATATTTTTTGAATTTTTTTTCTTGTAATTTGTTCAATTCTCTACAATAATTTTTGGAAAAATGTTTGTTTTTGACTGAGCTATGAATTTTTAAAAAAAGGTCTGTTTTCTCTGCCGCGAATGTCATGTCCCACCTTAATATAACGGATCATAATGTTTGTTGTTGGTGGTGTATGCTATTTAATGAGTTGTTCTGAGGTCTCAAAAATTTGGAAATTCCGTTCAAATCAAACATTCCTTGCAACGCTATGACAATAGCAATGTTTCAGCAGAAACTATTCGTCGTACGCTACGTAGTACTGGCCTACGAGGACGAGCTAAAATTAAAAAACCTTTCCTTATTTTTATTAGGAAATATAATATATTAATATATAATATTTTTATATTAGATTTTGCAAAAAAGTATGCAAATTAGACCTGGGATGACTGGGCACATGTGATTTGGTCGGATGAATCAAAAATCAATCGATTGGGCACCATTGGTAGAGAGTGGGTATGGAAAACTCCTGGTGGAACAATACAACCTCATCATGTCAAGCCAACGCTTAAGTTTGGAGGAGGCTCTATTATGGTTTGGGGTTGAATGATGAACAGCTCCACAGAATAGTAGCACACATGACGTCACAATCTTACATAGAGATTTTGGAAAGTTATCTCAAAGGATCGCTGCAAAAATTTCAAACTAGTGCCTCAGAAGTCGTCTTTCAACAATCTAACGAACCGAAGGACACAGCGAAAGTAACCAAAAAATGGCTTCAAGATAACGGACTCGATTCGATTCGATTCGATTCACTTTTATGGCCTCCATAATCACCGGACTTGAATCCTATCGAGCATCTTTGGGGAATACTAAAGAGATCAGTAGCAGGAGATAGCGGTACCGTAGAAGAGTTTTGGAGTAAGGTCAAGAACGCGTAGGAAAATTTAACTCCTACGATGAATAAGTGCAGTAATAGAGGCACGTGGAGGCTACTCAAAATATTAGACGCTATTACGCATACAAAATTTATCACGCGCGGTGTGATTGCAACTAGTAGCTTATGAGACTGTGAAATATCTGATAGATTAAAAGTACTGTTGAAGAATCACAGTACATTTTTGGTTACTGGTAAGAAAAGCGTGATCGATATTGAGAGTCACTGTATATTTTTGTGCACTAAATTCAAATTCGCAGTCCTTTTTTTTCTATCAGGTCAAGTTTTGCAGACATGGAGACTTGGGCAATAATGTATAAAACGGTTATTTTTCGGTTAATTGGACCATATCTTTTTAACGCATCGACCAATTTCAATTCGGCCTTGAAAGGGTCCGAATCAGTAATATTAGGCCTAACCATTTATGTTTACTTCAGTCCATTATCTTTTGTAGTTTTCAAAATATTACTCTTCTTAGACTGGGTTGATGAAAAAAATTCACAAAGTCCGCCCCTTATTCGAAAGCTTACCTGAAAAGATTTTCATCGCTATAAGAACTTTTTTTTTTAGGCACCCTGTGTGAACCACCAAAATTGTTTTTTCATCATAACGTTGGTTATTTGATAGTCCGATCATCAAATGGAATATGTCGAATGGATCAACGATTTTGGCGGTTCACAACAGGGTACCAAAAAAAAAAACTAATGGTCATGAAAATTTCTCGAGGTAAGCTTTCAACTAAGGGGGCGAACTTTTCAAACTTTTTTTTTTTTTTTTTTTTTTTTTTTTTTTTTTTTTTTTTTTGTTTGTATAGAAACCGATTGTCCATCCGAAATTTTTTTCTTAAATTTTTTTTCTACATGAAAATATAAAACAGTTCCATGGCTGCAAATATGCATATAATGTAAAATTTTGAAAATGTTTGAACTTAGAACAATTTCTTATGGAAAGATAAGATAGTGGAGATATACTTGTAACCAAAAGATACTAAGTTAAGGTAAGTGGGAGATAAGATTGAGAAAACCAAAGAGATATAACTAAAACCAATTATTACAGTCTATAAAAACATCCATATTAATATAGTTTATCTGCTACCAAACTATGATGGAATTGATTACATTTTTTTAATTTTGTTTATTTTTTTGTTTTTTTTTTTAGAAACTGATAACAAGCCGAAACTGTTTACTTATATTAACCAATAGTTATGTCAAAATCTCAGATAACATGCATGTTTATTAAATTTTTGTACTATGATATGTCTGTAGATACAAACATACGCATTTAGCGTATTCTTATTTGTATACATAAATAAATTTTTGTTAATAAAGGTCAGTTTTCGTTAAAGCTCAAATATTATTAGGACTTAAAGTTATTTAAATTGAAAAAGTTATTTTTTATATATAAAAGTTATAAAAGTATTTTTTTTTTTTTTCATTATAAAGTCAAGTGTTGCATAAAAAAACTAACTGTTTATTATTCCGTCTATGCAACGGAATCAAAACTATGAAAAATATAGTTTTTTAAAGTGTATAAACAAAATTCTAGCAAATTTTCAATTAAAAGATTTCCTGTTTTTAATTACGGTATATATAACGGAATCATAAGCATTTGTAAAAAATAGATCTTAGTGTTCAAATAAAATTTTGGCAAACTTCAAATTATTACTTCACAAAAAAGCCATTATTTCTAACTCCGTACCATGTGGATGACTGTGCAGTAAATTTTTGACATATTTTTTGTTCAAAATACACACTTTTGAGTAGCTTCAAACTATTAATTAACAATAAAGCCATTATTTCTAACTCTGTACCATGTAGATGACTGCAGTCAATCAGTCAATTTTTTGTTCAAAATACACAGTTTCTAATTCCGGACCATGCTACGGAATCAAAAACTATTAAAAAATTGTTTAAAATAGTGTATTTATAAACAAAATTTCGACAAGTACGGCAAGTTTATAATTACGGCACATAAAACGGCATCATAAACATATGTCAAAACTAGATCTTAAGGGGTTTAAATAAAATTTTGACAAACCTTCAGTTATTGCTTAACAATTAAGCTACTTTTTCTTAAACCGTTTCTTTTTGTTATTTCTTCAAAATGCTCAGTTTCTAAGTCCGGATCATACAACGAAATTATAACTTTTCTACGGCCAATAAAATTATATTTATAAAGTTAAATAAATTAAAAAAGTTATATTAAGTTATTTCTATAGTATTTTTTTCATTATAAAGTCAAGTTATGCATAAAAAAACTAACTGTTTATAATTTCGTCTATGCAACGGAATATCGTCTATGCAACGTCTAAGCAAGTTTTCAATTAAAAGATTTCCTGTTTTTAATTACGGCATATATAACGGATCATAAACATATTTCAAAAAATAGATCTTAGTGTTTAAATAAAATTGTGTGTATCTTTAAATTATTGCTTAACAATAAAGCCATTATTTTTAACTCCGTACCATGTAGATGACTATGCAGTAAATTTTTGGCATATTTTTGTTCAAAATACACAGTTTATAAATCCGGACTATACAACGGAATCAAAAACTATTAAAAAAATGTTTAAAATAGTGTATGTATAAACAAAATTTCAACAAGTATTCAATTAAAAAAGTAACTGTTTATAATTACGGCACATATAACGGAATCATAAACATATGTCAAAACTAGATCTTAAGGGGCTTAAATAAAATTTTGACAAACCTTCAATTATTGCTTAACAATTAAGCTACTATTTCTTAAACCGTTTCTTTTTTTTATTTCTTCAAAATACTCAATTTCTAATTCCGGATCATGCAACGGAATTATAACTTTTCTACGGCAAATAAAATGTTATAAAGTTCTTTAAATGAAAAAAGTTATCTAAAGTTATTTCTATAGTATTTTGATATCAAGTCAAGTTATGCATAAAAAAACTAACTATAAACATACAGATACAGTTATTCAGTTTATATTTTGCTCTTCAATAAAGTATGCGTGGCAGGTAGGCGTAAAAATTGTATTTTTACTCATCTAAATCTAATACAGAACAATTTGACATCCTTTTCGTACAAATCGGCTGAGCCGTTATCGGATTAATATGTTAAATCAATATAGAGGGCGTGGCAGGTAGGCGTATTTTTTTCGTTTAACATGTTTTTTAGTAAAAAAACATCGATTGGTGTTTGTTTGGCAAATTAAATATAGCCTATGTCTCAACTGGGTACCATAGCTATTCAATAGAAAAATAATTATTATAATAGCACCTGCCGTTCTCCAGCTTTGCGGTCCCGAAGCTATGTGCTAACCTTTTGCATATAATAGAATAGATGTCTACTTTTTATATTTTGCACATGTGATAGATTGTTTTTATTTTTAATCATTCAATAAGGGCTCGTTCATAGGCATTTCTTTTTGTTTATGGTTTTTTTAACCCACCCATTCTCCCCCCTGCACCATTCATACGATATTCTTTACGATTTCGTAACGAAATCAGATTTCGAAATCGGAAAGATTATGAAATTTCGCAATGAAATCGTAACAAAAATCGTATGAAGGGGTCGACACGACTTCATAACGAAATATCGTAACGAGTCTTAACAAAAATGTTACGAAAAAGTTACGATTTCGTTCAGACAGTTCGAAAGAAAGGAAATTTTAATATGTTGTACAAACATAACGCATAACGAAATTCTATATAAATTCGTATAAAAAGTGAAACTGTTCCGTTATTTGCGTAACGAAATTGTAACGATTTCTTTAAGACAGCTCGAAATAGTTACGAATTAGTCGGAATTACGACAAAGTCGTTAACTTGGATTTGCTGTGGTAGAAACTAAAATACTGTGAATATCTTTACAAAAAATTTAAAAGTATATTCTTAATAGACTATAAGGCGGGGAGCCATCAATCCTAAAAGTGCAGTTACACGGATTACAAAATTTTTTTGTATTACGAGAAATGTGCTTTTTAATGAAAAAAATGGTATGACAGCTTCCATTGTGCCAAAAAATTGTTATCACTAATATGTTTTAAAAATAGGTTTGACAGACTTTTTTACCACGATGAAAGCTGTCATACCATTTTTTTTTCTAAAAGCCTTAAAATTTACAATAAAATGCCGTCGGTTAAAATGAATTTCCGCGATAAGTGTAACTGCACTTTTAGGATTGCTGGCCGGCTCCCGGTCTATATACTTTCGAAATATCAAAAAAAAAAAAAATGTAGATTTTTCGAAAATTCTAAACCACCGTATTCCCTTAAATTTGCAGCCTACCATTTTACTTATAGTTTTCAGTAATTTATGATAATTAAGTGGCTATCGTCGGCATTTCAAGTTTATTTTCCAATTGATAACAACAACAACAACAAATAAAACTAGTAAACTTTGGTTACGACCAGATTTTAGGCATTATATAATGAAAATTAATAACGTGATTAAATCACAAATTAATATAGAATAAAATAAAGCATTTATTTGCCAGAATTCTCGTCATCTCTGCTGCGCTATTCATTTATTATTAATGCAGAAATTCTTCAGATTTTTATTACTTCCTTTTGTATCAGTCGGTTTATTTATTATTTAAATATGCATGTTTTTTGGAGGTGCTGAAAAAAAAAAGAAATAATAATAAATAAAAACCATTATTCATAGCCGGCTGTATTCACTCAATCTGGCAAAAATGACGCTATCTTTACTGACTGGCATGTGACGCTTGAAATCACGATCTGCACAGACCGCCAGTCGTTCATTTAGCTAGACAGTCCATTCATTTCTGACTCCGACGACAGCCTGACTTTCTGTCTGTCCGTATTGCCAAATTGCGCAGCAAAAATTATTTGAAAATTTTAAGCAGCAACCGCACACACACACACAAACATTCTCACAAATTCACAACGCACACAAGAAAGTGGTTCGAAACGCAAAACAACAACAAGCCAAAAAGAAAAAAAAAACTACATGCATATAAAGGGTGATTTTTTAAGAGCTTGATAACTTTTTTTTTAAAAAAAACGCATAAAATTTGCAAAATCTCATCGGTTCTTTATTTGAAACGTTAGATTGGTCCATGACATTTACTTTTTGAAGATAATTTCATTTAAATGTTGACCGCGGCTGCGTCTTAGGTGGTCCATTCGGAAAGTCCAATTTTGGGCAACTTTTTCGAGCATTTCGGCCGGAACTTTTTGTTGCCAAAAATGGAAGAACTGAACTTGGTTGACATGTGGTTTCAACAAGATGGCGCTACATGCCACACAGCTCGCGATTCTATGGCCATTTTGAGGAAAAACTTCGGAGAACAATTAATCTCAAGAAATGGACCGGTAAGTTGGCCACCAAGATCATGCGATTTGACGCCTTTAGACTATTTTTTGTGGGGCTACGTCAAGTCTAAAGTCTACAGAAATAAGCCAGCAACTATTCCAGCTTTGGAAGACAACATTTCCGAAGAAATTCGGGCTATTCCGGCCGAAATGCTCGAAAAAGTTGCCCAAAATTGGACTTTCCGAATGGACCACCTTAGACGCAGCCGCGGTCAACATTTAAATGAAATTATCTTCAAAAAGTAAATGTCATGGACCAATCTAACGTTTCAAATAAAGAACCGATGAGATTTTGCAAATTTTATGCGTTTTTTTTAAAAAAAAAGTTATCAAGCTCTTAAAAAATCACCCTTTATCTCTTTCTACTCATATATAAGTTTTTTGTTTTTAGTTTTTTGTACAAAGACACGAAGAACTAAAAAGGTAAAAATTCTTCCACTTTATTTGCAGAGTTTTTTTATTTTTTTTTTATTTTTGTTTTTTATTTTTGTTTTTAAGAACGCTTTTGGTTTTTCCTTCCACACATTGCTTTAGCTCAAGTGTTTCATTTATGTAAAAATTATGCTTCTGACTTCTTTCAATAACTTGAGGGGTAGAAGAGTTGCGACGTTGTAGAATTTTATGGAAAAAATTATGCCAAAGAATGTTTGCCATTCAATACATTTACATCCCTCTCTCCACAATTGTTCAAATTAGGCATGGTTAATGCAGCGCTGCATGCGTTAATGAGTTGAATCTGCGCCACTGCGCTGATACACTTGTTTTTGTAAAAATAACGCCATAGCGCAATAGTACAACCCAGTTGGAATATGAATCCTCAAAGACGAAGTCTTTGAAGTTGTCTCGAAGAACAAATATACAGCCATGGACACATAAATAGCACAAATGTCAACTTATTTTTTAAACGTTTCATTTGAACCTAATAATGCATTCATTAACCGTAGTTATAATTTTTTGAGACTCCAGTGTGACGTTGTTTAAAACTCCGAGAGAGATGTACTGTTACTTACTTTTATTTGCTCAGGCCATCTCTTTCTGTATAGGCATGTACGATCTGCTGTGGTCATATAAATAGCACACATGTAAGTTGGTGAATAAAAGTTAAAAATATCGGGTGTTTGTAAAAACTTTAGAGTTCTATTCAGTTAATTTCGCCGATTCTAAATAAAATGGGTCGAGGCAAACATTGCACTCCAGAAAAAAAGGTCTATAATTCACGAACTAAGTCGAAAAGACAGAAAACCATCTGAAATCGTGGATATTCTCAAAATTTCGCGAAAAATGGTCTATAATGCACTCAAGCTGGTTACATCAAATGGTTCAAATAGTTTCGAGAATAAGCCGCGCAATCCTAGACCGCGTAAAACCACCGCTTCTACTGATAGACTTATAGTTCGCAAAAGTAAGGCTGATCCATTGAAGTCAGCAAAGCAAATTATGAGGAAAATAAATGCAGAAAATAACATTAATGTTTCGAGAAAACTACTTTCTAGGAGACTACATGAAGCTTATCTTTATGGACGCATCAGCCGAAAAAAGCCGCTCTTAACAAAAAAAATTTAAAGGATTGTTTAGCGTTTGCAAGGGCCCATGTGAATAAAGAAGACCAATTTTTTAAGAACGTGCTCTGGACTGACGAAACCAAATTTAATAGGGTTGGATCAGATGGAAAAACTTTTGTTCGGCGTCTCAAACGCCAAGAGTTGAATCCGAAGTATACAAAAAAATCATTAAAGCATGGAGGAGGGAATTTAATGGCTTGGGGAGCTTTTTCCTGGCACGGCGTTGGGCCAATTTTTCGTATACCAGGAATAATGGACAAAAATATGTATTTAGATATTCTTAATAACCTGATGGAACCATTTGCATTTGAGAACATGCCTATTAGGTGGTCTTTTATGCACGATAATGACCCAAAAGACACGGCAAAGGTTGTGATTGATTGGCTAAAAAAGGAAAAAATAAATATTTTGAATTGGCCGGCTCAAAGCCCAGACCTCAATCCTATAGAAAATTTATGGAATGATGTGGTCAGCATAAGCAACTAAAAATTTTTGAAATTTCGATGAGTTATGGAGTGAAATTTAGAAGGCTTGGTACTCTATTCCGAAGGATAGGGTCAGGAAGCTTGTGGAGAGTATAGGACGAAGATGTCGGACTGTTTTGGACAATTCGGGATACAGTACCAAGTACTAGTGAGCACATACGTAAGCTCATTATAAAATAAAAATAAATCAATAGTCTTTTTTTCAGGATCCAAATTGTGCTATTTATACGTCCACCTCAGCTAAGGAGCATTTTCAGATTTTTCATTAATTTTCTAGTTTTGATTTCGTAATTACAAAGTTACTACTGGTTTTAAGTTTTTAAGGTTTAAACTCAAATACCATGACATAAATTATTTTTTTCCTCTATGAATTTTATTTAAATTTATGCAAGACACCCTAAATGTATTTTTGTGCTATTTATGTGTCCACGGCTGTACATATTCAGAGTGAACTCTGACGCTCTGCAAGACAAGTCATTGTACTGTCAGCAAAGAACCCTGGAAGCTCTCTCATTTGTTTGGTTTTTTTCCCCCTCTTTTTAATGCTTCGAGGTCTCTTCTTTATGCAACGTGCAACCTCTCTGAATTAAAGGGGAGAGATACCTTTAGTCAGGGTAAAATTAGTCATGTTTAATGAATTTTTTTAAAGTTGATAACATAATTGAATAATTTTTTTATATTCCTATTTTTTAAGTACACGAAGTCTTTGAAGCTGTCTCGAAGACCAAATACACATATTCAGAGTGAACGCTGACGCTCTGCAAGACAAGTCATTATACTGTCAGCAAAGAACCTTGGAAGCTCTCTCATTTGTTTGGTTTTTTCCCCCTCTTTTTAATGCTTCGAGGTCTCTTCTTTATGCAACGTGCAACCTCTCTGAATTAAAGGGGAGAGATACCTTTAGTCAGGGTAAAATTAGTCATGTTTAATGAATTTTTTTAAAGTTGATAACATAATTGAATAATTTTTTTATATTCCTATTTTTTAAGTACACGAAGTCTTTGAAGCTGTCTCGAAGACCAAATACACATATTCAGAGTGAACGCTGACGCTCTGCAAGACAAGTCATTGTACTGTCAGCAAAGAACCCTGGAAGCTCTCTCATTTGTTTGGTTTTTTTTTTCTCTTTTTAATGCTTCGAGGTCTCTACTTTATGCAACGTGCAACCTCTCTGAATTAAAGGGGAGAGATACCTTTAGACAGGGTAAAATTAGTAATGTTTAATGAATTTTTTTAAAGTTGATAACATAGTTAGATAATTTTTTTATATTCTTATTACTTTAGTACACATTTGAACTCTAAAAAAAAAAACATTTTAATTTTTTTTTTACAAAATGGCAGCTCTCAGAGAATCTCCTCGGGCTTCTTTTTTCCACTTATCCACTTATTTGAAACAAAAGAAGTTTTTCCTTCGCTTACTGATATATTAAAGGGAAGTATAAACCTGTAAAATAATAAAAAAGTTAAAAATTTCAATTTATATTAGCTGTGTTTAATGGAAAGTCCAGATTTTCGACTATATTTTTTTTTTACTTTTTGACCCCAAAAAAATTATTTATTCACAAGATATTTTTAAACTTGTAGGTACATACTATAGAGAGAAACTTGTCAAAATTTCAGCCTGATCGTTCAACAACTTTTTGAGTTGCAGCATGAGCATTTTTTGAAAAAAGAGTTTCGAGATAATCACGTTTAAAGTTTCGATACGGTATAACTATTAGCTTAAGTGAATTACGGGTCAATCTGCTATTACCGGGTACATACAGTAGCCCTTCGGTCTACTCGAAAAGCTGATTATCTTGGAGCTGCTGCTGTTTTCGAGCTGTACGAGCTGCTTTTGTCTCTATAGATGCCAATAATTATACCAAGCTCGTTCATAAGAATGAAGGTGTAGCCATCATTAAACATTTCAGCAGTAATCTAAGCTGAAATTTCGACAATTTCCAGACCGGAATTGAGGTGTTTTGGACATCGTCAAACTGTCGCCTTGAAACTTTCGTTGACATTGTGGGTATAGCCAGCCCAAAGTATCTTTTCAATAAATCAACTTTAGACCAATCAGTGTAAATTACTAGAAGATTTTGTTTCATTTTATCGACAAGTAATGAAGTAAGATCTAAACTAAATCGGACGTTTTTGACTATAACTCAGTATATATTCAATATTTCGCTTTTTCCTTTTGACAGTATATTTTTCAATAAATATTTCATTCAAAATATGCAAAAAAAAAATTCATATTTTTCCGAAATTTTAAAGGTATCTCCCCCTTAAAAATATAAAGAGCGAGCCTCTTTACAATTGAAAAGAATATTTTGCTCATAATAACATAATCATGCAGAAAGAGCGCATGGTTTCTTTATATGCAGCCGCAGCCGCGATGCAAGAAATGGCTTGATGCCGTCGTTAAAGACATGTCAACAACAAGTCATGTAAGTTCAAGTGAAATTTCGTTTGAATTTATTTTCGAAGACCGAAACTGACTTGTCTCGAAGACGTCTTCGAGAACGGATCGTTCCAAAAGTGAAGACAATTCTAATCTAACTTCTTACTTTGTACGTTTAGCTGCTGACCAGAAATGTGTATGTATGTTAGGAAAGCTGGTCAATAAGTAGTGAGTCTAGATAAGATAGCACAATTATTTTTCCCAAAAATTCTATTTTTATTTCAAAATTTTTTGCCTTTTTAGCTCGATATATTTAGTTTAATTTTTCGGATAATTTCCGATTTCATTAAACTTTGTTTGGAATACGATTTTTGTCATACGAAGAAGCCTCAAAAATATGCACCAGTTTCTCATTTGACTTCCTCATTCGCCCCAAAGCGCCTTCCTCCGAACCATTTTTTCAAGTTCTGAAACAAAAAAAAAAAAAAACAAGTCGGTGTGCTAAACCTGGAGAATACGGAGAATGTATAAGCATTCATAGAGTAATGCATTACATTTTTGACCAGTGTATTATCATGATGAAAAAGCACTTCTTTCTTCTGCAAATGAGTACTTTTTTTCTTGATTGCATCCTTCAAATAATCTTACAGTAATCTTACATAATACGAGTAGTCTTTAATTGTTTTTTTAAGTCATAAAATAGTCAATCAAGATAACACTTTTTGCATCCCAAAATACTGTTGCCATTAAACTTTCCAGCTGATGCAGTCACTTTTGCCATCTTTGGTGCACTTGAACCGGCTTCAACCAAATACGAAGAGTAATAAACTCAATAAGATACTTTAATATGCAAGCAATAATTAGGCACTATGTACACAAATAAGCTCAGCAAGCTACTTTAATCTGTAAGCAAAAAGCGCGTAGTATAAACATAATAAGCTCAAAAAAGCTACTCTAGGCGAAAGCGCAAATAAGTTTCGGCATAAACATTTCGTATATTAATGCGAAGCTTGTGGTCTTATTTTGTATTTCTATGTTTATGGTATGAACAAGCGAGATAGAGTTACAAAATAAGCTCAATAAGCTTCGGCTTAAGCGTCATTATGAACGATTGTTAAGCTTATTTGAGCTCATTGCTTATTCGCTATATGAAGAAGCGAGATAAAGATACACCAATAAGCTGTAATAAGCTCATTGAAAACACATTGAAAAACACATTGGAGCAAAAAAAAAAAACGACTTGATTTCTTTATTGTTCAAATGTGTTTTTCGGCTCGGCTCAGCAATACGCATTCACTATGTTAACAACCTACGACCTCACTTAGATTGTAGTAATTAGGAGCTTCAAACAAAGGATTTCTAGAAAAATATTAGACGCTCTAAACGCTCTCTTTACGTTATCGTTATATTATCGTTATATAATCGTTATATTGAAAAATCTATTAAATGTTGATTCTCTAAATTTTTATTCAAAAGAATGTTATACATATATTCATAGAACTCAGTTCCCAAACAAGTGACATCGATATGGTTGCCAAAAACTTGAAAATTTTGATCAGTCACCGAGATTAGTGATACCATAAAAATTTGAGGTGATGAAAAAATATTTTTGAAGGCTCAATTCAGAGCTCAAACACGATATTATGAAAAGCCACATGCGACTATGCAAAATCAAGATGTAGGTCACAATATGGTGGCGATAACAACGAAATTTGACGAGAAAGGGCCAAGAAGTACTATATCAGGTACGTCATCAAATTGCGTGACTATCGACGTCATATTGATATCTCCAACTTGATTTTTTCTAAGGCGCAAGTGACTTTTCATAGTTTCAGCTTTAAGCTCTGAAATGAGCCCTCATATGTAGTTTTAAATTATCCAACATTTTTGCGGTAGCACTAATCGGGGTAATTTATCAAAATTTTCAAGTTTGTGGCAACAATATTGATGTCGCCATCTTGATTTCAGCAAAGGCGCATACGAGCCCAAATATTTTTTTTTTTCTTAATGACTCCAAATTTTGGCGGGCGGCACTGAACCAGTTGACGTGGAATCCTAGTTGGAATATGAATACTCAAAGATAAAGTTTTCGAAGCCGTCTCGAAGACCACGTTCGCATATTCAGAGTGAACGCTGACGCTCTGCAAGACAAGTCAGCAAAGAACCTGGGATGTTCGCTCATAATAAAGCAGAAGGATGTAGGGAGAGCGCATGGTTTTGTTTATATGCATCCGTTTTGTAAGATATAGCTTGACGCCGTTGTTGAAGACATGTCAGCAACAAGTCATGCACGTCGAATTTTTTTTGAATTGTTCTTCGAAGACCGCTTAGGAAATAGATCGATCTATCTTGCAAGAAAATGACTTAGCTCGAAGACATTTTCGGGGATGGATGTATATGACCCGTATATATATGTAGATGACCCGTATATATAAATAGAATTTGTTGTGATATATAAAAAAAAACTACTATTTGACTTTTATAATCTGAAGTGTTCTGGACTTGGAACCACTTTTCGCATTATATTAAACGAAAAAAAGTACATTTACATATTTCAAAAATAAATTTCGACTGTTTCTATTCGGCGTCACTCACCTTTTATTGTCATCACTCAACTAGAAACTCATCTTAAATGTCAAAGTGTAGTTGAATATGCAAAACTGCATGCTTGTCAGATATGTGTCTACATTCATATGAAAATGCTTGTACATAAGTTGTTTGCACACACAACAAGCACACAAACAAACAAACAAATCAAACAATCGAAGGAAACAACTTTCAAAATTAACATCATTACAACATTTAACAAAGTTCTAGAGCTCTTGACCTATTTTAACACTAAAAATGTTGTCGTGAGCATCTCTAATCAGACTGTGTGTTTTTTTCTTTTTTTTTTTTTGCTGACTGTGTCGTACAACATGTCGATTCTTCATCGATTTGTTTTTGATTATCACGCAACAAACTAGTTAACAATACGTTGTTTTCCAAATAATTAAAAATTTTTAAGTAGTTAAAATTTTTTACCGCACTTTATTAGATTTAATTTATGAGCAACTCTAATATATTAAGAACAGTGCAACGAGCTATTATAAGATAGTTGAGCAGAGTTACTAGGGTCAGTAGAGCCATTGAAAGGTTAAGAAAGTCAAACCTAATTTGTAATATATATATATATATATATATATTTTTTATTTTAAAGGAAGTACAATTGTGCATTATAAAGTCCATTACGCTGAGTACTATAATTAAAATTTTTTTTTTATTTTATTTTTTATGTATAAAAACTCATACCGAGTATGTATATATGCGTGTATGTATGATAAACATGCATAATATTTGTGTATTTTGTTTGTTTTATTTGAAAAACTCTTTAAATTTTTTCACTTTATCTTTAATTTTTTGTGTCAAAAGCATTTTTAGTATGACATACATGCTTGACAACAATGCGTCACAACCAACCAAAAAATGACTCAACTTTTGCATTTGGAATTTCTTATTTTCAATTCATGCCTTATTCAGCTGAATAAATACTCTTTGTTTTTTCCTTTCCTTTCCATGCTATATTTCGATATTTACTCCTACTTCACATTTACCAGTACATTGTACGCTCTCTTGAACTAGTTGTAAATTCAATGTCAACTAGAATAAAAAAATAACACACAACAACAATTGCTATGAATATACTATGAATATAAATTTATAAAAAAAAAAAAAAAAAATTGAGAAAAAAAAAACCGGCACATGAACACGCAATTGTTTGAATTTCCAATTGAACACAATAAAAGAAAATTACAAAATTGAAGAAAAAAATAACAGCAACGCGCTAACTCGTAAATTAAAGCCAGAAAATAATTCTTTGAACTAAGCATTTCAACGCGTGTATCTATTTAAAGAATACGACATATTTTTCTGTTGCTGAATTCATTTCAAGTCAGTTGCTATAATCATTGCAACATTGAATGCTATAGAAAGAGAGAGAGAAAGAGAGAGAAAGAGAGAGAATCGTGAGTGCACACGCAGAAGTCAATGTAGTTAACTGTCATTGAAATACATGCCTAGATCACCTGTGTTTTTTTTTTTTAAATTATCATTTGAATGCTTTTGTGTGACGCTCATTTTATGCAGTAGATAACTGGTTAATACAAGTATGTATATAAAAGTGCTTGTCAAACTTTTAGTTTCAACTGCTATTTTTCTGCTTTTCAAAGGGTTCGAAACGATTTTATAGTGCTTGTGGCATTTGCTATAATGCTACTCAAATATTTTTTAATGTAGCAGTGCTTGCCAAACTATTTTTGTTTAAATTATCACTCTAGTGCTTCCTAATTTTTCAACCCAAACTGTTTAAGACTAAAGTTTCTATAATGTGTTCTCAACTTTTGTGCCTAGTGCTTCTCAAACTAATCGAGTTGCCAGTACTTAAGGCTCAACCAAGGTATGCGTAAGCATTCCTTTCGTTCAGTTTCTCACTTCTCGTTTACTTTCCAAACTTTCGGTCTCACTCTCGTATCCGTAGCTTGCTCAGCAGAATAGGGTTGCCGACTTTGTTTTCGATTTGAATATTTTTTTACACCATTTATAATATTTAAATTTTTCGTAAATTGTATTTTAACCAAGCATAGCACAAGTTGTATTGTAGATTTTCGGTGTAAATATAAATATTAATCATGTTATAATAACTTCAATACTATTTTTTGTATAATCTGTTGGTAACCATTTTCAATAAAGCATGCAATATGGATTAACTTGGGCGATTTTTTTACTTGAGCATACTTTTTGTTAACTTTTCTCTGAAACTTAGACTTGCTTACACATAAATTGGTTGAGCCTTTAATTGAACTATTCTTAATATAATTCTATTATTTGCACTGCATTGCTTCTCAAACAGCTGAGGTGATTTTTTCCATTGATTATGTTTCTTAATTTTTTTATAGTTTTCTGTAAGTTTTAAACTATTTTCCAAATATTACATTAAATTTGTAAGCTTTTTTCAAAATATTGCAGTTAATTTTGCAGTGCTTGTCGATCTCTGAATGCAGTGCTTATCAAATTTTTTGCTTTAGTGCTTCTTTTTTGACATTTTTTTCATTGTTTGTGTTTTTGTTGGGTAACCCCCAGAATAGTAACCCCCAGGGGATGAAAATGTGTGTTACTTTAGTTTTCTCTTTCTTTTTGTGCTGATGTCACGGTGCTTGTCAAACTGTAGTAAATTTCTGACATCAATTTTGTGTTAAGCTATAATGTCTTTGCTTTTCTGCTTTTTAAGTCGATTTCCAGTCCTTATTAAATGATTGTGCTTCTCAAATATTTTCAAATAAATTTAAAGTGTTTGATTAATTTTTTGCCTTTGTGCTTTTCAATCTACCCAAGTCAATTTTTCAAGTGATTGTTTATACAGTGCTTTTTTATTTCAAATTACTAATACAGTGATTCTTTAAACTTTTTTTAACGATTTTGCAGTGCTTGGTGAGCAACAGTTCTAGTAATTCTAGAACTGTAGAAGTCGTTTCTTAATAGTTCTCAAACTAAAATGTTAGCCAGTTTTTTATTTCTTAGTCAAATGTTCAAAGTTCTACCAACTTTTCCAATGCGTTTTAAACTTTTCAAATGATGCAGTGTTCTTTAAATATATCAACTTAAGCTGTTACTGTATTTCATGAACTGTGATTCTATTATTTTTAATATTTTTTAAATCCATTTTGCAGTCATTGTCGAATTTATATTCGTTATACATTACTTTTCACACTATTTAAGTCGAGTTTTCAGTGCTTGTTCAACTTTTATTCCAATATATCCTCAATTTTTGAGTCAATTCTGCAGTGCTATTTAAATTGTTTTTTGAGGTGTTAAGCAACACCTTTAATTGATTTGCTGCCAGTGCTTTTGAAACCCTTCTGCAGTGTTTTGCAACATTTTTTAGTCAACTGTGTAGAGCTTTTTAAACTGTTATTCTAGTGCTTAGAAAACTTTTTAGTTTTTGACAGTGTTTGACAAGCTTCACGTATTTATTATCACTTTTTAGTTGTTCCCCGTAGTTGTAAATATGTTATTTTTTTTTTGTTTTTCATAGATTTCAGGCAATTCTTCAGTGCTCCATAAACTATTAAACTTTTAAAACAATTTTTTTTTAAATGTTATTTAGTATTTTTGCAACATTTTTAGTCAACTGCAGAACTTGTTAAACTGTTGTTCCAGTGTTTTTAAAACTTTTTTTGTCTTTAACAGAACTTGACATATTTTAAATGCTTGTCATCTCTTTTAAGTTATTTCCTGTAGTTATAAATTTGTTACTTCATTGTTTCTCATATATTTTGAGGCACTTTCTCAGTGCTTGATAAACTATTATATAGTGCTGCTGAAATATTTTACATGCATTTTGCAGTGCTTGACAAACAAACTTTTTTAATCAAGCTTTTTCAGTGCTTTTTAAAATGTTATTCGGTATCTGACTACATTTTTTAGTCAATTGCAGTGCTTGTTAAACTGTTATTCTAGTGTTTTTAAAACTTTTTGAGTCTTTAACATTGCTTTGTAAGCTTCACATGCTTCTTGTCTTTTTAGTTTTTCCCGTAGTTGGAAATTTGTTGCTTTATTGTTTTTAATGCATTTTAAGGCAATTTCCTCAGTGCTTGATAAACTATTATATAGTGCTGCTCAAATATTTTACGTAAATTTGTTAGTACTTGGCAAATCAACTTTTTCAGTCGATTTGGCAGTGCTTTTTAAAATGTTATTCAGTAGGTTACTACATTTTTTGGTCAATAGCATTGCTTGTTAAACTGTTAGAGTCTTTAACAGTGCTTGGCAGGCTTCACATACTTTTTATCTCTTTTATTTTATTCCCCGTAAATTTGTTGCTTCATCGTTTCTCATACATTTTGAGGCAATTTGGCAGTGCTTGATAAACTATAACATAGTGCTGCGCAAATACTTTACGTAAATTTGTCAGTGCATTATCTATATTAATAAACTCATTTGCCAGACAAACAGAATTTTTTTTTAATCCATTTGCCAGTGCTTTTCAAACTCTTATTCAGTGTTTTGCAGTATTTATAAAGTTTTTGAGTCTTTACCAGTGTTTGTTAAGCTTCAC
Organism: Coremacera marginata; assembly: GCA_914767935.1. Lineage (NCBI taxonomy): Eukaryota > Metazoa > Arthropoda > Insecta > Diptera > Sciomyzidae > Coremacera > Coremacera marginata. Next base: position 45,688,786 of record OU612043.1, read on the forward strand.
ATGCTTCTTATCTCTTTTAAATTTTTCCCGTAATTGTTTTTAATACATTTTGAGGCAATATCTCAGTGCTTGGAAAGCATTATATAGTGCTGCTCAAATATTGTGGGTAAACTATTCAGTGCTTCAGAAGCTATCACTCTAGTGCTTCTCAATTTTCATGAATGAACATTCGAGTTCCTTTCAATAATTGTGTACAAAGCTGAACCTTTGCTTTTCATTAATTAGTATCGGCTGTGTTTCTATTTGAGTCAATTGCTTTTGTATTTGTCGAAGTAACAATTTACTTTGTATGAAATTTTGAGTTTTTTACAGTGTTTCGAAAGCTTCAGGTACTTCTAAACTCTGCTTCGTTTCTTTTGCCCGTAATTGTTAATTAGTTGCTTTATTGTTTCTTATAAATTTTGTGTCAATTTTTCAGTGCTTGATAATATAATGCTGCTCAAACATTTAAGGCAAATTTGCTAGTGTTTGAGAAACTAACATTCTAGTGCTTCTCTATCTTCATGAATAGATTTTGAAGTGCTTTTCAATAATTTTGTGCTGTGCTTTCAAAACAAAACAAAAAGAGACTATTCAAACAATTGCGCAAGTTTTTCGTTAAATTTTTTTTAATTTATTTTACAGTGCTTGGTAAACTATAAAGCAACTGATTGGCCAAGAATTGTTTTTTATTAATTTCCCTGTGCTTGTTAAACTATTAACCAAGTGATTCTCAAGAATTTTGAGTGAATTTGCCAGTGCTTCTAAAACCTTTTGGGTTGATTTGCAGTGCTTGTCAAACTGTTTTATTATGACAAAATTATTACTCTCGTTATTCTATAAAAATATTTTCATTCGATCTAGCCCCTCATAATTGACTTTTTTTTTTTAATTTCCTTGGTTTTTTTAAAAAATTTTACTAAAATATTTTTTTGTTTTCAAAAAATCATATATAAAGCAATAAAAATTTGAATACAGTTCGTTCGAAATAATCAAGTTTTATGTTCTCAAAGGCAAATAGAATTATTTTTATGGCATACTTAATTAAACCTTGTATTAGCTCATTTCTTAAAACGCACTTTAGTAAATTTATTCAAATTACTCCTAATTTTTGTGCTGTTAATTACTGCAAAATCGAGGAAAGCTTTTGTATACAAATATTCTATACAAATATTCTTCTTCAACAGTATCCTTTGAACTAATTTGAGGAAATTCATTTAATTAAGCCCAAATTTTTCCGCTCTTAAAGCTCAGAGTATTATAGTCCTTCTCAGTCCTTCTACTGTATTATATGAGCAAATTTGAGTAAATTTATTCAAGCTATCTTCAATTTTTCCGCTGTCATATCTCAGAGTTGAACAACAAAGCTGCTATTTTTTTTTTTTTTTTTTTTTTTTTTTTTGTTCTCACTTCTTTACAAATTGTGCTCCTTTTCTAGCAGTATACTTTGGGACCTAATTTAGCGCTTGATAGAACTTTTATCCATCTGATAAAAAAAATTGTACCACAACATTTCCAGCCATATATTAATATTTTTCTTTTATGTATCTTCATAAATGCGTAGCATAGAGATACATTTTTTTTTTACTCAATTAATATTCACGCATATAAGGAGAAAAGTTATGCTTTCAAGTACTACCCATACTTCTCATCAATGTACCACAATTATGTGCCTTAATTCTAGTAACCACTTTATGTGTGTCAAAAAAAAAATTAGCTAGGCTTGAATATGAATTCCTGGCATTTACTAGAAAACCTTGTAACATGGATTGTGATTTGATTAATCATTCTAGTACGTTCGTACCTCAATCATGTATTTAAACAAAGTGCGCACTCAAGTCATGCGTGAAGTGTAAAACTGCAGATCGCAGTCATCGCTTGCAAATTGCAAACATCTGATTGGCTCATTTTTGAAAAAAAAAAAAAATTTTAAAAAATATGCAAAATTTCAACAAAATTTATAAAATAATTTTTTGCCCCATTATAAGCTGGCAGGTGTGGGTGGCAATGCGTGCATTGAGCTTGAATAAAGCACATGTTCAGAAATTGTTGAAATATTAAGAAATATTAAAAAATTTTTAATGATAAAACGTGTATGCAAAAATTGACTACAGCAATAATCATTATGTTATATTTTTTTATTATTTTTATATTTTTTTGAAAAAAAAAATAAAAAAAAACAGAACTGCTACAAAAATACTACTCTTACTCATTGCTGTTTGACTGCACAACAACAACACACACACACACACACACGCACCACACATCATGACATCAGACACTGACCACAAAGTTTTCTATTTTTCTTAAAATTTTGTATATTGTACATACATATATCTGCAAAATTAGTGGGTAAACAAGCAAAAAAAAAAAAAAAAAAAAATCAGATATGGTAAAATGTTTTCACAAATATAAAGATGAAAAAAACAATCCTAAAATATGCAAAACAAAATGTTAAAAACAAATCAAAAAAAAAATAGCTGACTTTATTACCAACAATCCTGGCTGCTTTTTGGCGCCACACACATACAATTTTTTTTTTTTTATGCCAATTTCCTCCGCTTCCAAAACCTAGCTAAGCTCAAGTTCTGTTTAAGCAGAATTTTATGCAAATTTAATTTGAACTCTTGAAAGCTCCGTGGTATATAATATGTTTTGGATCTAAAATCTGTTCAATCTTTTCAGTTGATGAAAAAAAAAACCTTAACCGCTGTTGGCTGAATTAAAAATTCCTTTTATTCTCCAGCAACTTAAAAGTAAGATTTATTAAAATATTATTAAGATGTTTTATATGTGCTCGTATGCTATGTTCAGCTTAAAAGATGTGTCGAACAAAATTGTGTGAATTTTTCTCACAAAAAATAAAAATTTTAAAAATAATCTATAATAATTATACAAATCCTTTATACAAATTTAAACAGCTGAACAGATTTCGTTCAAATTTGGCACATATATTAGGATGAGGTGGGTTAATGTGTACCATGGGGTGATGTGTAACACGGCGATTTTTCGTACAAAATATTAACATATGAGTGAATGAACTATTGCGATATGCTTCTTTTGGCAGCATCTAGTTTTTCATAAGTGCTGGAATAAAAGTTTTTCATTATAATATAAAAAATAATAAAATGCCCATTTCAGCCCTTGAAAGGACTTTGACCGAGCTTCTTATGATTAATTGTGAAATGTTTGAACACAAAATGATCGAGAACTGGACCTTATAATACATTATGTTTTTAAGAAGCTTTTCATAGCAGTTTTTACTCTCCGAAGTTTGCCATTGTCTGCAGAGAGGTGACGGCTGAACAGAAAAATTAATTCAATTGAAAAAACTTTCTGTGTCAGGTGGGATTCGAACCTGGGATCTCCGGCGCATGGGCCACACACTCTACCCACTGCGCCACGGCCGCCACAGAATTCTTAAAAAACGTGAAAAATGTTTGTTAAGTTTTTTTTAAATTTACAAAAATTAGCTTTTCGTATAAAATTTTGCTCAGATTTTAAAAGTGAGTAGATGTAAAATGTGGGTATTATTTAATATCTTTAAATCAGAATGCGTAAAGCAATCAAACTTCGCTCTCGCTCTTTTGAGTTATCTTTAATAAAAAACAGATGCAATGAATAATCCAAGGTTGATTTATAAGGTTGTCGCAGAGCTGATCGCACTCTGTTCTCAGTACCCATAATTGTAAAACCAGCCAATTTTGAGAGTGATTACGAAAGAAAAACGGATGATAATAAAGAGCACTTGCAGATTTTCTATGAGCTGTCAACTCCGATTTGACAATTATGGGTACTCGCTCTCTTCCTTGCGACAACCTTATACATAAACCTTGGAATAATCTTTTCAGAGTAGTTCGTTAAACGCTACGCTCTCGCATAAACTCCTCAAACACTTGTATTAGTTATTGATCCGCGTACAAAGAGCGCTCATTGTTGTGAGAACATCGTCACTGTTTTCATCCCTCGAGTTCTGCAAAGGATGTGCTCTTTATATGAGCTGAAAATCATTTGAATTCATCAATGATAAGTATTTTGATACTTATCATTTTGATATTTGCTTATTAAGAAGCAATATAGAATTGGGGGGTCTATTACTCCTCCCATTTTCCAAATATTTAGGGGAACGTTAAAATACGTATTAAACTGTCCACTGTAAGTCAAATTGTAAGTCGGCTCCTCCCTAACAATATGCTGAATGGGGGCAGATATACCCCCTATTTGTGTGTCTCAGAAATGCTTCCTCCTATTCTAACCCCCAAAAAATGGTTAGATTTTACCTATTTCCCTTCCCCTTCGAGATATGAAAGAACATAAAATCGAAAGATATCGAAAAATCCCCGAAAAATCTTCGAAAAAATAGAAAAAGTGCGATATCTCGAAAGGGAAGCAAAATAGGTAAAAATTAACCATTTTTTGGGGGAAAGCATTTCTGAGACGCACAAATAGAGGGGTCTATCAGCCCTCTATTTTGCACATTTTTAGGGGGAAGGCAACGAAAGACGTGTTTAACTGCCCACTGTAAGTCAAATTGTAAGTCAAAGATAGACCCCTCTATTTGTGTTCGGATTCGAATTCAGCGACCCAGTTTTACCTAGTGTTGGCCCCAGCACCGAATTCGTAAAAAAAGAGAAAACAAACCAACTCCAATAGAAACAAATGATAAAAAAAAATTATGACATCAAAATCAAACTCACTCAGTTCTCACTGTATATAACTATCATTGAAAAGAGTGCATCATTTTCAAATAGTCTGAGTGAGGAGAAAAAAAAGAGCGAGCTCATCGGCTTATGCTCTGCAAAAGCGCATGCTGAGAACAGCATCGAAACAGAAATGCAAATAAACGATTTGGTCGCTCATTCGGAGATTAACGATTGATTGCTCGTTTGTTTTTCATTTCCGATGAAAGAAACAAAACGAAATGCACTGAGTTGAGTTGTATTGAAGTGACTGAGGGATATTTTACTCCTTAATAATAAGTATTTACGAACTTTGCTTAAAATATAACAAAAGATTTTACTTTTTTTAACGTTGTGGTAAAATTCAATCAGTAAGAAAAAAATGAGACTTACATTGGGATGTTGTGTAACACTCACAGTGGGGTGATGTGTAACACATCTAACACAATATAATTGACATTAAAGAGGCAACAGAGGTCAAACTCTGAAGTGCAATCACATCAACGGAAAGTCAATGTTTACAGTTGCAGGAGATTTCATTAAGTTCTTACCATAATACTTTTACTAAACATAAAAAATCAAAATAAACATAAAAAATTTAATTTCCTGGTCATTACACCAACATTTTGTTGATGTTACACATCACCCAAAAAAAAAAAACCATATTCGAAATTTTTATCCTATTTTCTTTATTTGTCAAAATATTCAACAGCCCTGAAAACACTCACTTCGAATTCGTTCTTTTGCATGGGATAGGCCTTAAAACCAATCAAAAATTCAATTTCTTAATACTTTTATTGGAGCGAATAGAAACGTGTTACACATCATCCCACTTCAGCCTACTTTTGTCCTCAAAAAAGTTGTTGCTTGCTGCTGAGAGTCAAAAAGGCAATTTACTCTTAAATTTTTTTTTGACAAATACCCTATAATAGGCAGTGTTTTTGAAATATATGTGAAGATAAGATATCATGTATTTTTTCTTAGGGCTTTATCAATGTTAAAAAATTGCCGTTATTTTAAAATCAAAAGCACTGTCATATCTTTTTAGTACAACGAATTGAGTGCAACGAGAAAGATGATCTTCAAAACTAACATTATAAAAATTTTTTGGTCTTATTAATTTTAATAAATTTCTATTATTTTGACATCAAAAACATTCAAACATATCTTCAAAATTTTGAAAATTCTTAGTACAATGAATTTATTCTACTAACATCATTAACCCAGACTAAGAAAAAAATGGTCAGATATGCAATATTTTGATTTTCGATGCAAGTATCTCCGCTGTTTTTATATATATTTATTTTTTTTTTTTTTTGTCTTAAAGTTTAATAAAAATATTTAATAAATATTATTTCAACAGTACTTTTAGCTGAACATTTATATGTTAATTTTTTTTTTGAAAAAAGATTCAAAATGTTTTCAAAATTCAGAATGTATAAAAGCCCGTCCTACGACGGGTTGGAAGCATTTATGCTCAAACTGTAACTATTTCTTGCCATTATTACAGTGCTTTCACAACATATACTGTGTATCCTGAAAAATGTTCAGCCTGAAAGTATGCACATGCATAAGAGGCAAGCAAACTTTCAGGATCAACATTTTTCAGGACACTATATGTTTGAAAGTCACTGTAATAATGGCAAAATAAAATTACAGTTTGAGCGATAATAGGTGCGGAGCGGCATGCCTGCCTTTTATGTATTAAGATGTTTTTTAAGTTAATTAGCGGCGTTGTAATACAAAATCTAAAATTTGCAAATTCGCATGAAACCTCTAATATTTGGTATAGCATCCTTTTGATTTAATTATCGCCTGAATACGAGAAAACATCATTTCAAGAAGTTTTTGGCAATCGTCCAGTGATATAGAAACCCAAAGATTTACACAACGCTCCCAAAGCGGTTTCCTTAAAAAACGTTGCATATGCTTGAAAATTTATTCGTCTTGTAACTGATACTTTGACATTTATTTTATCTTTGTACGATGAATATTAAAGGCTGTAGATATGCCTCGGAAAGTGAACAAATACGTTGCACGTGCTTGAATATTAATTTGCCATGCAACTGATATTGTGGTATATATTTTATCTTTATATGATGAATAGTAAAGACCGTAGGTGTACCCCCAAATGTGAACAAAAGCGTTGCATGTGCTTGAAAATTCATTCGTCATTCAAAAAGCATCAAAAAGTACGTTACATATGCTTGAAAATTCATTCGTCATGTAACTGATATTTTCGAATATATGTTATCTTTGTACGAAAAATATTCAAGCCCCTAGTTATACCACAAAAACTGTATAGTAAAAAAATATACTTACAACATTAAAGGAAACATTCACTTTTATTGAAAAATTATAATATTTAAATTTAACCAATTTACACACTTTAAGCGTTATATATAAAAAATAGCTTTGCTACACAATCCTGAGAAATCTTATATTTAGTATAACCTCCCAGCCAACCTGATTTAATTACCACCTGAGAAAAAAATAATTTCAACAAGTTTTTGGCAATCGTCAAATCGTGGCAGTGATATAGAAGCACAAGCATTTGCATAGCCATCCCAAATCTGTTTCCCTTAAAAATGTTGCATGTGCTTGAAAATTTATTCGTCATGTAACTGATATTTTGGCATATACTTTCTCTTTTAACGATAAATATTAACGGCTGTAGATATACCCCAGAAAGTAAACGAATACGTTAAATATTATTAATTCGTCATATAACTGATGTTTTGGTACTTATATTATTTTTGTATGATAGATTTTGAATGCCGTAGATATACTCCAAAAAGTGAACAAAAATGTTACATGTGCTTGAAAATTCATTCGTCATGTAACTAATAGTTTGGCATATATTTTTTCTTTGTACGAAGAATATTAAAGGCTGTAGGTATACCCCAAAAAGTGAGCAAAAATGTGGCATGGGCTTGAAAATTCATTCGTCATGTTACTGATATTTTGGCATATATTTTATGATTGTACAAAGAATATTAAAGGCTGGTGATATACCCAAAAAAGTGAACAAATACGTCAAATATAATTAATTCGCCATGTAACTAATATTTTGGCATATATTTTATCTTTGTACGAAGAATATTAAAGGCTGTAGGTATACCCCAAAAAGTGAACAAAAATGGTGCATGTACTTGAATATTCATTGTTATGTAGCTGATATTTTGGCATATATTTCATTTTTGTACGGTAAATATTAAAGGCTGTAGGTATACCCCAAAAAGTCAACAAATACGTTAAATATTATTAATTCGCCATGTGACTGATATTTTGGCATATATTTTATTTTTGTACGGTAAATATTAAAGGCTGTAGATATACCCCAAAAAGTGAACAAAAATGTTGAATGTGCTTGAAAATTCATTCGTCATGTAACTGATATTTTGGTATATATTTCGTCTTTGTACAGTGAATATTAAAGGCTGTAGGTATACTCCTAAAAGTGAACAAAAACGTTGCGAAATGAAACCCATATAAACCGCGCTGTAAGACGTTATTCCACGTCAAAAGTTTTTCAACTGAGCTTGAGCTTTTTTAAGCAAACATTTTTTTTAAATTTTTAATAAAGAAATTAAGATAAACCAATGGTGAAAGGATAATCACAACTTATTTTTACGCTTTTGGGTTCTTTTTTCTTCAAGCACTGTGCATGCAATAAGTAATATCTTACTATCTGCACAGTAAGGGGCTCATAAATTTATTACATTTTACTACACCTTAGTTGGCATTGAATTGGCACCAGAATTGTTAACTACACCTCATGTTGTAACTTCCGGCATAACTTATTTCTTTTTAAAATTTTTATGATCAGTTGCAGAAAATGAAACCTGTTGTTTGTATGCTTTTGTTTTTTAAGTTATGCCACAAAAAATAATAATAAAAAAAAAACAAGCTGACCATAACAACAACAACAACAACAACAACACCTACAGTTCGACAACTGTTACGAAATGAATGTTTGCATACTTACATCAACATACTTACAAACAACAAATAAGCTGAACTTGCTTTACTTCAAAGTGGCTCGTGTTCTTTGTTGTTGCTGTTCGATGTTTGAATGATAAACAAAATAATAAAAAAAATATACTTATAGTAAACAATAAAAATAGAAGAAAAAAAAATTAAAGCTTAAAAACTTTACTAGTTGAGTTGTTTTTATTATTAAATTGTTTTTGTTGTTTTTATGTAAATATTTGCTGCATTAAAATATGCAGTCAGAAGCATTTAATAATTCTTTGTTTACCGCAAATAGTACCGTATTAATTAAGTATTAGAAGAATGACAGCATTTTACAGGGTTGCCAAGAGTCAACAAAAAATTATGCAGAGCTGGAGACTATAGACGAGGTTGACAGGTTTATGCATGAGAGCGATAATAAGATGTGCCAAATTTGTTTTTTTTTTTTTGTGCACTGATTTTAATGTGACAATTATTTAAAATTTTTTTGGCAGCGCCTCTTCTATCCTTTTTGATTACAGCAGCCGTGACCTGAAAATGTATGTTTTTGGATCCAGATATTTCAAGATTTTTACAAGCTATTCATGTACTCTTTGCACATTTCTTGAAAATTTAACGATGTCGCTTGCCTTTTTTGTATTTTTTATTCTGAATTGCTTAAAAAAGATTTTAAAATTTACAAAAGAAAAAATTTACAATTTGTAACTGTCAAAGTTGTAGATATTTTTTTTTTTTTTTTGTAAAAGAAAATTGATTTATGCAAGTTTAATTCAACATTTTTATCGCATTTTGCAGTATTTTTTGTTTTTGCCTTTTTAAGATCTTTTCTAATGTGCTGCTGTATCTGTATATTTATCTGTAGATAAATAGCAGCAAATAAATTATGAAGTCTGAACAATAGAAATTCCTTAAAATTGCAAAAAAAAAAAAATAGTCACAGACACAAAGAGACAGACACAAACTGTGCAAACAACAAATCAGCTAAGACTCTTCTGAAGCTTAGGTATTTTTTTAGCATTTTTTTTTTGTTTTGCATATATTAAAGGTGGTGAATATTTACAGTCAGCCACATGGTAAACATACGATTCCTTTAAAAACGCAAAAACATGGACTGTCTTCACTTGGCACTTCAAGCTTGTCGCATCTCGCACAGCTTCAGGCGCCTAAACTTGCGAACATAGTGAATGCCGGTTCAGACAGGCAGGCAAATCAGATAAGAAAACACATTTGAGCGAAATAGCTGCATGACTTGGTTTCCTTATCTCTTCAATGTGTTTTTCGGCTCGGCTGAGCAACAAGCGTTCACTATATTCGCAACCTAACGTCGTAAATGTCGGCTTTTTCTTGCGTGTTTCATGGAAATGGTTTTGTGCACTCAAACCCTAGAACAGTTAGTATAAGAAAAAAAATTTCTATAGATAAGATTGTCAATCTGTGACTTATCTATATAAATCTGCAGCCATAAAATTAATCTTGAAATATGTTGTGACCAATTTGATTTCTTGGAAATATATTTTCAACTTAGCTCAAGCAGATTTTTAATATTATTACATACAATTCATTCCCATTAACATCCGTAAAAACAGGGTTAAAGATGAGCAGACGTTCATAGATAGAAGAAATTTTAAAGTGGTTCGTTAAAATGTCAAAATGGTGTAAACGGTTGAATAGAGTAAAGTAGAAGGCTTAATGTTAGGGCTGAAGGTGAAGGTCAGGTTTTATAATTTACTTAAGAAAAAGTTTTTAATATTTTTTAATTCTGTTTCTTATGTATATTAAAGAAACTCCTGGAAAATCTTTTTTTTTCCATTATTCCATATACAGTGGCTAATTAAAGAGAATAACTCTTTTTTTTAACGACCTATGCACGGACGATCGTCTGCAGGTCGAAATATTTAATCTAGAACTAAAACCAAAAAACAAATTTTGAACAAAAAGGCGCGAATCTAGTGATTTACACACGTCGTTTTTTTAAGAAATATTGTGACAAAAATGAGGTCAATTTGAGACTCTCTGTGAAACTACATCCCATTTCATTGGGAATGCAAAAAAAAAAAATTAAAAAAAGTCCCAAAAAAAAAATTATGCAGAAAACAACAAAACCATTTGGGGTATTATTTCATCTTTTGGAGTCACATTTAATTTTTTTGTGTGGTAATTCTTCATAATGAATTAAGAAGTCAGAAAACAGAAAAGCAATTAGGCTCCAAAAAGCATATATCTAGAGATATCATATACGTAATATATAGATATCATATATTACGCTTTTACGAAATGATCGCGACTATAGGAATTGTAGAGTCATTTATAAACTCAGTGGATTTTGATTAAAAATTTATAAAAACTTTATTTTTATATTATTATTTAATTTTAATTTTATTTAACGGAAATTCTAAGGTTATTTTTTTCAAGTTCTTGAGTTGACTTATAAATAAAAACGAGGACAATTTTGGGGCGTTATAGAATTTTTTTTTTTTGTAATTTTTCATTCATTTAAAGCCTTTTTTCATTCAATTGAGGTCTTTTTCTGAATAAAATTATACCCCAATTTATGGGGCCTTTTTAAATTTAGTTTTGGCACAATTTTTTTTTTCACTTGAACGCATTTCACTTGAAAAAGTAATTGTTAAGCTACAGTTAAAATTGAAAGTTGATTGGTAAAAAGTGAAGTTGTGGTCGCTTGCATTAAAGAGTATGGTGTTGAGAAATTCATTGCTTACCTTTGATCAGCGATAGCTGGGCCATACAATTTGACCTTGCAAATAAACTTTCCCCCGTTGTTCATTCTTCCATTTTCCTTCCCGTTTCTGCGTACTTTTACAATTGCAATGTAGTATTACCCCCTAAGCCGCTGGCTTTAGGTGACAGCTGTTGAATCGTTGCAGGGAGGGATGCCTCTACCCTGTTTAAATTGACTAACTTTTAAGGATCCATAACCTTTCACGGGTCACTTAATTGTGAGTTATTAAAATTTCCCACCATATTTTTCTTACCTTATCTTACCTTACCTTTCCTTAACTTACCTTTCCCTGCCTCTCCTTACCTTTCCTTACTTTTAATTACCTCTCCTTACCTTATCTTTCCTTACCTTACACTACATTTCCCTACCTAATATGACCCTACCTTACCTTACCTTACCTTACCTTACCTTACCTTACCTTACTTTACCTTGCCTTACCTTACCTTACCTTATCTTACCTTACCTTACCTTACCTTATATTATCTTATCTTATCTTATCTTATCTTATCTTATCTTATCTTATCTTATCTTATCTTATCTTATCTTATCTTATCTTATCTTATCTTATCTTATCTTATCTTATCTTATCTTATCTTATCTTATCTTACTTATCTTATCTTATCTTATCTTATCTTATCTTATCTTATCTTATCTTATCTTATCTTATCTTATCTTATCTTATCTTATCTTATCTTATATTATCTTATCTTATCTTATCTTATCTTATCTTATCTTATCTTATCTTATCTTATCTTATCTTATATTATCTTATCTTATCTTATCTTATCTTATCTTATCTCATCTCATCTCATCTCATCTTATCTTATATTATCTTATCTTATCTTATCTCATCTTATCTTATCTTATCTTATCTTATCTTATCTTTTAATCTTATAATAGGATAAGCCTATCTTATCCTATCTTATCCCATCTTATCCTATATTATCCTATCTTATCCTATCTTATCCTATCTTATCCTGTCTTTCCTATCTCATCCTATCTTATCCTATCTTATCCTATCTCATCCTATATTATCCTATCTTATCCTATCCTCTCGTATCCTATCTTATCCTATCTTCTATCTTATCCTATCTTATCCTATCTTATCCTATCTGATCCTATTTTATCCTATTTTATCCTATCTTATCCTATCTTCTATTTTATCCTATCTTATCCTGTCTTATCCTATCTCATCCTATCTTATCCTATCTTATCCTTTCTTATCCTATCTTATCCTGTCTTTTCCTATCTCATCCTATCTTATCCTATCTTATCCTATCTCATCCTATATTATCCTATCTTATCCTATCCTCTCGTATCCTATCTTATCCTATCTTCTATCTTATCCTATCTTATCCTATCTTATCCTATTTTATCCTCTCTTATCCTATCTTCTATTTTATCCTATCTTATCCTATCTTATCCTATCTTATCCCATCTTATCCTATCTTGTCCTATCTCATCCTATATTATCCTATCTTATCCTATCCTATCGTATCCTATCTTATCCCATCTTATCCTATCTTCTATCTTATCCTATCTTATCCTATCTGATCCTATCTTATCCTATTTTATCCTATCTTATCCTATCTTCTATCTTCTATCTTATCCTATCTTATCCTATCTTATCCTATCTTATCCCATCTTATCCTATCTTATCCTATCTCATCCTATCTCATCCTATCTTATCCTATCTTATCCTATCTTATCCTATCTTATCCCATCTTATCCTATCTTATCCTATCTCATCCTTTATTATCCTATCTTATCCTATCCTATCGTATCCTATCTTATCCTATCTTATCCTATCTTCTATCTTATCCTATCTTATCCTATCTGATCCTATCTTATCCTATTTTATCGTATATTATCCTATCTTCTATCTTATCCTATCTTATCCTATCTTATCCTATCTTATCATATCTTATCCTATCTTATCATATCTTATCCTATCTTATCCTATCTTATCCCATCTTATCCTATCTTATCCTATCTCATCCTATCTTATCCTATCTTATCCTATCTTATCCTATCTTATCCTATCTTATCCTATCTTATCCTATCTTATCTCATCTTATCCTATCTTATCCTATCTTATCCTATCTTATCCTATCCTATCGTATCCTATCTTATCCTATCTTATCCTATCTTATCCTATCTTATCCTATCTTATCCTATCTTATCCTATTTTATCCTATTTTATCCTATCTTATCCTATCTTATCTTGTCTTATCCTATCCTATCTTATCCTATCGTATCGTATCTTATGTTTCTGTTTTTTTCTTATCTTATCTTGTCTTATCCTTGGCTTACCTTACTTTACCTTACACCACCTTACCTTATCTTACTTTACCACAACTTGTCTTAAATTACCTAACCTTTCCCCACCTCACCTTACCTTATCTTACTTGCCCCAACTTACCTTACCTTATCCCATCTTATCTGACCTTACCTTTCTAGCCTTAACTTAACCTTACCTCACCTCACCTTGATTTACAATTTTCACGTTCTTAGTATTTTAATATTTACACTTTGTAATGTTCCCTTTGGTTTGCTTTTAATTCTCGTTCACTTTAGTCATCCTCTTGTCGACAAAAAATTACATCTGCTCTTTATAGGCTGCTGATTTTTACCTTTTCTTTCTTAATTTCTCTTATAAACTTCCTTTAACTTCTTTATTTTGCCTTTATTTTCTCTTGTATTATATTCCCTCGACATTCCCTTTCCTTTGCTTTATTCCCTTTATTATTTTTCTTTCAAAACCATAATTATTTCTTTTTTTCTCTTATTAACTTCCCTTTAATTATTTCCTCTTTCAAATAATTATCTTAGTTGCAATAATTTTTTATTGTAATTAATTTTTATAAATAAATAAAGAACCTTCTATATGATTTTTACTTTTTTTTCCTTTTTAATACTGCTTTTGTCGGTAGTCATTTGTTTCTGCCCTCAGTAGCCTTTCCATTTTTATCACGTCTACCCTTTTCCCTTTCCTATATTGCCTATCCTTTTATTTATTATTTCTTTTTTTTGCGCTTTCATTCCCTCGGTTAATTTCTTCTTAATTCTCTTCCTTTTTGTATTTCTTTTTTTTTACAAACTCCTCATAGTTTCTATCTTTCCTAAATTTTTTAAATAATTATCTTCTTTAACTTAAGTTATTTTAATTTTATCATTTTTTCTTAAATATCATCTGCTTCTTATAATTATTTTCTTCTATTTCTATTTTCTATTATTTTTTATATATTTTTTTTTTTTTATTATGCATACTATTTTTTGTTATATTAATATTATCTACTTCTATTAATAATATTATCTATTTCTACGAGGGGTGCCTTTTATATTTCGGGATTAGAGAACAAAAACAAATATTAATCATCGAAAATCACTTTACTGTTTTTCAAAATATTCTCCATTAAGATCTATACACTTTTGGATGCGTTTGAACCAATTGTCGAAGCACTTTTGCCACTCTGATTGAGGTATCTCCAAAACATGCATTCTGAATGCCGCAACCGCTTCTTCGGGCGTCGAAAATCGTTGTCCACGCAGTTTATTCTTCACGGTTGGGAATAAAAAGAAGTCATTCGGTGCCAAGTCAGGACTATACGGCGGATGACCCATCAAATCGATGTTTTGGTGCTCAAAAATACAGTTGTTTGAGCCGATGTGTGAGAGCTCGCATTGTCGTGGTGAACAGTGATCCGTCTTCGGCGGTTGGTTTTCCTGATTTCTTGGAAGACAACTGGCAAACAAATGGTTGTGTACCACTCAGAGTTGACTGTTCTGCGTTGTTCTAGTGGTACGGTTGCGACATGTCCATATTTTCCGAAAAAACAGGCGACCATTTGCTTGGAAGTGCTTCGTGCGCGAACAACTTTTGTTGGATTTGGCTCATCTTGAAACACCCATACAGTCGACTGCTGTTTATTTTCGGGCTCATACGCATAAATCCACGATTCATCACCTGTCACGATGTCATAGACGTGTTTCGAAGCACCGCGATCGTATTTTTTGAGCATTTCCTTCGACCAATCGACACGAGCCTTTTTTTGAGCGATTGACAAATTGTGTGGGATCCAACGCGAACAAATTTTTTTGACAGTCAAATGTTTATGCAATATTGAATGTATGCTGGTCCCACTTATGCCTAAGGTTGCCTCAATCTCACGATAGGTAACATGACGATCTTGCAATATCAGTTCGCGCACAGCATCAATGGTTTTCGGAACAACAGCTGATTTCGGACGACCTTCACGAAATTCGTCTTGGAGTGAACTACGACCACGATTGAATTCACCATACCATCGATAAACACTGGTCCTTGATGGAGCTTCATCGCCAAAAATTGAATTAAGTTCATCCATGCACTGTTGCTGTGTTAATTCACGTCGAAAGTTGTAAAAAATAATCGCACGAAAATGTTAACGATTTAATGCCATTTTTAGACCGAGATGAATCTTTTAAGTTACTATAAACAACACAAATAGCGCTCGTATGTCAAAACGTTCTGAGTACGTATAAGCCAACAAATGTCAAACTTTGCGATAGAGCTTTCAGTTGACAGATTGCAACACCAGGGTTGCCAAATCCCGAAATATAAAAGGCACCCTACGTATTATTATTATTTTAATGTCTGTAATATCTCAAACGATTTTGAGTTTACCGAGCACCTTTACTGTCTGTGTTGAAAAGTGAACTTTGATATTTGCCTCCAATATATACATTTCCAATGTATACTCTTATCTGTTACATTTGTTCAGACATGTATGTTAAAACACTGATTACATCTACCATACACAGTAAGCAAGTATTGGAGTGACGACTGACGATTCACATAAAAGCAGGGAGTACACAAAATTGACGAAACTCCTCTCTTTGGCAAAAACAGAACGAAAACGAAAAAGGAAACCAAAAAATGAAATAAAGGACAAACAAATTTCTACGCTTTAATGAGTAAAAAATATTATTTATTTTACTGCTAGAATGTCAGAATTTACTTATAGTAAATCATTGATTATTGTGGATATGAATATTGAATTCCTATTTAAATTAAAAAATAATAATTTTTAAAGTGATAGAGCTTTTTAAGCCATTTTTAGTTTTTAGATATCTAATTTCCATTCCTTAAAGTCCCTAGTTATAATGTCCATATTAAAGCTAGTTATATAAACTAAGCAAGTATTTATTACAAATAATTTGCTTTTATTTTTATGGCAAAAACATTTTAATGATTATAACTAAAGTCCGCGACGACGACATTCAAGTCATAAACAGCTCTTAATATATATATATATATATAATTTTTTTTTATTATTGCATTTTCAGCTAGTTAATGTTGAGTAATTTAAAAGCTAGATAATATTTTTCATTAAGTTGAACGTGTACTTAATATTGCTTAAATCAACTTTAGTCTTTAGTCGAACAAAGTTCACTTAAGCGCTAATTTTAAAATGAATGGAAAAATGTAAAGTGTAAAATACAAAAGCGAAAAAGCGAAGAAGTTATAAAAACATATAAATATTAGAACTATAAAAAAGGGGCACGTCTTGGTTTAAATTAAATGCGGTGACACTGAATAATAACGTCATTCTGCGACTTTGACAGCATTTCTCTGTGAATTTTGTCGCACCAACTACTCATGCGCATATTTGAATAATTAAGTACAAATCAATTAAAAAAAAAAAGTATTTGCATTTTATTTAAAATTTATACATTATATTTGCAAAAAAAGCCACAAAATATAAACAAGCGAGGATTAGTCAATATTAGTTAATTGCTAAGAATACGATATCAAACAGAGTAAAGTGCTTTTTTGAGGTAGATGAGAGGTGAAAAAGAATATGACAGTGCCTTATTATTTGACAGAATCATTAAATATCTCCAAGGTAGATGAAAATGTTAAAAGAGAAGTAGAAAGAAATATTAAAAAATTATAATAAATCAATTAAAATTTTTAAAATAATAATAAACAAAAAGTAGACACCTACTTTGTGCGCCTGTAGCTTTGGCAGCCTCATAGAAGATCTATACATCGTCACTACAAACTCTCTCTCTGTATCGATTCTCTTGAATTAGGCATACTAATGCAAATCAGGCATATTGTACCCGACGAAATTTAGTGCTCTGATAACGAATCCAAGCTCAGAACTAATCGATCACTCTAGTTTTTTGAGATATTCTAACCTTAAAGCCTGAAAAACTTGTTTTTTGCTATTTTTGAGGTTGTGAAATAGTAAAAGGTGTATTAGACTACAAAGTTAGATATTCGTTTCATTCGTCATGTAACTCATATTTTGGCACATATTTTATCTTTGTACGATGAATATTTCAGGCTATAGGTATACCCAAAAAAGTGAACAAAAACGTTACATGTACTTGAAAATTCATTCGTCATGCAAGTAATATTTTGGCATATATTTTATCTCTGTACGATGATTATTTAAGGCTGTAGATGTACCCAAAAAAGTGAACAAACACGTTGCATGTGCTTAAATATTCATTCGTCATGTAACTGATATTTTGAAATATCTTTTGTTTTCAAACAATGAATATTTACGGCTGTAGGTATACCCAAAAAAGTTAACAAAAACGTTGCATGTACTTGAAAATTTATTCGTCATGTAACTGATATTTTGGCTTATATTTTATCTTTATACGATGAATATTTTAGGCTGTAGGTATACCCAAAAAAGTTAACAAAAACGTTGCATGTACTTGAAAATTTATTCGCCATGTAACTCATATTTTGGCACATATTTTATCTTTGTACGATGAATATTTCAGGCTGTAGGTGTACCCAAAAAAGTGAACAAAAACGTTGCATTTGCATAAAAATTCATTTGTCATGTAACTGATATTTTGGAATGTCTTTTGTTTTCGTACAATGAATATTTACGGCTGTAGGTATACCCAAAAAAGTTGACAAAAACGTTGCATGTCCTTGAAAATTTATTCGTCATGTAACTGATATTTTGGCATATATTTTATCTTTATACGATGAATATTTAAGGCTGTGGGGGTATACCCCCGTAGAGTTTTAAAGTTACATGTGCTTGAACGAGCTGCAAGTAGTAATTTTATAATTTTACGTCAAAAAATTAATAGTAAAATTTACAGGTAAATGAGAAGATCGTCATTTGTGAGCTGTCAGGGCTTCTCTTTTTGTGTCAAATTTGACCGAATTGAGTCGACTAACTCTTTAAACTCTTTTAATTATGGTTTTTAGATCGAATTTTCGATCTACCAGCACATTTTCATCGTAGAGCAAAACTGTAAAAATTTATAGCTCAAAATAAGTTTATAGCTCAAAATGTTACAACAAAAAAAAAAAATCGCAGTAGCCTTTAATTAACATTTGCATATTTTTATGACTACTTTTAACTATGGTTTTTAAATAATTTAAATTAAATACGTGCAAAGCAGTCATTAATATACTTCGCTTTTAGAAATTCTAAAAGCACAACAAATTGTTTCTCGCCTAATTGTTGTTCGGACGCCGAACGTGCTGCCAACTTGTTTTGATTTAATTGTTTGTTTTGACGTCCGCAGTGCTTATGCAATTTTTCTATTTATTTATTTTTTTTTTTTGTGCTGCCTACTACATACATCATGCATACATCCGATTCAGATTCTAATGCTTGTTTGTTTGTTTTGCATCAACTCAAATGCATTTATTTAAGCTGAAGGACATTTTTGCTTGTTGACTATTTGTCATTTGGTGGGCTGTTTGTTGATATTTATTCTTTGCATTAGTATTTTTTTTTTCAGTGTAGGCTTAGTCAAGGTATGGCATTTTGTTTGCTTGTGCTCGTGGATTCAGTTTTGCTCATTTACACTTCATTTAGCATGGGTTTTTTTTTATTTGTGTTTGTAAAATTATCGTTTTTGCTCTTTTCCCAACGCTTTGCAGAAGGACGATTTCGGTTTTTTTTTTCTTCTGTGCTCTCTACTTCCTTATTTCGTTTCATCTTCCGATACAGTAAATGCAACATTTCCGCATTTTTTTAATTTAATTTAAATTTTATCACCCATGACACTTTTATTATTCTTAAAATGCGGAAATACGCACATTTTTTTTTCACACTTGCGCCAAATAAAAGAGTGTATTTTCCTCTGTTGATGCTGGTGATAAAATTTCTTAAAGTTCAACTTTTATTTTTAAAAAAATCTTATCTGGAAATAAGAAAAAAAAAGCAATAGTTAAATCACCCAAATCTGCTTGGGTAAAGATAATTGTATAGAAATTATAAACTATCATAAGCGATGTAAATGCATAATTTTTTTACTTTGTAAATTTATGCTGCAAAATTTAAATTTATTTTGCATCAACAAACTTCTTATTTCGATTTAAGTAAAATAAAACATATTTCTCTTAATTACATGTTTATTTTATACTTTTCCTTGGGTAATTTTGTACACAAGTATTTTTAGAAAAAACATATACATGTTTATTTTATACTTTTCCTTGGGTAATTTTGTACAATTGGGTAATTTTAGTATTTTACCTAAGTATATGTATATTTCATACTTCTCCCTGTATATGTCTTTACTTATTTAACTTTGATAGTTTAACAAAGCTTAAACTATCTGCAACTAGTTTTTGTTGTAAACTTGAACACTTGTTTTAGGCAGCTTAGGCAAGCACTATAAATATATAACCTGTCGAAGCCATAATGTATAAATTACAAAATACTTAGTTTATTTATCGCCCAAATAAAAATTGGCAAGTTAACATGTAAAATTTAGGTGTTTTGATGAAGAACATGGGAGACTAAATACTGTCAAAAATCAGCTTATAAATTAAATTAGGTTTTTTGTTAGTTTTACATAAGCTTTTTGCTCGGTGTATTTAACTTTGATAGTTCAACAAAACCATTTGTTAAAAGCTTTAACACTATGTTCGGCAGTTTAGGCAAGCACGCTTATATAAACTGTCGAAGTCATAATGTATAAATTACTAAATACTTAGTTAATTTATCGCCCACATAAAAATTGGCAAAGTAACACGTAAAATTTAGGTGTTTTGGTAAAGAACTTGGGAGACTGAATACTGCTAAAAATCAGCTTGTAAATTATACTAGGTTTTTTGTTAGTTTTACATAAGCTTTTTTCTCGGTGTATTTAACTTTGATAGTTCAACAAAGCTTTTTGTTGAAAACTTGAACACTAGTTTTAGGCAGCTAAGGCAAGCAAGCTAATAAAATTTGTCGAAGTTATAATGTATAAATTAAAAAATACTTAGTTAATTTATCGCCCCAATAAAAATTGGCAAAGTAACATGTAAAATTTAGGTGTTTTGGTAAAGAACTTGGGAGACTGAATACTGCCAAAAATCAGCTTATAAATTATACTAGGTTTTTTGTTAGTTCTGCATAAGCTTTTTTCTCGTTGTATTTAACTTTGATAATTCAACAAAGCTTTTTGTTGAAAACTTGAACACTAGTTTTAGGCAGCTAAGGCAAGCACGCTAATATTATTTGTCGAAGTTATAATGTATAAATTACAAAATACTTAGTTAATTTATCACCCAAATAAGAGTTGGCAAGTTAACATGTAAAATTTAGGTGTTTTGATGAAGAACTTGGGAGACTGAAAACTGCCAAAAAAACAGCTTATAAATTATACTAGGTTTTTTGTTAGTTTTACTTAAGCTTTTTTTCTCGGTGTAGGAACTTTTGTTATCATTCTTAAGTAATTAGTAAACTTTTAAAATATTAAAAAATAAAAAGAAATATTGTCTAAATAATTTCTTTGCTGCAGTCGATTTCGATCTAAAATAATTCCATTTACTGCAATTTTTTTTCTCCTTTTTTTTTTTGTTTTTGTACCTAAAAATTTTGTCAATTAAGCAATTTTGCAAGTTAAAAACCTCAAAAATGTAAACCAATAACTTGTGGCGTAAATGTCAATCACGTTCAATGCAAATGTTGGCAACAATGGAAAAAGACACCGAAAACTGTTTACATCGACAAGTTGAATGAACATTATTTAGAGAAAGAAATAAAAAGAAAAACAAAAAGAAATAGTAAATAAAAAAGAAACAATGTAATTCAATCAGCGTTTAAAAATTAAATTACGAGCATGCTATGAAAAATAATTTTCCAAAACAAAAATAAAAACAAAGAAAAAAATATTGAAAAAAGAAAAAACGTTTATTGCGCACCTCAAATAAAACTAAGGTGTGATCGTAAGTACACAACAATGTTGCTCAATGTATAACGTAGCAATTTGCACAGTGGGCAACATTTGATAAATACATTTTATGGCCTATTTGCAAGCTGATAAGCAAAACTCACATGTCTAGATAGTAAGAAATAAAGAAAGAATGCTTTGTTTTATACTAAGCAAACAAAAAAAAAACAAAAAAAAAATTGATCGAAGACGTGCCTACAGCTTGTTAGAAGCTTAATTTTAATTTCTCAAAAAAAAAAAATGACAGGTTGCCATATGGCAATATTTTTATGATAATAAAACTCATATATTTACCATGACCCATTTTAATGCGCATTTATTAAACTGTTTTCAGCACTGCTGATTAAAACACCTAAAAAAAAAAAGCAAATTTAAAAACAACTCTTAAGAATATTTTTAAAATTTAATCAACGCTACTATAACCACTTCAAAATGATAACAAAAATATAAACTTTATGTTTCTTTGCTTTACTAGCTGAATGAATAACTGCTTAGATGAAGTGAAAGGCAAGAGCGCTATAAAGGCACGAAAAGAAAATTAAAGCAAATTTTTGCTAATACACACCCAGGCACAAAAAATAAATAAAGCTAAAAATCTGCATGAATATAAATTATCTCTAAGTTACAAAAAAAAAAAAAACAAAGCCGCATCTAATAATAGCCAATAAATGTTGATTTAGAGTTTGGTTGAAGGAACAAAATTATTTCGGTTTTTTAATCAGCCATTAAAGGCAGCAGGTGGGCTGGTGGGTGGAGCTGCTTGTTTAATTCAAAAATCTATTTTCTTTATAATCTAAGAATGTAAATTTGAAAATAATTTCAATTTGTTAGCTTTTTAGATAAACATCAAAAACATGCTTTAGTTGCTTTTAGCAGTAGGGGCAGGTGAAAAAAGGTGAAGTGTGCGCGCATAAATTAAAAAAAAATAAATGAATGATTTTTACGGACTTTGTAATGGACAATAGAAAGCAAATGCGTTGCAGATTTAAAAATAAATCCATACCATTTACATAAATTTTTATGACTTCACTTTAAAAATAAGCGAAAACAGAAAAGATAAAAAAAAAATAAACACAAAAACGAAAACAAATATCTTCAAAAGTAAATCAGAGATGATTGTCATCAACTATTTGATGACAAAAAATTTGCACATTTAAGCACGTTTCTTCAATGTATATTTGGTTTTTATTTAGAGCCTGAACAGAATCAAAGTTCGTTGCGATTTTGCAAAGCAATAAAAACATGAAAATGTATGAACACGTTCAAAATTAAATGGCAACGAAAAATTCCCCCTCCCCTTCCATCCCCCCTTCCCCTTCCCCCCTTCCCCCAGACAGAACTACATATTTGATAAACCTGGTTTTTAATATTTCGCACGAAAAATGACTTTGGTTGCGAAGCTAGTGAGCGCCGGTTGAGACAGGCAGGCAGATTTCACATTAAAGCAATACAGAAACTAAGTCACTCATCTCTTGTGCTCTAATGTGTTTTCTGATCTGATCTGCCTGCCTGTCTGAACCGGCGTTCACTATGTTTGCCACTTATTTTAGTGCCGGCTGGTTACTGTGCCGGACCAAGCTCGCGTAATGCTTTAAGCAGCTAGTAATGCGTAAAGTGCGCGCGTACTGTGGCCGACTTGTTGCAGCTGGTTTTTGACTATTTTGGGTTTGATTATATATATTAGGTTGTCCCAAAAAAAAAAAAAAAATGTATTTTGCTCAAGCTTTTTTTCGAAAGTTCAGCTGGTAAAGTATTTTTAAATTTCTTTGAGAGTTTTTGAAAAATCAAAAATCCGATTTTTAAGCATAAGTTGGTGAATAGCAGACATATTCTTTGAGTCTTTGAGTCATCATTTCGAAAGGCAAATGTCCAAGCTTTACTTAAATGTACATATATCAGAAGTTTTGGCAATTTTTTTGCTCATTTATGTGTCATATATATAATTTTTTTTTGTGAAATTTGCTTAGATTTTTTAAAAAACGCTTCATAAATGAAAACATTCAGAGCAATGTTGAGTTTTTTTGTCGAACACATTCTTCAAATCTGCCACGTAGGTCTTTTGTTTCGCTAACTTCATTTTGTTCTGTGTACATTTGAGTTTTTGTAAATTTATCCACTTTGCGTGTAATTTTACTATAAAGCCACTTGTCTTGTTTTCCATATAAGTTTAAAATTCTCTGTTGTTATTTGAGAGCTCTTTGAAATTGTGAGTTTTTTTGTTAAATGTTTTTTGAAAAATCTTTGAAACACACTTTCAGCAACTGCAAGCCGCTTGAAGTCACTTGTTTCGCTTTTTTTAATTTGTTTTATGCTGTTTTTTTATTTTTTTTATTGTGTTTTTATTTCGAATTTTCTTTTTTAAGACAAAGGGGTTGTACATCAATTATGTAACATGTTTTTGGTCAATTTTAGAACGCCAACCCCGCCTGCACCCCCCTCCCCCCCCTAAACGTGTTACGTCATTTATAAACAGCCCCTTATTCCAACATTTTTCTAACATTGCAATGCCTTTTGAATAGTAAGATTTTTCAAGATCTCCGAAAAAAGCTTCAGTTTCCAATTCGACCTGTTCTCGACCTGTGTTTTTTTGCAAAGATATGATTTTTTTTTGTTTTTCTTTTCTTTGATATATGGGGCCCTTCGTTTGCGATTTCGTGCTTCAATCGGTCGAATAATTAACAGTAATAGTCGCTGTTGCTTGCTTTTCCTTTTTTCAAATAGTCAATGAACAAAATGCCACTTGAATCCCAAAAAGCAAATGCCAATACATTTCCGGTCGTTTTTGAATTTTCGCTCACTTTGGTGAACTTCCACTGTGACCTACCCACTCTTTTTCTGAAAACTTGAAAATAAAATTTAAATTGAAAATTGTAAACACTGACCCAATAGCTATGCTTATGGCTGTAGCTATCTCACGCAGCACTTTCACGTTCGGGAAAATCGTGGATTTTCCCAATACATTCTGTAGTGGTCACTGTTTTTGGTGCGCTCTCCTAGCGCGTGTTCATCTTTTGTTCATTCGAACTCTTTTTAAATCTGCAATTCAATATTTTACGATTGAATGCGACGGAGCAGATTCACTATAATATTAATCGAGTTTTTCTTTTGTTTATTTTTCTTTTGTTACGCACAGAGTAATGCTTAATGAAAACACGACATTCTTCTTTATTCATTTTTATAAGAATGGTTATATTTATTTTATAACAATGAATATGCCAAATGCGAAAAAACGCTGCTGAAACGCACTTTCAGCAGCTGCAAGTCGCTTCAAGTGACTTGCCGTTCCAGCTTGTTTCGATTTTTTGCATTTGTTTTCTGCTGTTTTTTGTTGCTTATTGCAGCGTTTTTGTTTAGATTTTTTTTAGATAAAACAGTTGTGTAGAAAGTACGCACATTATAAAACATACGTCAGCTGCTGACCCAAGATTATTCGATTCTACGCTACTGCTTGAATGCACTTCAAGCCACATAAGGCCACTTGATCTTGCAACTCGTTTGAATTGTTTTAACTTTTTTTTCTTTAAGTTTTGTTGTATTATGCAAAACAAAGCAATACAAAACTAAACTAAAAAAGTTTTTGTTGCCTGTTGCTGCCCTTTTTGTTTGTTTATTTTTGTGCACACAATCAAATGAATAGAAGGAATGCACATAAATGTACGATCAAAGAAAATCACAAAACGAGGTGTGAAAAACTTTGCTTCAAAAAGTTTCAAATTTAATAGAAGGACAGCATATTGGAAGCAACAAAAAAGAAATTTGTTTTTTACGGTTTGGTGCAAGAAGTAACGAAATAAACAAGTTCTGTTTACGCGTTTTGTACGCGAAAATGGAAAGGAAGAGCGAACATAAGAAAATTTGTTAATCTTCAATTATTTATTTCAGATGCAACGCACTTGCAGCCACTTATCGACGAATTGTTTCACCAGTTTGTTGTTTTTTTTTTAATGCTTTTTATGTGCGTATTTTTTGCGTGCTAATAAATACAATACAAAAGTGCAACAACATGGCTTAAAAAAGTTTAAGCTTTTTTTTCTTTTCTTGCATACCGAACGGCAAAAAACAGAACATAAAAAAGTCAACCAGCTGACGACAGGCGCTTAGTCAGAAGACTTTCTAAACATTCGCCCTAATGCGGAACTTACACGGTCAATCATTTGACATCAATCATTTATATGTGTTAGAAAATATTTGTTTTGTATGGCAAAAGCAACAAAAGAAATATATGTATGCATTTTATTTGAGTTTTCCTTGTTTTTTCTTTCTGTTATGTTATTTAATGAAATGAATAATAAGTAAACAACGTGTAAAATGAAACAAAACAGATGCAAACCGTGCGAGCAAGCGAAAAAGCAATAATCGACGCGCTGAATACTAGCTCACAAGTCGCTTTAAGCTGCTTGCTCGGCTGGCACTAAATGCAATTTGAGCTTTTTTTCATATCACATTGCATGTTCAATGTTTTCCAGCTTTCCTTCTCGGCTCGGCACGGCACAGCAATCAGCCAAACTAGCACTATAAACGCGCTCTAAGATTGGAATGATTTAGTTGGAAAAAATGACTAATGTTGAATTTTGGAAAGAATTTTTTTAAATACAAAGTGTAAAAAAATAAATTTCCAAAAAAAAGGCGTTCACAATCTTAACGCTATATTTGACTCTTTGAAATACAGTCTATCCAACAAGTGTGACCGTGTAAGGGCAATATAAACAGTCCCGCTATGTTTTTGGACTACATGTTCATGCAACATCCAACATGTAGTTCCGTCTGGTAGTGCCTTAGCTAATAAACATCATCTATACAGTCCCATTTAATTTTTTTAGAATGCAGAACAGAATAAATTTAGTTAAGAGTGTAAAAAATAGCTTATAACTAAACAATTTAATTTTGGTTTTATCTTCTTTTCATATTAAAAAAATCTGATTGTGTCCTTATAAATTATATCCCTTTTTTACTACTTATTTGTCGTCAGTTTCCCCGAGCTTCTACATGCAAATACATCGTTTTGTCTCCTCCACTCACACACACACACTTACATGAGTGGATGAAACGAAAAGTCATACATTAAAAAACTGCACTTAAGTGCTTCATTTTCAAGCACATCACGACGTTAAGACAATAATGTTGATTGTGAAAAATGCACATAAAAATATCTACTTCCACACTCAAAAAAAAAAAATCTAGTTTAAATTCAAAAACCATAAATTTTTCTTTAATATATGTTTAATATATATAATATATTTGTCTCATTTGCCTTTAAGAAACAAAGAATTTTAATTTAAATATCAAATTTTCTTTAAAAAATTTATTTTTCGAGCAAAAGAAAAACAGCTATTTTACTTATTAATGCTTTCCTTACTTGCCGACAATAGTGCTCTAGCCTACAGCGTAAAAGCTCAGACCACGTCACTGAGCTTGTGAGTTCGATACTCGTGGCTGCAGACTTTTTTATAATTTTTTTTTTCAATTGGGTTTTTCTTCATTTTAACGGAAACATTTTAAATTTAAAGACAGTTAATAAATTTAATTAAAATTTTATAATTAATTGAAACCTTTTTATTGAATTTCATTCTATAATGAGGAACCCATACGATCGACGCATCCTATAATAATTATTAACAACAAATATAAATTCCTTTTTTTTGTCCACTGTACGCTATCTTTTGATGCTGCGGTGTGTTGGAGGTAAATTAATAATAATTTGTACTCAATGGCAAATCGACGCCTATATTTCACAGGTGGTATTGGACAATGTTTTTTTTAAGGCAAGTTTACCACTAATGGCAGCTCTTTTTGATCTTATTCTCAAAAAAAATTAAAAAAATTTTAAGGCTGCGGTGTGTTGGAGGTAAATTAATAATCATTTGTACTTAATGGCCAATCGGCTTCTATACTTCACATGTGGTTTTAGACAATTTTTTTAAGACAAGTTTACCACTACAAAATTGTATTGAACATTTATATTTAGCAAAATCTATTTTAAATATGAAATAAATGTAATAATAATAATGTAAAACTATTTCGAAATTATTATGATATTTAAAAATAAATGCAGTTTTCATAGCATAAAACTACACGCGCAAATCTATGCATATGTAAATCTGTGTAGTAACAATACAATTTTTTGCTGCTACATGCATCTGTATTATTAATTGTATTAATCTTGCCGAAGATTAACAAAAACAATAAACAAAAGGCAAAAATGAGAGCAACTGAAATGTATATATATAGCTAATGTATATGTAAGTTACTGAGAAATATTGGTAAAACGATTCGTTTCAATAAACGACACGATGTTGTGTTCGTGATTTTGCACGAATCAAATCAATAATTACAACAACAACATAAGCAGCTGTTGAAGCATTTTGCGCATACGAAAAATTTTTTTTCTCATACGAAAATATAAGATTTTCTTCTTATATTTTGCTATTTTGTGACTTAATCAAAAAAGTGACCAAATCCAAAGTTAAATTTTCGTTTCATTCGCCATGTAACTGATATTTTGGCATATATTTAATATTTGTACAATGAATATTAAAAGCTGTAGATATACCCCAACAAGTGAACAAAAATGTTGCATGTGCTTGAAAATTCATTCGTCATGTAACTGATATTTTGGCATGTATTTTATCTTCGTACGATGAATATTAAAGGCTGTAGGCATACCCCAAAAAGTGAACAAAAATTTTGCATGTGCTTTAAAATTCATTTGTTATGTAACTGATATTTTGGCATATATTTTATCTTTGTACGAAGAATATTAAAGGCTGTAGGTATACCCCAAAAAGTGAACAAAAACGTTGCGAAAAGAAACCCATACAAACCGCGCTGTAACACGTAATTCCACGGCAAGAGTTTTTCAACTAAACAAATACATTAAATATTATTAAATTAAACATAAACATAAATTAAACATGAATAAATATTATTAATTCGCCATGTAACTGAGATTTTGGTATATATTTTATCTTTGTACGATGTTGCATGTGCTTGAAAATCCATTCGCCATATAACGGATAATTGGCATATATTTTATCTTTGTGCGATGAATATTAGAGGCTGTAGATGTACCCCAAAAAGTGAGCAAAAATGTTGCATGTGCTTGAAAATTCATTCGTCATGTAACTGATATTTTGTCACATATTTTATTTTTGTATGATTAATATTAAAGGCAATATTAAGTGCGATGAATATTAAAGGCTGTAGATGTACCACAAAAAGTGAGCAAAAATGTTGCATGTGCTTGAAAATTCATTCGTCATGTAACTGATATTTTGTCACATATTTTATCTTTGTATGATCAATATTAAAGGCTGTAGGTGTACCCCAAAAAGTGAGCAAAAATGTTGCATGTGCTTGAAAATTCATTCGTCATGTAGCTGATATTTTGGCATATATTTTATCTTTGTACGATGAATATTAAAGGCTGTAGGTATATCCCCAAAAAGTGTACAAAAACGTTGCGAAAAGAAACCCATACAAGCTGTAACACGTAATTCTACGGCAAGAGTTTTTCAACTAAACAAATACATTAAATATTATTTATTCGCCATGTAACTGATATTTTGGAATATATATTTAATTTTTGTACGATGAATGGTAATGACCTTAGGTATACCCCAAAAAGTGAGCAAAAATGATGTATGTGGTTGAAAATCCATTCGCCAAATAACGGATATATTGGCATATATTTTATCCTTTTGCGATGAATATTAAAGGGTGTAGATGTACCCCTTTTGTAATATTATTTATTCGCCATGTAACTGATATTTTGGAATATATATTTAATTTTTGTACGATGAATGGTAATGACCTTAGGTATACCCTAAAAAGTGAGCAAATATGTTGCATGTGCTTGAAAATTCATTCGTCATGTAACTGATATTTTGGCACATATTTTATCTTTGTACGATGAATATTAAAGGCTGTAGGTATATCCCAAAAAGTGAACAAAACATTGCATGTGCTTGAAAAAATATGCGAAAAAGATCAACATGCCAATTGCACTGTACGACGTAATTCTATAAGTTAAATTCTCTTTAAAATCTAGTGAATTTTCGTTGTTTTTTATGAAGTTTTTTTCGCAGTGCAACTAATACGCTGCAAGCAAAAAAACAAAAGCTATATAAAAGCATAAATAGTGGGCAAGAGAAGCTTAAGAAAAAGTGATATTCAAAACAGTAAATAGCAAAAAGTACGTGCTTATTAAAACCGACTAAGCAGCGCACCAAAGTATGCTACAAAAAGTAAAATTGCAGTGCATAAATAAAAAGCAGAATGTTGTTGCTTATTTTTATGCTCTTAACACCACCCAAAGCATTCACTCTCTCACTGCCATCTTAAAATTGCGCACTTCCGGCTCTACAGTAATACTTTTAATGTCGTTGAGTGTCCTTGAATGCCGCCTGCTTTTTGCGCCTTTTATAAAAGTAAGCTGGGTGATTTTTTGCCTTTGGTTTTTTTTATTTTTTGCTTAACAATCTTTTTAATGTACACACATAGATTTGAAATAATAATAAACTAGTGAGCGTGATTCTATCAAATTAATACATTTTTGTACAGTATTGTGCAAAACAACGAACAATAAATTTCGAAAAAAAAAAAATCAACATTTTGTACATGCGCAGTAACTATTATTTAGCATATTTTTGGGGTGCTAACCTTGTTATATGTTGTAGTTACAAAGCAGCCAAAAGATATATGCTATTATAACATTAGACACGTGTATCAATGGCGCCCACTGGAGACATTCAACCAAAAATGAGCTGATTATATATAAATCGAGAAAAACAAAAATAGAAAAAAAAAAAAACTAAAAACTAGACAAAAGCACAAGCCTTGTCAAAAATCCTGACATATACATTAAAAACGAGACATAGTCTTCAAGTAACAGCTTTCAGCTCATACCTCGCTGATATACATACCATCATTATATTTCATGCTCGCAAGCTTGTAACAAAACCTCAATAAGAATAATACCACCCTGGTTATTGCTCTCAAACTACCGCAACACATCAGTGATTGTCCAAAATTCAGCACACATAACCTTGAGTTTTTCAGTCGATTGTGAACTTTTGTGGCGCCAACTTAACCCCACCCCACTCAGATTACAACTGCTTTGTGTTGTGCAATTTTTATGAATGAGGGCGAATCCTTAAATATATATTTTTTTTTTTTTTAATAGCCTTCCTACTCTTTTACGCATTTATTTATACTGGCTTTGTACATCATGCGTGAGCCACACTTAAAAGAAAACGTATTAGTTTTAAGAAAAAAAGAAATAAATATTTTCTTAAAACTGTAAGGAATATTTTTTTTATTATTAACTAGCTGATATATTAACTTACTTACTTACTTAGGTGACCGTAAAAACCCGTGTCCGGGTTTTGGCCGACCTCATCAGCTCTCGCCAGGCGCCTCTGCTTTGCGCGCGCATGGTGAACTGTTGTGTATGCTTAGCTTTCGTAGTCTTTTATATTTGTTAGAAATAATTACTAACTTTATTCAAATCAAATTTAAAATATTGACTACATTGAAATAAAATTCCATGTTTTTCCATAAAAGTTTGGCATTACTTTTACTTTCCTAATGAATTCGCCACCAGTTCTTTCAGAATAAAGCACAATGTGAGCGACAAACTGAAAATATAAAATTAGAGTGTGTGTCAATCGGAAACTTTTCACTCTGATGATGAAATTTTGACAGTTGGTAGAGCAATTTTTGGCAATTGTGAGGTGAATATAATTGAGGTGAAAAGTGAATTTTTGACACATCCAAAAAGTAGGAGAAAAAAACATTACATTCATTTTCGCGCTGTATTTCGATTTGATTAGCTATTTTAATATGTGAATTTCTTAATGAAACTATCGTTCTTTTAACGTAAAGATAAAACCGGAATAAATAAAAACTAATATAATTTTTAACTGTGAGTTTTTGTGAAAGCTGCATTTTTATGTGTTTAGTTCTGTGCGGTAAAGTTGATGATAAATTGTGGCTTTTAACGCGAGATGCTTTAGTTGTTCCTTTTATTTCCAGTTAAATATATTTTAAAGCAAATTGTGCTTTAAAAGTGTTGTTCCTTATGTGTTAAGCGAGTACCAACCAAGGGCAATCCGAGTGTTGTGAAAATATTGCAAGTGGAAGATAACAAAGAATGATGGCACACTCACGTGGATATCGCGGAACTGCTGGTGCATGCAAATGGGAAAAGGCTATTGCAATGATGCACGGCTACAGCATACATCCGCTCCGCTGCCAAATGCAATGCCGCCAGCAGGTAAACATTCCGCCGGTCCGCAATTTCCACGTGATTGTTCAAAGCTGCCTTTGAAGCCGGTCGTATATGTCTCTTCCAATCCAATCGGTCATGGCACTCGAATTACCCTTGATTCATAATGTAATTTATTGATACCCTTTATTAGGTTGCTGCAGCCGCATAGCATAAGCGTAAGGAAAATACTTTCGAAGTATTCTGCTCATTCTGAGCAACTCTAATCACAATTTTTGCAAATTAAATAAAATATTTGCGCTAAAACACGACCGAAATGTTGAACGTCAAAATTTGTAATTGTCAAAATTTGTAATTGTCAAAATTTCATCGTCCATTTGACACACCAAAATTTATATGCTCCTTTAGGCTTTTATATGCTCCTCGCCGCGTAAGTAATCGTTTTTTCATGTCCGTCAACTCCACCATCCTGTCCAATTAGTTACGTCTGCGAGGGGGGTTGCACAGTGGGTTGATTTGTACTGGAACAAAGGCATAACACTTGCCTCAGTACATTTTTGCCTATGTCCGCTGTGTTTAATCTTTTTTGTGGAAGTAGCTAATTACCTTATTACCCTTATTTGCTTGAGACTTGCATTGTGCCTAAATGTCGGGACATTTTGCGCATAGACTTTTGCAATATCCGTGGACTGAGAGCGAATTTCTTCTCGGTCTAAGTGAGACCCAGGTGACGGAGGACTCAGATCCACTGGATTTTCATATTCCTGGGTATCACTTACTGCCATTGTTTTCATCGCATAGGGGCATCGCTCTTTTTATAAGAACAGATGTGGCATACCAGTTCGAGCGGGGTCTGAGCGTCACCGATCCGGAATTCAGCTCCATGTGGATGAGGTTCAGAGTTCGTTCGCACTTGCTACATTTTTGTTTCGTGTATAGAAGTCTGAATTTAGGCAGAGAAGCCACTTTTAATATATTGGACTCTCTCTCTGATTCGATTACGCACATTTTGGGGTTGTTTCCTGACAGCGAAATCGTTGTTGCCGGCGATTTCAATGTCCACAACTCGGCTTGGTTATGTCACTCAAGCCACACCACACCTGAAGGGCAATATGTTGAGCTTTTTGCTGAATCAAACCAATTGATTCAACTAGTGAAGGAACCAACATTTTTCACACGAAATGATTTGCACCTTTACGCCTAAAGCCCCGAAAAGGACTGCATGGTTTTATGAAAGAGCAAATTGGAATGCGTTAAATAATTTTTATCGCAACTTCAATTGGAAATTATGTTTCGCTGATAGAAATGTGAATGCCGCGGCTGTCATGGTACAAGAAATTATCTTATTGGGTATGCGGTTTTTTATCCCCAATAAGAAGAAAAGCATTAAACCAAAAGACCACTCATGGTTTAATGAGACTTGCAGGATTGCAGTCAGGTCCAAAGAGGAAGCCTATCAGAATTGGCGATCTGATAAGTATGCTGATACTAATAGACTTCGCATCGAGGCTAGGAATCGCTGTAACGCAATTTTAAAACGCGAAAAGTTTCTTCACGAAACTCGCATTAGAGAACAGGTTCTTCTCTGCCCTAAAGGGAGCAAAAACTTTTGGTCATTTGTTAAAAGAGTTAAAAATCAAACGTCTTCGTCGATTCCGACTCTTTTAATAGATGACCAAATCTTCACTGACTCGGTTGATAAAGCGAACCTGTTGGCTGGATTGTTTGCACTCAATTCCACAATCTCGGATATCAGTCAGCCACTGCCCTTTGTTGGGACTAGTTATTCTTCAATGAAGGAGATATATTTTTCGAACGAGAGCAGTCAAAAGAGTCCTTGCAAATCTTAACATAAACAAAGCCTCTGGTCCTGATGGCATACCACCAATTGTGCTTAAAACGTGTGCTTCTACACTGGCTCGGCCTTTGCGCAACCTTTTCAACATCTCATACAGGACAGGAGTA
Source organism: Coremacera marginata (assembly GCA_914767935.1). NCBI lineage: Eukaryota > Metazoa > Arthropoda > Insecta > Diptera > Sciomyzidae > Coremacera > Coremacera marginata. The sequence goes on from OU612043.1 coordinate 45,722,543, forward strand.
TTTCCATCTTGTTGGAAGGTCGCAAATGTCCAGTCGATATCTAAAAAGGGCGATGCCACGAATCCTGCAAACTACCGACCCATTGCGATATGCTCTACGCTTTCCAAAGTTATGGAAAGCGTAATAAACTTCCACCTAATGAACTATCTGGAGCACAACGAATTGCTAAGTGACCGTCAATATGGTTTCCGTAGGGCTCGGTCTACTGGTGACCTAATGGCGTTCCTTACAGAAAAATGGAACCAATGCGTTCACCTGTTCGGTGAGAGCAGGGTTGTTGCTCTGGATATTTCAAAGGCGTTTGACCGAGTGTGGCATAAAGCACTCGTCTCCAAACTAATTGCATACGGTGTCGGTGGTAACTTTACTCGTTGGATCACGTGCTTTCTTAAGGATAGAACTATTCGTGTCGTAATCGACGGCATTTCGTCCAGTGAGCACGCCATCAATGCAGGAGTACCGCAGGGTTCAGTTCTATCGCCAACTTTGTTTCTGGTTTTTATCAACGACCTTCTGTCGTTGACTCATAACCCAATTCATTCGTTTGCGGACGACAGCAGCATTTGTCATTCATATTTTTTCAAAAAACGCCCGAGTTCTTTGGAGATTGAGAGTAAGAGGCAAAATATGAATGACACACTTCTTAATGACTTGAAAAAAATCTCCGAGTGGGGTCTTGCTAATAGAGTAGAGTTTAATGCAAACAAGACCCAGTGTTGCCTGTTATGTTAACCCACTAGCGGATGAACTGTCCCTTAGCTCCCTTGAATATGAATGGTGTGGATCTTTTGGAGTCAAATGCTCTTGACGTTCTGGGCATGTGGATACAATCAGACCTTCGTTGGAATGATCACATTTTCCATGTGTCGAAAGAAGCGGCCAAGTGCCTAGGTTTCTTAAAACGGTGCAAGCGATATTTCACCCCATCTGATCTTCGAATGATCTATGCCTCTTATATAAGACCTAAAATGGAGTACAATTCGCACATTTGGGCAGGAGCTTCGAGATCTTATTTGGAGCTTCTGGACCGAATTTAAAGACGTGCGATATATATGATAGGATACGAAAACATTTTATCTCCCCTGAGTTCTCTTGGGCATCGGCGTAATGTTGGTTGCCTAAGCCTTTTGTTTAGGTTCTACCATGGGAAATGTTCAAGAGAGGTACATGGCCTGACGCCATCAGTTCGTGTATTTCCTAGGTCTACTCGGGCAGCTTTCCAAGCCCATCCCTTTACCATTGCATCGGTGCCCAATAGAACCACGCATTACCGAGATAATTCGTTTTTTGGTCGCACGGTAAGATTGTGGAATAATCTCCTTGTGAGCGTGTTCCCCGGCAGTTTTGATCTGTGTCAGTTTAAAGCAAATCTTCACCATCACTACTCCATCTTTCCACCCTCCAACTAACTATCACCCGTCTTCCGAATTAACGCAATGCTTTCGCATTTAAAGGGGGCATCCCCTGAGCGTTGGTTTAGACAAGAAAAAAAAAAAAGACAAATTTATTTCAACACACACAAATTTTATTCAACTTGCTATTTTCTTTCCTACCACGAATGAAAAGTTTCCTTAGTCTATTTTAGCTTCAAGTCGCAAGCTTTTTTGCTCTTAACTTTGTGCGCATCTTCAACGTTTACAACAAAGCTAAATAGAAAATCGTTCGTCTCTCTTAAAATTGTTCTTTTTTTTTCTCTCTTTCTTCGCTCACGTGGGAACGTAACCGAACTGTGGATCTTATATGTACATTTATGAATTCACATTCGGTGAAATGCATCATACATTGATTCACCTGTTGATATCTATTTATGGAGAAAGCATGTTGATTTTTATTTATGGAGAAGAACCGTATATTTTTATAGAAATGCTACCAAAGAATATAGAAGTTGCTTTGAAAAATAATAAGTTCCCGTTTCCAAATATATTTTAATTATTGTTTTCGGTTATGTATTTTATTATCCACAAGCAATCCACAATTTAATATTCCTTAAATATAAAAAAGTGTTTTAATAAAATTGTGCTCACTCTTGGAAATTTTGTATTATTTTGAAGACAAAAACATTTTTATATGCTTCAAATAAATTTATGCAAGTTGTAAATATATTGATTTTGCACAATAATGCGCACACTTATTGTGTTAACCATCAAAAGCATTATTAGCCAAGATTTTTTTTCTTTATTAAAGACAATAAATTCAAAGTAAAGTGTTATATGCTGCTGTTTGAATTTATGTCCTAGTATTGCTTATCTTAAGCTACCCATCATGCTTAACCTTTTTTTCTTAACTGACGTTTTATAGCCAAGAGAAGAGTAGTAGTGCACAAAGTGGGAGATACAGGCGGTAAAATTTATTTATAGCATATACAATAAAATTCTATTTTTGTCCAGAAGCAGCTTAATATCTGAAACATGACTGCTATTTAAGCTCTATGTTAGTATAGCAAATGCACTTAAGACAGATTCGCTGACCATCTTTAGCACGCTCACCAAGCTTTTTTTATATGGAGTTTTTTTCGCTCTACCTTTCTGCCAGCGCAGTAAAAGAGTAACAAGAATTTGCTGCAGGCTCTTTAACTTGATTAACTTAATTTTAATTTTCTTGTAGAATGTTTTTGAGTGGTGTAGCCAGAATTGAGTTTTTTAAGCTCTTTTTTAATTTTTGTTAACTTTATAATAAAGAAACGTTGTGTCGGGCAATATTTTCTAAACAGCGAATGTGATGAACGTTTTACATATGAGCATTTCCGCAGAAAATTCCACCGTGACCCAAAACTTATCCTATATTATATTATCTAACATTTAAATTTTATTTATTTAAGCAATTTGTACATAAATTCATTAACCATTATGATCAAATCGTCTGCACTGTTTTACAAATATAGTTTTTCTTTTTAGTGGATGTTTAGTAAATGATTCATAAACGTTTTTGTTTTAGTAAAAATGGAAGGCATTAGCTAAAGATAATAAAAAATGGTTGAGGCAAGAAGCGAAAAAATATATTAATTGTTTTTTAAATTACTAAATTACATAATTATTTAATTACCCAATTACTGAATTACTCAATTGAATAACAATGGAAATTTAGTTACGTAACGCCATGTAACGTAACGTCTGATAATAAGTTTCATTGACAGAAACTTAGCGCTGCTGGATAGTGAAATTGTTTGACCATTTAATTGCGGTAGGTTGAAGTGCTGCACCTTGGTTTTTGTAGTAAAGAGCATCAGTTCTGTTTTACTAGGATTAACGCCTAAGCCACACCCGGCAGCCCAGTGACTGAGTTTGTCCAAAGCTCCCTCGATGATTTCACTGATAACAAAGGGAAACAGACCCGATGCCATTACAACTACATCATCCGGGTATGCTACCACTTTGATTCCGCTGTTGTTAAGTAAATGCAGCACTCTGTTCTTAGCTATGAGCCAGAGAAGGGGAGATATCACCCCTCCTTGAGATGTGCCCCTAACTACGCATCTAGTAAGTTGGCTGTTTCCAAGGTCCGCTTGGATAATTCTAGAGCTAAGCAACAATACAATCTAGTTCCTATCAGGTGATTCCACACCTATTTCTGTGAGAGAGTCGTGAATAGCCCTAGTATGAATATTTTTGAATGCTCCTCCAATACCAAGAAAGGCAGCAAGAGTGTATTGGTTGAAGTAGAGAGATCTCTCAATGTTTGTAATAACCTCATGCAGAGCCGTTTCTGTCGATCACCCCCTTGAGGTAGGCATGTTATGCTGTGGATATGGTCTGCTGAGAGTGTCCCTTAGGTTTAAATCTAGAAGCCTCTCTAATATTTTTAGAACGAACGATGAGAGACTAATAGGTCTGAAGTCCTTAGCGGATTCATGGACTCACTCCTCCCAACTTTCGGGATAAAGATTACCTTGACTTTCCTTCAGCTCCTTGGAGTATAATTAAGTCGTATACAGTTTTATTCGCTAAGTCAAATATATGAGTTGGTCCTATTATTTTTTGTCCCTCAACATTTCTCCCCAACACATCTACCGAGCGGTCAAATATATGAGTTGGTCCTATTATTTTTTGCCCCTCAACATTTCTCCCGAACACTCTTAGCCCCTATCTACCACCCTTCTTTGGGTCCCAATGCAAAAACATCTATTTTCTACGAACGAACGAATAAAAAAATATTCGCTAAATATTCAGGGTATGAGCACTGATATTTTTGTTATTTTTTATTGCTTTATTTGCTACCTGCTGGTAAAGCATTGTGTTCTTATTCTCTTTGTTTCTGATATCTGAATAAAACAAAGAGAGTGTATGAGCAGGTACGAGCAAAGCAGAAAAGTTATGGAGGAAATTTTTTATTCTATAGCAAGAGAATATATTCAGGGAGGCGAAAAAGCATACTCATGCAGGGCTCTATTGTCAATTGATTATGTGTATTCTTCCCAAGATCGCCTTTTCAAGTCAAGGATAGCTGTCTTGTAAGTATTTAGAATAAGGTTCATTAATATAGGTTAAGGCACTTGAGAGAAAAGCACTCTTTTTCCGCCTTTGCTCGAACTGTTAAAGTTGCTGTTAGCTAAAAATTGTATAGATTCAGGTATTTTTTTTTTCTTGATTTCCTTTTATCCATTCTGACAGTTCGACCGAGCTTCTCTCAAGTGACTTAACCTATATTAATAAACCTTGATTTAGGACCTCTTTGTCCTTGTATTTGCTGAAATATTATTCAACCATTAGCAAACAATAACATTATCCAGTGTTGCAGTTGGCTTGGTTGGCGCTCTTGCCTCAATTAGCAACATTTTTTTAAAAAAAGTTGTAAAGCTCTAAGGTTGTAATGGTTCCATTTACCACTGGGATAAATGCGCTCTTCACACTTTCACTTTTTCTCCAATTCTCTTGAGAAAATGCTCTCTTCTAGCATTTCGTTGAAATGCGAAACTAGAATATTTGCTGTATTTTTGTTTTTTTTTTTCTTTTTATATTAGTTAGCAGCACGTGTTGATTGCTTTTTTTCAACTTTTGCATAACGATTGTGCTGCTTGGACGCTACACCCACCCACCCAGTAGGGAAAACATGAAATTTGCGTTAAGTGCCGCTGTTGGCCTTAATGCGCAATTTATATAAAAAAAATCATTTATTATGGCAGTAATTTTTTTTATGGCAGTTTTGTTTTTATAAGTTTTGACTACTATTTAATGAAGTACTTAAAAAGAATTTTTTTAAAAGCTGTTTTTGGTTGTTTTTCTTTATTTTTCTTGAAATTTTTTAAACAAACAACACATTTTTAAATCAACAGACACACACACACACACACTAACATATTAATGCCAATAAAATTTGAACAATTAATAAATTAGCAACTACCAAGTTTATGGACCGATGTAGGCAATAAATTTTGTAACCGTTATAAAAGTGACAAGGTTGCGCTGTTTTTACTAATCAAATTCGGTAAACTTTAATGATTTTTCAATTTCTTGATATTAACATTTATTATGCTATTTTTATGAGTTTACAAAACATTTCAGTTGTAATGAAAAAAACTATTTTTGGAGAATATTTTGCAAATGTAATACCAGCTAACTTTTTCAGATTTTATCGAGACTTGGCAATGGTTTGCGTGTTGCGCAATATAGCATAAGGTCTAGGTGGAGGGGGGGAGGGGGTATAAGATTTTCACAGCAGGTCTTAAAATTAATGATAGTTTTTGACATTTTTTTCCTTCGTGCTTCTTTTTTATTTTTATTTTTGCCTGCTGCGTTATCAGCATTGTTTGCTGATTTATTACTCTAGTTCGTCTAACTTTAGCTACGTCTTAATATATCTGTCAACGTCAACAAAAAAAAAAAGACTGAATTTTATGTAAGTATGTGTGTAAAGGAAAAAAGTTACCAAATTACCGTTTGAGGCAAAAATTCTTCTTGGCTAATTGGCAAGAGACTTAAGTTTTCAGGCTGGGCAACATTTTGTTTTGTTTTATTATTGCTTATGTCAGAGACGTTGTTCACCAAAAACTTTTTGCAGTAATTGGCAAGGAATGGTTCCCAGGTGTCACTCACCGATTTGAATAATTTTTGGATATGATGGTTAATAAATTTTTGTTTAAAACTGAATCAAGTTTTACTAATAAATGTTATGACATGTGAAAGGGAGTTAAAAATGCAATTTTTAATTTAAAATATTTTTACAGCAAAAACAAATTTTACGTAATTTTTTGAGCAAACATTGAATATTTTGGACCTTTTTACAGTTATTGGTATTTTTCGCAATTACTTTTATTGAGCTTTATAACAAAAAAAAAATTATTAAAATATATTGAAAACTAGCGGAAATATTTACATCGAAAGTCATATTTTTAAATTTCGTATGGTTTTTTCTCATTCCTCCGGGCAAACAAGTTAAAAGCACAAATTTATATGGTAGCCCTGTAAAATATAAACTTTTTTCCGTTCCAATTTTTACACATACGGAAATTTGGAGAAAAAAACGAAATTTTTTGATACTCATATTGTGGTCTTCATCTCTAAAAAAAAAAAAATTTTTTTTAAGAAAATAGGTGCATCTTTTAATAAAGAAAATTTTAATATAAAAAGTTAAAAATTTAAAAAAACAAAAAAAAAAGGTATTTTTTATAATTTTCTAAATTCAAATATAAATGAAAATGAAACAATTTCGAAAATGCGCTCCTTATGTTATCGACTAAATACTGTTAAAAATTACAACAACAAAATTACAATAAAATTAATTTCTACAAAATGTATGCCATCATGTGTGGCTCTGAAATACCTTTTGTTTGATACCAAATTTGTATATATTTCCATAGCAAATAGTAAAACTGTGGAATTTTCGTTGATTTTGAAACGCCATTTTGAAACCCTAAACTATCGATTGAGCACGTATAAAAAAATAGGTCGATCTTAGATTTTTGTCCTCTATCACATATTCAAATATTATTTAAATCGGTGAGTGACACCTGGGTAGCTTACTCCATGTGGGTAGGAAGAAGCTACAATTAATCATCAAGGTAGAACCAGAGCCTTGTACGAACGTTCGTTCGTTCGTTTGTTCGTAGAAAAAAATAAAAATATTTTGTTCGTTCGTTCGTAGAGAAATAAAATAAATATTTTGTTCTTTCGTTCGTTCGCAAAAAATTGATGTTCGTTCGCAGAAAATAGATGTTTTTTGTATGGGGACCCAAAGAAGGATGGCAGATAGAGGGTAGGTGTGCTGGGAAGAAATGTTGAGAGGCAAAAAATAATAGGACCAGCTCATATATTTGACCCCTGTAGGAGTCCAGCTACGGCCGATGTAAACTATTTTCGACAGTTCTTGTTTTTTTGTAGGGGGCTCCAAAGAAGGGTAGCAGATAGGGGTTAGATGTGTTCGGAAGAAATGTTGAAGGGCTAAAAATAATAGGATCTTCTCATATATTTGAACCCTCTAAGAGTTCATCTACGTCCGATATAAATCATTTTCGACAGGTTTTGTTTTTTTTATACGGGGACCCAAAGAAGGGTAGCTGATAGGGGTTAGGTGTGTTGGTAAGAAATGTTAAAGGGCAAAAAATAATAGGACCAGCTCATATATTTGACCCCTCTTGGAGTTCATCTACGGCCGATATAAACTATTTTCGACAGTTTTTGTGGTTTTTGTATGGGGACCCAAAGAAGGGTGGCAGATAGAGGGTAGGTGTTTTCAGAAGAAATGTTAAGGAGCTAAAAATAATGGGCTCAGCTGATACATTTGACCCCTCTAAGAGTTAATCTACGGCCGATATAAATTATTTTCAACAGTTTTTGTTTTTTTTTTTGTAGGGGGACCCAAAGAAGGATGGCAAATAGGTGCTAGGTGTGTTGGGAAGAAATGTTGAAGTTCAAAAAATAATAGGACCAGCTCATATATTTGACCCCTCTTGAAGTTCATCTACGGCCGATATAAACTATTTTCGACAGTTTTTGTGGTTTTTGTATGGGGACCCAAAGAAGGGTAACAGATAGGGGTTAAATATGTGCGGAAAAAATGTTGAAGTTCAAAAAATAATAGGACCAGCTCATACATTTCACCGCTCTTAGAGTTCAGCTACGGCCCATATAAACTATTTTCGACAGTTTTTGTGTTTTTTGTATTGGGACTCAAACAAGGGTGGCATATAGAGGGTAGCGGTGCTAATAAGAAATGTTGAGGGGCAAAAAATAATAGGAGCAGCTCATACATTTAACCTCTCTAGGAGTTCATCTACGGCAGATATAAACTATTTTCGACAGTTTTTGTGTTTTTTGTATGGGGACCCAAAGAAGGGTGGCAGATAGAGGGTAGGTGTGTTGGGAAGAAATGTTGAGGGGTTAAAAATAATAGGAACATCTCATATTTTTGACCCCTGTAGGAGTTCAGCTACGGTCGATATAAACTACTTTCGACAGTTTTTGTGTTTTTTGTATTGGGACCCAAAGAAGGGTGGCAAATAGGGGGTAGGTGTGTTCGGAAGAAATGTTGAAGGGCAAGAAATAATAGGACCAGTTCATATATTTCACTCCTCTAAGAGTTCATCTACGGCAGATATAAACTATTTTCGACAGTTTTTGTGGTTTTTGTATGGGGACCCAAAGAAGGGTAACAGATAGGGGTTAGGAGTGTTCGAAAGAAATGTTGAGGGGCTAAAAATAATAGGAACATCTCATATTTTTGACCTATATAACACTTGACATTTGACACTTAATGCTAAAGCATCAAGTTGTTGTTCTTGATACTTGGTACTTGACTTTTGGTACTTGATATATGGTACTATGGATATATACTTGTTACTTGAAATTCGGCAACACTTGGTACTTGATACCGAAATCTTAAAACTTAATAGCAAACACTTAATTTTTGGTACTTGACACTTGATACTTGACACTTTTTTTTTTTTTTTTTTTTTAAGTGAGGAGGGAGCAAGTCACCTAATTACTGCGGCCTCAAGGGCCTATTGTAACAAACCTCTATAAGTTATAGTTCATCCTTAATCGTTACGTGCGTTAGGAACAGAGCGATGTCCTTGGGTGAACTATCCGCTAATAGATGCGGTTCTAGATACAATGCACCTAAGTAACGAAGACGGGTCCTGATTAGACCGTTACAGTGACACAAGATGTGCTCTGCTGTTTCTTCATCTTCATTACATAATCTTCACAGATCTTCCTGGACTATACCCATGTTTGATAGGTGTTTATTTACCTTACAATGTCCAGTTAGGAAATCTGTGACAAGTCTGGTAGATCTTCCACTTAGAGTCCAGGAATTGTTTCGTTCTTTGGAGCGAAGTGGTTGGCATGAATGTTTTAGCCTGTTTGTTACCTTCAGTTTCCCTCCAGTAATGAAGTGCCTCTTCCTGGCTAGTTCGTCCGCGATCTCGTTTCCTAAATAGCCGCTATGACCTGGTACCCAAATGAGATGGACTCTGTTATGGGTAGATACCTTGATAAGTAGCTGTAGGCAATCCTATACGAGTTTGGACGTTATTTTGTATGCGCTAAGTGCAAGTAGAGCTGCTTTACTATCAGAGTGAATGTAAATGTAAATGTTTTTGTTCCTAGTGGGACTGTTTACATACTCTCTTAGGCAGATCTCAATGGCGTGGACTTCAGCTTGGAAGACTGAATTACCTGTGCCCATGCTGGCATATATAGATTTTCCCTGACTTAAGCCAAAAACTCCAGCTCCCACCCCTTCATCTGTGGGGTGGGATATCATCAATTTGATACTTAGTAATTGGTAATTAGTACTTCATACTTGAATCTTGAACCTCGAAGCTTGAGATTTGATGCATGCCACTTGACACTTGAATTTTGACTATTTAATACTTAGCACTTGACACTTGAAATTGAATACTTGATACTTAACAATTGAGACTTGATGCTTGATGCCTGAGATATTTAGCACTTGATACTTGAAACTTGAGACTTTCGCTTGATACTTAAAACTTGGCACTTAATTTTATACTACATAAAACTTTGTAATCAATAAATTGCAAAAGCAGTGAACCTCAAACCGCTATATAGCAAATGCGTATTGTTCACAGTAAGTTTTTCATTAATGCCTGAAAGCATTTTTCTGCATGCAATATTTCAAGCATTAAATAAATTTTTGCCTGTGCTTTTTATGAAAATATGTCAGAATTTTTATTTTTGAGTGTCTTTTTAACTCAAAATCTTAACACAAATAACAATTCACATAACTCCTTGACTAGTTCTACTTCTGCAAAATCGTTTTTCATATAAAAAAACAAAAAAAAAAACAAAAGCACAGATTAAATACAATTATCAAATACTTGTAAAATTATGTTCTTATTAAAAATATTTTATAAATTAATTGAACTCCATTAAATATCGCAAGCAAAAAATCTCTTGAAGATAACATTTTTAAACATGTACCTAATAAATTTATTTTAATGTTTATAAATTGATAAGAATGCACAGTACAAAAGCTTACCAACAAGATAAGATTTAAATATTTACTTTTCTTATCGCAAATAATTTGTTTTTTTTATTCAATTTTTTTATTTTTTTTTTTTTTTTATTAATAAAAGCAACACAAAACAATAACAAGTAAGTAATTGAAATCAAGCAATTTTGTCTGCTGAAACGTGCACTAAAGGCTATTTTTAACATTTGAGCCCAGCTGAGACAAAAATAATTAAAAATGCATGGAACATTAACGGCAACAAGAAAACAAAAATTTCTCAGATAAGAGCAATTATAGTATATAGTATAGATCTTTATTATAAAAATGAACTTTAAACGTAGCAAAACTTTCTAAAAAAAAAAAAAAAACTACATTCATCATGCAGCAGAAGCTTTGTGCACTCTAGCTGAGAGAGTTTTCTCTGTCAAGAATTGGCTTAGTAAATATATTTAATTTTATATTAGTGGTCCTCATGAAAGCCCACAAATGCCTCGTATACCACGAAAACCTTGCAAGTTTTCACTTCGTATATCAGCTGTTCTCTATTTCAATACAAAAAAGTTTACGCGGTGCTCCCAAAACTTCCATGCATTTTCAGTTCGTAAACCTCGTATGAATTCAATTCTGTTGACAACAGTTGATTTACCATTCGTAACCTGCATGGTGTGTTCATGTAAAGGCGTGTGCAAATTTGCGTAAATACGAATATGCGAGATACGATTGAGATTCTATATAGAATAAAGAAGAGAGTCTTGTGACTGAATATCTTCTCTTTTCCCTGTTAAGTCGGTTTTTGTCTCTTGACAACCTGAGTCTCCGCCATGGTGAAATTAAATAATGCATAGAACAAACACGTTGATGTTCTATACCATGATATAATTATAAGGTAGGGTAAGGAAATTCACCACATCGACCTCGAATGTCAAAATGTATTTTAGCATTGCCACTTTTATGTATAATTGAGAAATGTGGAACAAATAATAAGAAAGGATATTATTTGTAGGGTAAATAGGATAAATCCGGACAAATGTATTTACAATGAAATAAATCGCTGTTGCGTGATTTTAAATCTGTTTTCAGTAAATTATTATTGCATATTAGTTTTAGTTAAGGTTTTTGTGTCCTCAATTTTTTATATAAAATTTTTATTCCAATGTCCGCTATGAATGAAACGCATAATTTTTTTATTGCCGTCTGACGGAGAAATTGTTGAACATAAAGCAAAAATTTGTTTTTGAAAATTGGCACATTGCTTTTCATTTATTTTTTCATTTAATTTTTTTTAACTTTTTTATTTAGTCTGTTGGAACTTTAAAAAACTAAAGTTTCTTATGTTTTACGTTATATGACAGATGACAGAACTTCATTTTGACATTATTAAAAATTTTTAAATTAACTAATATTATATATTTACTTAATATATTCACAAATCGCAAAAACTTAAGTGCACTACTATAGAGAACTATATCAGAGAACGAATTTATAGCGAATGGCGTATGGAAAACACCAAAAAGTAAAACTTTAAAATTTTTCTCATAATAAAAAAATGTACTTCCCCGTTTTCTAGTTGCTATATGTTATAACTTACTTTTGAAGCGAATGTCGAAGCGAAATGTCAATATTAAAATATGAATTTAAAAAAAAATATTAAAATTGTCTGAAATAGAAAACAAGGGCGATATTTTATTAAAATTATCACCTGTCGAATGTGTTAAAATATACCAATTTTCGACAAATTGTCGAACACCGAAGCTTACGAAGTTATAACATGTCGCCACAGCTAAGTAATTCATCAAGAACACAAAGAACAATCATGGATTTTTCGTGGATATTTTTTAAGATACGGCAGCACCGTATTTTATAATTTTGACATTCTAGGTCGGTGTGTGAATCTCCTTACCCTACCTTATTATTCCCTGTAGGAAAATCAACTAATTTAAAAGTAATTGATAAAGTAGTTTTTTGTCAACCACAACTAGTTGAAATTCTGACTTTTTTCCATAAAACGAACTAACTTATTTTGTAAGGCGATGTCCGCTAAATAAGTCAATTGACTTTCGTCTGCATATATTTTGAACTACTTGTTAAATTAGTTACATTTAAACTATTTTTTTAATTGCTTTAAAATAACCAATTGAAAACTATTACTGATGGCCTAAAGTTAATATTTGATTAAATAACATGGTTAAATATATATAAACTTGTAATTTAATAAAAATTTGCAATTAAAACATGTCAAAATCAGAGTAGTTGTCGCCTTAATATAATTCAAAGTAGTTCAAATACTGGTTTATTTTAAACTAGTTTTTTAATTAGTTGTTTTTAAAAACAAGTTAGTTTGTTCCTATAGGGTTGTATCATGTTTTACAACAGTGTTGGGCGCGTAGAGGCACGCGTACTAGAGACTCGTTTGCGAACTCACTCTCTTCTCTCACATGCATAAACACCGACATGGAATTATTTCAATCAGTTGGCGCTGAGACTTCATGCCAAAAGATTTACGCTGCTTGATGGTTTAAGCTTAATTGTCATGCATCGAAAAAAAAAATGAGAGCGAGAATCGACTGCCACCAGCACAAAACTACAGAAAATTTAATAGTATTAGTGTGCCCATCACTGTTCTATACGTATACGACACGACAAAAGATAGAACTGTAGTCATATAGGCTGTAGGCTACTTGATTATTTTAAAAGCGACGCAACAAAAAGCTTTCCCACACGCAAAGCCAAATTATTAAATGAACAAATCTCTTGACATGCAGTCGAAGCAATGAAAAAAGAGCAATGTTTGTCACCTTTCAAAATAGAAATAATTTACCGACGACATCAACAAGAGCGACAATGTCGTTGAGACATATTCACCAAACTCAACTCCATAAGAAATACATTTAAATTAAAATTTGAACGATGGCGTTACGTCGTTGTCGTCATTAGTGTGTTCCATGCATAAGGTGTGCGTTCACCTCTTAAAAATATTCGCTACCCTTGTCACCATTTACTGTTGTACAGTGCGACTCTCTCTCTCTCTCTCTCTCTCTCTATCAACATTTTTTGACAATCGTAGCAAAATTTGTAAAAGTCACGTTCAACTTGTTTAATTTCACCACGGTCCCCGCTATCAGTGTTCATGATACAAAAAACAAGGTAGTGGCGACTGTTGCCTATTTTCTCACGAGAATCAATCATATAATTCTTCGTTTGCTCTTCTCCTTTTTCCCTACTCTGTTTTATACTATTTTTGACAAGTTATGACCGCCTAAAGAACTGTCAATACTACCTTGTTTTTTTGTATCATGTCAGTGCTATTTTATTATATATTTGACAATTCTGACTCACGGCTCTCAGCCATGCATCCTTCCTTGTTGACATATTATATCATAATAAATAATTCGTCATTTTTGACATTATTTATCGATGGCTCGCTAATTTTTTTTTTTTCCATCGAACTTTGCATGTTTGGTCTACGTGCCACTTTATGCTATATTCATATTTTCTCGTTTATTTGCTATAAATTATCTTTTAATTAGTTCAAATATTTATTTTGGCTTTCTTCTTTTTGAGCTAGCTACAATGTTGCAATTAAGTGCCACAAATTTTGTCAGTTATCAAATAAATAAAAACAAAATAAAAGGCCTGCCAATCTTATCAGTAGCGTAACTAGTGGGGGTAGGTCCAAGGGAACGTCGCACAATGGGATAAAATAAAAATTGGAGCAAATGCAAAAATTGTAGGAAATCATTTTTTTTTTCCATCACATTTTATAATCTACACATAGCATATAACTACTTCTTAAACATATTTAAACAAACTAAAAATAATCCAAAAGTTTTTGATTTATCGACTTCCGTAAAAGTGAATTTTTTAGATATTTTCTTTTTTGAGTCAGTAGTTTTTAATTATATATATTGTTTAAATTTCAATATTCAACTTATTTTATGATGAATTGAAATGGATTTTTGATGCACATAATTTATTTATTATTTTTGTTTTTAATTTTGTTCAAAACTGATATTACGTCAATAGATATAACAACGGTCTCTTAAAATATATAAATTTTTGCGAATTTTAAAATTTTTTCCCTCAGTTGAATAGCCTGTTATTTTTTTTTTTTAAATAATGTACTCAAATCAGTGAAATCCTTTAGTTATTAATATGTCGAATCTATTCCTAACAAAGCACTATCAAAATCTTTTGCAACAAGTTGCAACAAATAAGTTTAGTTTTTCTACTTAGATTTTGCTATTTTATGATTTTGTTAAAAATGTGGGGGAAAAAATCCAAATTATTCCAAGATATTCGTTTCATTCGCCATTTAACAGATATTTTGGCATATATTTTATCTTTTAGCGATGAATATTAAAGGCTATAGATGTACCCCAAAAAGTGAGCAAAAATGTTGCATGTGCTTGAAAATTCATTCGCTATGTAACTGATATTTTGGCATATATTTTATCTTTGTACGTTGAATATTAAAAGTTGTAGGTATACCTTAAAAAGTGACTAAAACGTTATATGTGCTTGTTAAAATTTTCTAAAAACACCCCTACAAATTGTGGTGTGTAAAACGTTATTGTAATTGTAAAAGACATTATGAAAAAGTACTGTTTTTCCTACATTATAATAAATAAAATTTACACAGTTAAAAATCCTAGAATTCATTATAATACGATCGAAGTATTACAAAAATTTAATATTTAAAAAATATAAATTTTAGTACTATTCAATAGATTACAAAATTTTTAAACAAATCTTAAATTAAATTTTAATACAGTTCAAATGCAATGATATTTTAAACTCTTTGGAATAAATTTGATCTACAGTTAATATTATATTTGAATTTTAAGCCGTGCTGTATTGTAATATTGTATACATAAAATAAATACTCTGAAATACTCATGTGTATTAAATTGTATATATACAAATTAGGAATAAAATTTAATGCCATTATAGCATTAAAACTTCATCCAATATCGCTATTCAAATTTGAAACGCATTGAGTATTAAATTTTTATTATATTAAATTTTAAATTTTTAAGAATTGAATTTTTTTTATTTAAAATTAAATGTAATATTTGGCAAGTAAATTGAATGAGCACTCACAAATCTCTATTTAAGAAAATTGATAATAGATGGTGCTGAATTCAGTATAGTTTTTTTTTTAATATTACGAGTAGTTAAAATAAACTTGAGATTCTTTACTATGATGCGTATAAAAATATAATCCACTCTGCAAAAATGTATTTTGCTGTAATCTGACAAAATGCTAATAGGTGCCGTGGAATATTTACTTTCATTATTTCATATTCTACGCGAATCTACTAAGCTAAATTTTCTATAAACTATTAATTTGACATTCTAAGTTAGAAAATTTCATTGTTTGAAAATTTTTTAAATATTAAATATATAAATGGTTTTTGTTTCATATCACACTTGTCTTAAAAAAGCTTAAATATTAAGACCGACTGTAGGGTATCAGTCTAAAAAGACAATTAGAAAATAGCGTTAAAAAAAAAGACAAACCGACGAACTTGAGAACCTTCCCCTTTTTGAAGTCGGTTGAAAACGGCTGATAATGAATAACGATAACGATATTTCTCATGATTTTTTTAAGCTTTATGTACAATAATAATAAAAAAAAAAATTAAACTATTTTTTCATATGAATTAAAAAAATATTTCTCACATATTTTTTATGCCTCAATTTTTTATGTCTCAATTTTTATGAATGTTTAACTTATGTCGCAGATGGGTAGCGTGATCGTGAACGAATTGGTAATCAAATTTTAACTTAAATATTATTTAGCCATGACCAAACTATAAGGTTAATTTTATTGCCTTACAATCATGACATGCCAGTAACGCAGTTGACTCGATTCGTCCTCTTTTCTCAATTGGCAAACAATGGTTTTTAAAGTGTTATAAAATTAAACAGTTCTGAGCTTACCTAGCTTTTAAATATTTGTCGTTGATCCTATTGTAATGTAGAACCGTAAGCGGTATATATACTTCTATGGAAATTTTTACTGTATAAGCTACAATAGATATCATCTATGTTTGAGCGGCCATTCTTGATCAAATGATTGTTAAGCAATAATCGGTATTGTCATGCTTTCATTTACCACTGGGATAAATACTCTCTTCACATGCTTTCACTTGTTCTCTGACTCTCTTGTGAAAAGGCTTACTTCCATCATTTCGTTCGAATGAGAAACAAGATTATTATTTGAGTAGCAACACGTGTTGGTTGATTTTTTGCAAATTTTTCGTTACGTTCTGCACCTTGGATGCTAAATCAACCCACCCAGTAGGAAAACATAAAAGTTGCGCTTCTTATACTTAAAATTATTCTGCTCTCCTGGCACCAGCAATCCTAAACTACGCCACTGAATCTTGCCTGACATTTATTTATAATTCACCAACTGATACATATACATTAGAGGTTTGTTTGCTCAGCTCGTCATAAAGTTTAGTATGCTTTGACAGACTGTGACCTACTCAGCTACTTTGTGCGTACAACAACAACAACGCTTTTGGCAGTCATTTAACGAGTACTAAATAAATGAAAAAAAAAATAAAATATCCATCAATTCATACTTGTTTTAAGTAGTGGGCGAGCGAGTAAAAGAGAGAGAGAGAGGGATATATTTTATGGTTAAGACATTGCCTGTGAAGCATATTTAAATTAAGCATTAAGTTAATAAGGGACATGCTAAAATGTCTGCCTGCGTTCTTCACGAAAATAATAGCTTCCAGTATAAACTCAAGCAGACCTTAGAGCTTTCTTGACAAATCATTCTTTCTATTAACAGTTAAAATGAAGACTTAAAAAAATAATTGTTTTATTTGGTTAAGAAACTGAACAATTATGTACACTAGTATCGCCTGTGGCCGAAATTCGGTCATATCAAAATTAATATTAAAGTCTTTACTTAGTATCATAGTCACATAGTAAAATTTTTCGGTAAATATTTTTTCGAGTCTTTTAGAACCTTCTTTTGAATAATTCATTAAATTTTCGAATAAAAAAAACTTTCTTCTGAATTGACCCAAACAACAACATTTCTTCTAAACACACCTAACCTCTATATGAATGTCAATTATATGAGCTGGTCCTTTTATTTAATCCCCCTTCAACAGTTTTTCTGAACCCACTTGCCACCTATCTGCCAACCTCTGGGAGTACCCACACAAGAAACACAAAAACTGTCGATTATAGTTTATATCTTCCGATTTTAGCCCAAGAGCTGTCAAATATATAAGCTGGTCCTATTATTTTTGCCTAACACAAAAGCGTTGCTATGTTTTCTTCTTGCCTGGTAGGTACAGTGCATGCCTTAAAAGTGTTAAAGTTAACAGTTATGATATTAACAGTAGTGACGATATAGCATTGCTGACGTTAACAGTGCTGACGCGAATTCATAACTTTACCACCTACCAAAAAGTGCTCAACGCGCCTAAAGAAGTTTTCACTTCAAAAAGCATCAATAACAACAATGTCACACAGCTCTGTTGAAGTGTCTGAGTCTCTCTTCTATTCTACTCTTGAGCGCAATAGAATATCTATTATAAAAAAGAAGCAAAAATGAAAAATTATTTCGATGAAAGTGAGAGAAAAACGACAACAAAATATGCAGGCAAGCACAACCGTCGCCACCTGTTTGTATGAACAAAAATATAGTGTCCGAATAAGAGTGCACGATTTAAATTTTGTGGCATTTTTGAAAAATGTTCTAAATCGGAACACTCTATCTACTTGACAATCCAAAAAAAAAAAAAAAATGCACGTTTATTGAGACACCCTTTATTTTATTTTGTCTCACCAACACTGATCGAGTGTTTTCGAGAAGATAGGAAAAAAAGCAAAAAAAAACCACTCAGCTCTGTTGAAGCTTTTGCCTTCTTTTTTACTCTCGCTTTCTACTCTCCTACAGTAGAGCTGTGTGGCTATGTATTTTGTTGTTGTTTCTTTTATATAGGCAAAAAGGTGTTTTTACCTATGTTAATAATAAAACATTTGAATAAAAATTTTAATGTCCACTTGGTATGAACCAGAGCTTTCAAATGATATAAGTTTCATTAGAATATGTTGTCTTTAAAATATGGTAGGTAAAAAAGGAGTTTAACTTTGTATTCATGCAATAATATGTAATAGATTCTAATACTGGAATGTATCATTTTGTACGTAATAGAATACATTAAAAAAAAAAAAGTAAAAACGAAAAAAAAATTCTGAGATTTGCTCACAAACTTCAATTCTTGAATAATGTTTTACTGAAATTCTTTACTGAAAAAGTGTGTGCGAAAAGAGAAAAAAAAGCAACAACAACCACACAGCTGTATTGAAGCTTTTTCTTTGTAGGTGTTCACACATCAGTCAAATGATTGAAGTGTATCGCGATTTTTTACTCTCTTTAACTCTCTCTGAAAATTTTGATTGACGCTTGCTCACACACGATTTTTTGATTGAAGCTCCGACGCAGGCATTTGTTACTTTTCTGCTTCCTACTATTTTGTGAATTCATATCGTGCTGTGTGCATCACTTTATTTGGGTGTTTCTTTTATTAAGTTATTTTGTGTGCATAAAAATTTTACAAAATGGAAAACAATAGCGGAAATATAGTTGATATTTTAGTATTAAAATTGATCACATTAGGAAATCAATACGCCGGAAATTATACCTATTTGAACGACGATCGGATGCAAGTCATAAAAAACACAATAAAATTAATGAAATTATGGCAGAAACAGAAGAAAATACACCTCTTTTTTCTTCAAAAAACTAGCTTTGTTTCCAGTTAACTACTTTTCTTGATATAATTGCCTACTAAAAAGCAGACAAGTAAAATAATGCAACCCTTTGCCTGTTTGATGCAGGTCTGGAGCTCAATCAAAATTTTGATTAACGAGAGAAGATTTTGGAGTTCATTTTCGCTCTGAGATAAAGTTCATTTTTTTTTACATAGGAAACTAACAACAAATTTTTATTGATTCAATCATTTGACTGACGTATGAACACCTCCTTTCTCTCTCGCCTTCTCCTCGAAGTACAGCAACAGCAAAATTGTGTGGCATTGTAAAAAAAAAAAAAAAAAACGAAATGACCATCTCAGCCCTTGAAAGGACTTTGACCGAGCTTCTTATGATCAATTGTGTTATGTGTGATGTGAAATGTTTGCACACAAATGATCGGGAACTAGACCTACATGCTTTACACCGGCTCCGAACGGCTTATGATCTCAAGAAGATTTTCATGGCAGTTTTTACTCTCTGAGGTTTGCCATTGTCTGCAGAGAGGTGACGGCCGAACAGAAAAATTAATTCAATTGAAAAAATTTTCTGTGTCAGATGGAGGATTCGAACCTGGGTTCTCTAGCGTAAGAGTCACACACTCTACCCACTACGATACGGCCGCCACAATGTGTGGCATTGTATGTTGTTTTATATGGGGAAAAAAGTGTCTACTCTCCCACAGCCACAAAGCTGTATGGCTTTATAAAATAACAATATTGTTTTTGCGTCTTTTATATGAGGAAAAAGTTGTTTTTAATTCATAATTTTTACCTATCTTAATGACAAAACATTTAAATAAAAATTATATATTATTTACAAGTTAACATGCTTACTTTACAATGCAATCAAAAAATTCACTTTCATTGCGACACCCACTATTTTGTTTTGTCTCATCAACGCAGATCGAGTGTCTCTGAGAAGATGGGAAAGAAAAATTAACAACAATCACAAAGCTCTGTTAAAGCATTTGACTCGCATTTGACTCTCGCATTCTACTCTCCCACAGCAAAGCTGTTCAATAGAGCTGTATAGCTTTGCAACATATTTTGTTATTGCTTCTTTTGTATGGGGGAAAAGGTGTTTTTCATTTTTAATTTAAAAATTTCCTCCATAAAATTTTAAAATCTCCATAAAATTTCTCCATTAAAATTTTCCATAATTTCTTATGGTATGTGGTGAGCTTTTATAGAACTCTGGTGTGTGAGACTCTCAGATTAGATGACTTTTTGAAAATATTTTCAACCTTTTCTGCAACTATTTCTGAAACCTCTTTACTCCTAGGTTCATAGTTGTCGCCTCGGAGTCGTCCTATACGAAATCTTTCAAACTGATAATACAAAATAACATCCTAGTAACTGGGTAACTGGGACTCAGTTAGCTGTCTAAATTAAAATTTAGATACAGACATGTTGAGTTTTGTGTTCTGTTGAGAGAATGTAAGTGATAGCACTCGGCGAAATCAACGACAAGAGTGAAGTAACTCGATGAAAGAAAATTTGTGTGGAGACCTGTCCGAACATGTCGTATTTCGCAGATTCGAATACGCATTGAATACACATTCAGAAAGAAGTGTGGCCGCAAGCCAATTTTCAACTTGCGCTGCGGCGCGCCGCCTTTTCGCTCGTATCTCGGGAACGGTTCGTCCTACGACCATGATCATAAATACCATTTCGGTAGCTAATGACGCGACATAAAACTTTTGTTTTATGCATTTTGCCGTGAGAGGCGTATTTCAGGCGCTAGGTAAGCAATTTCACGTTTTTAGGCAAATTTCCGAAATTTCAAGGCCGGAGTTGGAGTTAAAGATGCAGTCCGATCTCAAAACGAAAAATTGCATTGGAATCAGGAAGTACTAAGGCAACTTTTCCGCACTATTAGAAATCTCGAATCGAAAAAAGTCCGGAAACGACCCACCCTACTGTGTAGTGAGGTTTGCATGCCGAAGGCATCATTGGTTCAGAACTAACGTTACAGTCAGTGATGAGCGCTACAGGCAAATGATTGAATTTTTTGGTTCCCCACCGTCAATATCAATTGTCTTAGTGCTAATTGGTTCTAAAAGGACGGTGCAACAAGCTATTAAGCGCGTAAAACCAGTATTTATTGAGACGAACTTTAGGTAACCGAATCATATCAAGAAATGGGCCTGTCAATTGGCCACATAGGTCATGTGATTTAACTCCGTTAGACTACTTTTTGTGGTTGTACGTCAAGTCACTTGTCTATGCTGATAAATCACCTTTGCCTGACCAGTTGGAAAACAATATTCGACGCGTTATAAGCGAGAAAACATAAGGCCGGCTATGCTGGAAAAAGTGCTGCAAAATTTAACCGACAGGATGGTCTTCATAAAACACAGTCGCGGTGCACATATGCTCGGAATTTTTTCAAAGCACTAAATGCCATAAAACTTGCAAACTAATAGAGTGAAAATATTGGCCATTTCATTAATGCACACAGTGTTGCGCTGCAAAACAAAAGCAGAAATTTTTTTATATCTTTTGACATGTTAACTAATCACTTTCAGTGTGTTTAGGATTTTTCTATATGAAGTTCTTGCTCTCTGTCTCTGTCTCTCTCTCTCTCTCTCTCTCTCTCTCTGTCTCTCTGTCTCTATACTCCTTGAAAGAGTAACAAAAACGTGTAAGGGTTTTTTTTTGATAAAAGTGGCGAAGCCGCGGATCACTGTGGCCTGCTAGCATATATATAAATATATACAGCCGTGGACACATAAATAGCACAAAAATACATGTAGGGTGTTTCACATAAATTTAAATAAAATACATAGAGGATAACAAGAATTTATTTCATGGTATTTGAGTTTAAACATTATAAACTTAAAATCAGTAGTAACTTTGTTACTACGAATTAAAAATTAGAAAATTAATGAAAAATCTGAAATTGTTCCTTAGCTGAAGTGGACGTATAAATAGCACAAGTTGAATTCTGAAAAGAAGACATAGTGATTTATTTTTATTTTACAATGAGCTTACGAATATGTTTACTAGTACTTGGTACTGTATCCCGAATTGTTCAAAACAGCCCGACTTCTTCGTCCCATACTCTCCACAAGCTTCCTGACCCAATCCTTCGGAATAGAGTACCAAGCCTTCTCAATTCCACTCCATAACTCATCTTAATTTCGAATTTTTGGTTGCTTATGCTGACCTTCACATCATTCCATAAATTTTCTATGGGATTGAGGTCTGGGCTTTGAGCCGGCCAATTCAAAATATTTATTTTTTCCTTTTTTAGCCAATCAATCACAACCTTTGCTGTGTGTTTTGGATCATAAAAATTCACCTAATAGGCATGTTCTCAAATGCAAATGGTTCCATCTGGTTATTAAGAATATCTAAATACATATTTTTGTCCATTATTCCTGGCATACGAAAAATTGGCCCAACGCCGTGCCAGGAAAAAGGTCCCCAAGTCATTAAATTCCCTCATCCATGCTTTAAGGATTTTTTTGTATACTTCAGATTCAACTCTTGGCGTTTGGGGCGCCGAACAAAAGTTTTTCTATCTGGTTCAACCCTATTAAATTTAGTTTTGTCAGTCCAGAGCACATTCTTAAAAAATTGGTCTTCTTTATTCACATGGGCCCTTGCAAACGCTAACCGATCCTTTAAATTTTTTTTGGTTAAGAGCGGCTTTCTTCGACTAATGCGTCTATAAAGATTAGCTGCATGTAGTCTCCTAGATACTAGTTTTCTTGCAACATTTAGATTCTTTTCTTCATTTATTTGCCTCATAATTTGCTTTGCTGTCTTCAAAGGATCAGCCTTACTTTTGCGAACTAAAGTCATTCAGAACAATAAATCAGTGGAAGCGCTGGTTTTACGTCTAGGATTGCGCGGCTTATTCTCGAAATTATTTTAACCATTTGATGTAACCAGCTTGAGTGCATTATAGACCATTTTTGGCGAAATTTTGAGAATATCCGCGATTTCAGATGGTTTTTTGCTTATTCACTTAGTTCGTTAATTATAGACCCTTTTTTCCGGAGTGCAATGTTTGCCACGACCCATTTTATTTAGAATCTGCGAAATTAACCGAATAAAACTCTACAATTTTTACAAACACCCGATATTTTTAACTTTTATTCACCATCTTACATGTGTGCTATTTATATGACCACAGCAGATCGTACATGCCTATACAGAAAGAGGTGGCCAGAGCAAATAAAAGTAAGTAACCGTACATCTCTTTCGGAGTTTTAAACAACGTCACACTGGAGTCTCAAAAAATAATAACTACAGTTAATATATGCATTATTAGGTTCAAACGAAACGTTTAAAAAATAAGTTGACATTTGTGCTATTTATGTGTCCATGGCTGTATATATGGGTATAAATAAATAAATAGTTTTTCTGAAAGACAATTTTAAGCAGTGAATTTTTCAAAATTAATGCAAAATATGCTGCTAAAATTTTATCAGTGTATTAAAATGCTGCAACTAAAATGATAAAAAAAATTATAGGTATCTCTTAAATATGCATTTTGGTTGATACAATATTATTAAATTGAGACATTTTTCATAAATTTATATTTTAAAAACAATAACTGCAAACCAACAATTATTTATACGGATTTTTTAAGTATTAGAATTTATTGCATTTTTAAATGAGAAATTAGGAAGAAGAATATTAATTTTGAAAGACTAAATGATTAATACAGGTAGATCAATATAAAAAAATGTAATATTTTTTTAAAGCTTTAAGTAATTTTAATATCGGTTAGGTAAGATTAAAGCGGCAGTCTCTTGTGAGACACACTTTTGCTACCAGGCATTTTAACCAGTTGGAGCTATTAATGAAGCAGAAGATTTGGTAAACCGAAGAGAGACAGACTGAGAGGCCGTCTACATCCCTGTAGAACCAGTTACCTAAATGAACATACCTTTGAAGGTGTGCTGTGGATTCTGTGCTATGAATTCTTCCTCATCTTCGTTTCTGCAACTTCTACAGAAGTCATTGTGTAGAATGTTTAATCTTCGCAATTTTAATATAACTTATGCATAACTTGGCAAACTTATTTTTATACCATTAAAAAGTTTATTCTCTGTCAAACTGTTTTTAAATTCGATCAATACCTATCTCAGATGTAAAAATATAAAGGAAAACGTAAACCTTTAAAATATGCTTTTTTGGGTATAATTTAACCCTTGTGCTGTCATTATAGTCAAATGAACCCAAACATTTTTCTACAAATTGGAAAATTCTGGCTTTTTGCTTTTACAAATTAAACTCGTTCGATAAATTATTGGCTTAAAAATGTATCAACATCTTACACTAAACACACATACACACACACACACACACCTATTGCAAAACTGTCGTCGTTGCATCCATAACGACTTGGTTGGTCATCAGAACTCACGTTTAGCGTTTCATTCAACGATTTGCTTGGATCGTCGCGCTCTTTGCTGTACTTCGTCGATTTCGTTCACATTTCAGCTGTTTTGGCATCAAATCGCCAACGCTAAAGCCTTTGCCATTAGCACGACTCGTCCGGCGTAATATAATAATAAACTTTTTTTAATTTCTACAACTTTGACTTACTTACAGGGCGTTGAACTGTCAGATTGACAACAGAGAGACAGCGAAGCCAGAAGAGGCTGTCAAAGCAGCAGCGACATTCAGAAAATCGCTACTGTGCTGGCGATAGCAACGAATATTGTGGCAATAACTGCTGCAACACATTGGTTGTTGTTGTTTTACACACAAACAATTGCTGCGATAAAAAAAGCACCCACAAAATAATGTGCTAAGAATGTGAAACTAGTGCTGCATACAAAACTCTATCAATTAGCAGTTGTGAGCGTTATATTAACAGCAACAACAACACAGCACGTGATAGCATCAATTTTGTCCCTTTCCAAAATATTGTATATGCATGATATACATGTGTATATACAACAATTATATATCAACTTTATATAACAGAGTAGCAGCAGGAAAAAAAAAATGCACGGCATCACACATCTCTATCGACAGCATGCTGTTGAAAAACAGCTAAGTTCGGATAGCTGGACAAATGATAGTGGCAATGCTTCATATGGACGTAGCAGCTATCCACGTGACAGCCTCAGCATGCACAGCTCGGACTCGAACAACTCGAGCATGGCGCACACTGCAAATCGTTTGCATAGCGTTGACTCGGGTAGCAGTTCGGGCTCCTCAACGAATTCCAAGTCGCCCAACTGGTCGCAAGGTAAGCTGGCATGAAATACCGCTTAAATAATAAATGGTTTTTCTCCTACTCACTCTCACTCTCTCTCTGTTTTAGATAAAGTCATCGAAAAGCTGGTGAATGCTTCAAGTCCGCAACCTGTGCCGGACTCGCAGCGATCGGTCTCGAATCATTATCGCGACTCAGCAACGAGTGCTGGTTACTCAAAAAGTTCCTATGACAGCTGCTGCAGCAGCAGTTTGAAGCGCACGCCTTCCTCAAGGCGCAACCTCTTCGATCGATCTCATAGTCCGGCTGTGTTTAGTGTGAGTTAAATGCCGTTGCAAATTTTAGTCAACTTATATTTCTATCTCTCTCTCTATTTCTCTCTCACCCTCAGAGTGTGCGCCGTAGCTCCGGCGAAACATACGGTTCGCCACCCATACAGACCGGCTTCTTTCCGCACGATCTTGACGATATTTACGAGAGTCATGCTGATCATCAGTATTTTACCCACACAGGCGCCTGTCAAACACGCTCCCAGGATCGCCCATCGATCAATTCAATATTTCATCGTGTGGGCGCCGCCTACGCCTCACTGGATGACTACTCACAGCCTGAGCGTCATTCGATGGATGTTGGTGGTTTTATGCGCCATCGTTTTGATAACAATAGCTTTGCCAAAAGTCTCAGTGTCAATGAAGAGAGCTCCTCTTCTTCATCGCCACGTGAACACAAGAAATCTAAGGATAAGGATCATTCGCACCATCATCACCATCATCATCATCATCATCATTCGATACAAGAGATGCTTAAGCATTTTGGCAAAAAGGTACACATCTGGCCGCGTAAATCGCACGATGCCAACAGTGTTTGCACTTCGCCCCAAAATGATCCACAGGAGAATTTTCGCACACGCTCCAAAAGCTTGGATGTGACTACCTTGAGTCGTCCAAATAAGATACTCGAAGATTGTGGCGCCACTTACAAGATCTATGAGCGTATCGTCAAAGAAGGTAAAACTCAGAATGTTAGGTCAAGGGTCAAATTTTCTACTAATCTGACAGGTAAAATTAATACACTCAATCTCTCCGCTCTTTGTACTGTACGTTCTTGTTATTGTGGAAAGTCACATTTATATTTTTTTTTTTGTTTGTTGGATTTCTCTACCATCTAGTTGCATTCCAGATCATTATCATCAACCTCATCAGTGCTCTTTTATTAGCTCCTGGAATGCTGTGCTTCACTAGATATTGTAATATTTTTATATGATTTCTCATCGTGGCGTTAATTTTTCTTTATTTTTAACAAACTTTTTAGATTTTGGTACTTGCTGTTTTATAAATATAGCTCTCGTACATATATATTTATGTTTTATATGATTCTTTTACTAAAGTTTATTCCTCTCTTAATCCTTAGGTGCGCATATGCGACGTGCTTCTGCTGATCTTGAAAAAAGACGTGCTTCAGTTGGTGCCGCCGGTAGAGGCTTAAGAGGCGATGGTTCACTAGATCCATACCACGCAGCCATTCTATTCAGAGATTCAAGAGGGGTAAGTCACAAAAAAAAAATTGGTATTAGCCGCCAATATAGTGGCTCAAAGTAATAATAGAAGAAATATAAAAACATGAAAAATTCAATAAAATTAAAATTCAAGTTATTTTGTTGGTTGGTAGATTGGTGACCAGTCCAGAGCTGTGATGGGTTAAAACTGGGAGAAGCCGGAGTGCGTGCTACGTGGTCTGACCAAGGACTTAAAAACTGGTACCACGGACAGTCAGCGGCCCTCGGCATATGCCAGACTTTTGCTGCTGGCATATGCTGGGCTGACTATACTGGGCTGGTCCTTCGGCGAGCTTTCGTGGGGGCTGTGGCATACTACTCATATCGTGGGCAGAGCTTCTTAGCTCGCTGTAGGTTTGCGTTCTCACATCGGGTGCCATACCCCATAGTATGGAATAGATTTTAGATACGCCTCCACCCCCACCAAGAGTTGCGAAGTGTCATCACAACATTGAGCTAATTTGGTACCTTTGAACCCTCAAAGACCGAGGCTTTGTATCGGTCCCAATTGTTATGCGACAACGTTGAATTAAGCCTACACGGCAGGTGTTAACATTAGGCTAGGAAGAGGCGGCAGCCGGTGTATATGAAATACATACACCAGCTAACTTAGACCAGATAGGTCCATTGTGATACCGCTGCACACAGGCTTTTATTAATAATGCAACCAACTTGAGCTCCTGATGAACCCTTTTAGACGCCTGACATCAGTCGTTGACAGGTCGTCAAGCTCATGAATGAAGAAAGAGCCTAAATATTGTGCCTTCTTCTGGCTAGCGCAGGACAGGAGCACAGAAGATGGGAGATGGTTTCCTCCTCTTCCTCGTCTTCGTCCCTGCAGCTTCTACAGAAGTCATTTGAGATAACTCCTAACCTGTGGGCATGTCTGCCTATCAAGCAGTGCCCTGTGATGACAGCCCCTATTGTGGCTCATTCTGGTCTTGCCAGTGAGAGAAGGGCTCTAGTATCGGCCAGATAAGCCTTGATGCTCTGCATGTCGAGAGTTCAGCTCACCTAGTGTTGGCTTTCGATATGATATTGTTACAGCTTGAGAGTCGCTAACGGGATACCCGGTGGGTTCACCATGAATAGTGGCGCTTGTGTCCCACTAGCAAGCTCATCTGCCTTTTCAGTGCCTTTTATGTCTTTATGCCCAGGTACCCATATTAGGCTGATACTGAAATAATTCGACATTTCACCTAATGAAGCACAACATTTTTTAGCTACTTTAGAGTTTGTGGCTGCTTGTTTCAACGATTTGATCGCAGCCTGGCTATCTGAAAAGAAATAAATTTCCCGTTTGGAGACAACATTTTTTGAAAGTCATGATGCTACATCCCCTATTGTCATCGTCTCGGCCTGAAACACACTACAGTGGTCAGGAAGCCTACCAGGCAGAGATACCCCAAGCTCTTTTGAGTATACCCCGTACCCGACCTTGTCGTTTAATTTTGATCCATCTGTATAGAAATATAGACACCCTCGTTTCCATGGTGCACCATTGACCCAGTATGTTCTACGCGGAATAAGCGTACCAGGTGTTAACGTTAAACAAAACAAATTTCTGTCCAATTGGTGAGAAACTCCGAGCATCCAAGAGTGAGCATCATTGATATGCCTGCCTGTCTAAAGCCAGCCAAAAGGAGGATGGTAAAGGATAAGATAGATAGAGATGAAACATGTTAACATGTGCTAGTCTGGTCCTATCCTTGAGCCCAGCTTTGGCGGCCTATCCTTGGGGCAGGTATGGAAAGTTGGCTTACAACTTCAATACGTTCCTGTAAATGGAAACTCCAACTCCAAGCAAACTGTCCAAAGCCAGTATCAGAGAGGATGGTTGTGGGTAGGGTGCTTAGAGACAAAACATGCTTGCACTAACTCCACTCCACTCCACTCAGCCCTATCTACAGAGCTTTTTTCCACCAATGTAACATTCGTACACTCATATAGTAACACAATAGTAACGACTTTCTAAATGCTGACTATGACAGCATAAATATCTGTCTTGATTCTATTGATTGGAACGAATTATCTGCACTCGACATTGATGGTGCAGTCTTGCTCTTTTATCAGCGCATCCTCACAATTGTGGATAATTATGTCCCAAAAATTAAGAAAAAGAGTAAACTTTCGGAACCATGGCTAGATAAAAATCTCAGACATCTAAGAAATCAGAGAAACAAATTATATAAAGTCATTAAATCCACCATTAACATAACCGATGAATTGAAAACGAAGTATGAAGAGTGAACCGCATTGGAGAAAAAATTACTGTAGATCCGAAGAAATTCTTCGTTTAAGTAAATGTCAAACGCAAATCAAATTCAGAGAATCAATCAGAGAAAAAATTACTGTAGATCCGAAGAAATTCTTCGTTTAAGTAAATGTCAAACGCAAATCAAATGGATACCCTTCATCCATGTTCAAGGGCAATGTTACATCCTCTAACACTCAAGAGATTTGCAATCTTTACGCAGATCACTTCAATAAAGTATTCTGTGTATCTACAAACACATATTACAACCGCCCTCCTATCACTAATTTAACACCTCATATCAATCACATCAAACTAACACGTGATGAAATATATGCAGCTATAATCGAGCTAGACCCAAATAAGGGACCTGGCTTTGACCAAATTCCCCCAAATTTGCTTAACCAATGTGTAGACTCGCTGCTCTTGCCCCTACAAATAATCTTCAATAAATCACTTAATCAAGATGTTTTGCCTTCTTATTGGAAAACATCTCACCTCACACCAATATTCAAAAATGGTGATAAAAGGTCGATCGAAAGCTATAGGGGTATTGCCATTTTAGCTGCTATCCCAAAACTGTTCCAAAAAATAATATGCGAAACACTGACAGGTAGAATTACTCATAACCCATTACTCAATGAACAGCAACATGGTTGCCGTAAAGGTAGATCAACTAGCACAAATCTTATGGTTATGGTTTCTGAAGTCTTAGGCAAAATGGAAAAAGGACATCGAGTTGATGCAATATACACTGACTTTAGTAAAGCCTTCGATCGCGTTGATCATAATATCCCAGCTTTCAAGCTGGTAAATGTTGGTATTTCTGGCTTTCTCCTAAATTGTCTTAACTCTTATCTTCACGGTAGATCTCAATTTGTTAAATTTCAAGGTATCCTATTCAAAGAGATTTCTGTCACATCCGGAGTGCCACAAGGAAGTCATCTTGGGCCACTTCTGTTCAATATTTTTATATCAGCCATGTCCGATGTTTTGTCTGATATCCCTCATCTATTATATGCAGATGACTTAAAAATGTACCATGTAATTAATTCTGTACCTGGTGTAACGTTTTTACAATCGAAACTACTTGCTTTAGAGCAGTGGTGCAATCATAATAAACTATTTCTAAACGTGAACAAATGCTACTCAATAACTTTCTCCCGAAAAAATCTCATCGCGAATTTACCTACTCAATGGTAAAGCACTTAAAAATGTTAATCATATCGTCAATCTTGACATCATTTTAGACAATAAATTGCGATTTAATCTTCATTATGATAAAATCCTAACAAGAGGCAGTAAACAACTCGGTTTCATAAAACGACGCTCAAAAGTGTTTAAAAATGTCTGGGTTACCAAAACGTTATAGTGTTCTTTAGTACGCCCCCTTTTAGAATATGGATACATTATTTGGAATCCTGCTTTCGATATATACTGTGAGAGCCTGGAATCTATTCAAAAGCAGTTCCTGCTTTTTGCTATAAGGAACACCTACAACCCCCGCGAATACAATACTCTACCCTACCATCCTATGAGTATAGGCTTAGCTTGCTTAATTTGATGTCTCTATCAACCAGATGAAAATTACTCACCTCATGTTTAACATTTGACGTTCTCAACGATGCTATTGACAGTGATTATATATCAAATAAGATAAAATTCAACGAATCCTCAAGACAAACTAGGCACACACGAGTGCTATATACGAGTATCAGCATCATACTATATACGCCAATAATGTGCCAATTAATAGGTGTTGCAAAGATCCATATCCAAATTCTCCTTAAAAAAAATCTTTACAAGCTTCTATTTCCGTCCTCATAACCTCCTCTGCCCTATAATTGTAATCATTATTAGTTCACTAAAGCTTTTCCTTCCACATGTAAGTGAAATGAAATCATTTCACCCGCGTGGGCAGCCTAAGCCTACACTGTTACAAAAAAAAAAAAAAAAGAAATAGGTTAAGACTAGAATTAAGATCATACCTTGCTTGGTTAAGAAATAAATAAATTGAGCGAACCTTCAACTGATGAGTGCTAAAAACTGGAATATACATTTGGTCTTTCACCGCTGCATGACAAAATTCGCTTTATGGAGCACATTTTGAAAGTTTTGTATGACTTGGATTTTGGTGGAAAGGACACAATTAAAAACTCTGCATGCAAAACTATGCGCCAAGAAAAAAAAAACAAATTCAAGCAGAGTTCCGCAAAGTGGTGACTCATTGTTGACACCCCAAAGCTTAGAACTGGCAGCAGCAATGATGGCAACACAGCCAAGAGATTTTTTTGCTGATCCCCACACTACATCAAAAATCACTGGAATTGATGAGGTCTTCATATCAAGGTTGCGAACCATCCATCTTACAGGTCATTAGCTACAATGAGCATATACGATCAGATCAGAATTATACAGTAAATTATATCCTTGGCGTGTCATGTCTCCAACACTGCATAAGATTTGAATGCATGGCGAACAAATCATAAACTATCATATCCTACCTATTGGAGAGCTATCTGAAGAAGCTCAAGAGAAAAGAAATAAGGATTATAGGTTCTATAGGGAACATAACACCCGAAAG
The DNA here is from genome assembly GCA_914767935.1 of Coremacera marginata. Classification (NCBI taxonomy): domain Eukaryota; kingdom Metazoa; phylum Arthropoda; class Insecta; order Diptera; family Sciomyzidae; genus Coremacera; species Coremacera marginata. Next base: position 45,754,319 of record OU612043.1, read on the forward strand.
TTTTCAAGGCAAAAAACAAATGAGGACCTATTTCGAATGCTTATGATATCATCTAATCCATTTATATCTAGTTTCTAGAAAGACGCAAGAGCTTTAATTGTTCAACCATCTGATGAATTTTTTGAAGAAAATTAATATTAAAAATCAATTTATAACAGTACGTTCAAAAAGTCCATAGGATGGCACATAGATGGTGTTACTAGATTTTTTCCATATGATTTTTATTTAGTACCAACCTTCAAACAATACGTATAAAAATTTGACAACATTCTGACAATTGATTCGTGAGTTTTAGCATTTTGTGTGCAACTTCTGTTATTGGATAAAAAAAAAAATGGAAAAAAGTGAATTTCGAGTATTGATAAAGCATTGCTTTTTGATAATAAAAAAAGTACAGTGGAAACCAAACAATGGCTTGATAAACATTAGCCGGACTCTGCTCTATCGAGACAAATGGTAAAAAAGTGGATTGCTGAATTTAAACGTGGTCGTACCAGCACAAATGATGCAGAGCGCAGTGAACGTCCAAATCAGACGGTTATTCCACAAAACATCAAAAAAATCCACAAATTGGTTATGAACGATCGCAAATTGAAGATGCACGAGCTAGCTGACATTGTAAAGATATCAGATGGTAGTGTTTTTACCATTTTACACGAACAATAAGGTATGTGTAAGCTCTGTGCAAGTGGCATTGACGAATTGATGCTTCAGAGGAGTGTTTGGCGCTGTTAAACCGCAATAAAATCGAGTTCTATCATCTAAATGTGACAATGGATGAAACATGGCTTCACTATTACACTCCAGAATCCAAAATACAGTCAGCTGAGTGGACAGCAGCCAACGAACCGAATCCAAAGCGAGCAAAGACCCAACAGTCGACTTGTAAGGTGATGGCGTCTGTATTTTTAGATTTAGCCCCCAGGAACCTTTTCCTGTTTTCAGATCCCAAGAGAATGCTTGCTGGAAAGAAATTCAAGTCCAATGATGAAGTAATCGCTGAAACTGAGACCTATTTTGACGAGAAAGAGAAATCGTACTATAAAAGTGATAGCGAAAAGTTGAAAAATCGCTATACTCGTTGTATCGCTCTCGAAGGCAACTATGTTGAATAATTTAATCGAGTTTTATCTAAATTTTGTTTTTTTTTTTTTTACTTATCCTACGGACTTATTGAATGACTTGTTAAATACTTAGATAAATTATACTTTTTATTAATACATACCTATAGAATGTTAAAATAATTCGATTATTTTATTAAAATTAAAAAAATTAAAATTATTCGAACCTTTTTATTTAAAATTTTTTTACTTTTGAAAATTTAAAAAAAACATTAAAAAAAAATAGAAAAGAGAAAATCGCAGAAATTATATTAAGTTCTCATACAAAAAACAAGTACATATTTTATCGTAAAGTTGCAAAAAAAAACATGCTATATATACTTACCAGTCTACCTCCCATACAAAGTGGCGTCATCTATATGGTAAAAGCTTCATAAATGCCATAGTTCTTAAGAGATATTGCCTTGAAACTGGGCACACACCTTCTCCTCTACAAATTAAAGAACATCTTGAAGAAATGATTCAAATCGGATATGAATCATTCTTATCAGTTGTCAAAAAACCAACTTCACACCCAAAAAAAATATAGCAAACGAAATTTCAGGAACTATTTTGATACCTCATATTAAAGGGCTAAGTTTTTTCTTTCATGTGCCGAAAACTGCTTAAAAAAATTTTCATTCGCTTAGAAGTTATAGATTTTTGACCGCCAAATGCTAAAAAACTCACTTTTTGCACCTCTGTGCGTCATATAGCTAATATATTTCAATAACCAAATGGACAAAATCAGCTAAGAACTAGCAAAAAATTATCATTAAGCTGATGTCATACAGCAGCTAATTCCGAAACCAAGGCAAAAATTGGCAATTCCCTATTTAACCGATTCCCCGTTTCAACCGATTTTCCCTAAACTTTAGGGAATGAGATCGAGTTTTTCATACAGAATACAGAGTCTTAAAGTTGACTCTTTATTAATTCTATCTTTTTAATAATTTATTCCTTCACACTTTATAGAAAAGCTTTTTGAATTAATAAAAATATAAATAAATTAAACACTCAGTATTAAGAAAAAAAAAATTACCTTATTGCAAATAATACTACTTTTTGTGCGTCAAGTGCACCCTGTTTGCGAATGTTGTTAATCTTTATGGCAAACGGCATTAATTATGAACCCATACATAAGCAGCTACAATTGTTAACTTGGAAATTTCAAGAAAGCAGCTAAGAATTGCGTAAGTAGCTAGAATGAGACTTGATTGAGTCATTCTCCTCTATGCCGACCGATCGCGTGCTTATTTCACTCAAGGTTCTTATCACGTCATGGTTATTACTTGACTTATTAATAAAGCATGAGTTTATTTAAAATTTTTGGGAAACCTTGTGGAAGATTTAATGAGTAGATCTACATTGTAATTAATGCGAATGACTTTTGGAATAAATAATATAATATTGAAATGAGAAATCACAAATAAATTCTTAACCCTCACACCCGCAAGGTTGAAATAATGGCGAATGAGTTCAAAATTTACTTGAAAGTGGTTTTAGTCAAAGAAAAATTGCTGAAAAGGTGAATAGATACAAAAAAATTTGTGTTTACAGCTCTCGAGTATAGCGATTTTCCAACTTTTCGATACCACTTTTATAGTACGATTTCACTTTCTGGTCAAAATAGGCATCAGTTTTAGCGATTACTTCATCATTGGACTTGAATTTCTTTCAGGTTCAGAATCTTTATCTCATAATAATCTTCAATGCAATGTTTTAAGAATCTCACATAATTTGGTAAATATATGCTTTGCTTACAATAGCCCTTCATTGGTACACTGCATACAATAGCTTCCTTTATAATGGTCTTGAAATCCAAAAGAATTTGATCTATATGTTTATTACTAGATATACTTTTTATATCTGGCAAGGTCAAGTCTCTATTAATGTGGCCCCTCCAGTTTGCACAATTGAAATCATGCCTAAGGTTTTGTAGTCTATTGAAGCAATTATTCAAAGTGATTTTGTCAGGTAGATGGTCTGAGCTGACGTCATTTATAACTTCAGCAGCAGACGATATTTCAGGTATATTCGATAAAAATAAATCTAAGGTCGAACCCTGACTATTTGCACTTGTTGGAACGTAAATAAAATGGGTGGGATATAAAATACTATAGCTATAAGTTTTTCCTGTCTCTCACTTAAAATATTGCCCCAGCAATTCGCTCTGGCACAACCCCATGACTGGTGCCTACAATTGAAATCACCACCAAGAACGTACCTATTGTCTCTAGTAATATTTGAGTCAAAACATTTTCCAATACCTGCAGTGTTCCTTAATATTTACAATAGTTTTTAATGTACAGGGTGTCCCGCAATTGAGTGCAACTATTTACGAAGCTGAAAGGTTATGTCAAGCTGAGCAAAAAATCGTATGGGAAGCGGGGGGGGGGGTCTATTTTCACATTCTTAGGAGCTACAGGGTTAATTAATATTTTAAGACTTTGATTCACGTTATTGTTTCTAGCAGAAAATCTAACTTACATAGCTCATTATAAAGGCAATAAAATCACCTTTCTAACGGTATATCAACAAACCCCACCGATTCAACCGTTACCGAGCTGTGCTCGTGCAAAAATGAAATCAATCGATTAGAACTACAAAATTTCAATTTTGACTGCAAATTTCTCAGAATTTCGCGTAATAAATTAAATATTTTTTCGGATCAATTTTGTAATTTATTCAATTTTCTTTTCAATGACACCAAAAACATAAACATACCTCCAAAAATATAAAAGTTGGCTGTACTAAAAAAATTATACTTATTAGAAAACAACGATATTATCTACTGCAAACCTAATTGTAATGTCATTATTTATCATTATTTTCTAATAAGTATAATTTTTTTAGTACAGCCAACTTTTTTATTTTTAAAGATATGTTTATTTTTTTGGTGTCATTGAAAAGAAAATTGAATAAGTAGAAAGATTGATCGAAAAAAAAAATTTCATTTATTGCGCAAAATTCTGAGAAATTTGCACTCAAAGTTGAAATTTGGTAGTTTCAACCGATTGATTTCATCTTCACACGATCACAGATCGGTAACGGCTAAGTTGGTGGGCTTTGTTGATATACCGTTGGAAAGGTGATTTCATTGCCTTTATAATGAGCTATCAGAATAAATTTTATATAAGTTAGTTTTTCTGCTAGAAACAATAACGTGAATCAAAGTCGTAAAATATTAATTAACCCTGCAGCTCCTAAGAATGTGAAAATAGACACCCCTCCCATATGATTTTTTGCTCAGCTCGACATAAACTTTCAGCTTCGTAAATAGTTGCACTTAATTGCGGGACACCTTGTATGTATGTATCTGCATTAAGCTAACCTAAATTTTAAGATTTTTCACTATTTTTCAAAGTCATGTAACACTCCACTCCCATTCAATTTTCTGCTACTTTCTACTACTATTTTATTTTAGTAATTTTTTCAAGCAACAAGCACACTGTTCAGCACACTGAGCTTTGTTTTTCGGGTGGTTAGGTTGGGTTGGGTTGGGTTGGCTGCGAGGGGTTCGATCTTGATTCTGTTCTATTCACTTCTTTGATTGGGCTGAATTATTACTACATATTTCTAATTGAAATTTGCTTGTTTTTTTTTTTGTCTTTTGTTGTTCTTCTTATTATATTTTAATGCTTTTTAGTCTTTTATTGAGCCTCGTCGTGTTCACTTGCTCGTACTCATTCGTAGTAGTTAAATCCATGGAGTTTTTCTTCATTCTCTACTTCTGATGGTTGTTTATTTTGTTTTTCGTTTTTTTTTTTTAATATATATATATATATTTTGCCTTCATGCTTAGTGTTTTTCTGCTGGTGCGATCAACCAGTTTTGAGCTGTTATTGCAAGCGCTCGGACGTGCAAGATAACTTACGTGTTTCTTTACCTTTTGCTTGATATCGTGCGTGTGTGTGTCTATATCTTTGTTGCAACAACAACTTTAGTTGTTACATTTTAGTGCCGTGCAAAAAAAGTTATAATTTTTTGTAAAATGTTTCGACGACGTTATTCACTTTTTGAATCCTCATCTAACAAATTGACCACTGTCGTTCCGCAGACATTCAAATCAAAAACTCCAACTCCACCCGAAATACGCATTAACAATGGGCTCAATCCGCCTGAAGATACCTTTGAAGATTCAAAGTTTTACAGCAAAGCCAGTGCAGCACGTAAGGCTCGCTCTCTCAGCAACTCACCCATTTGTCGCAAAAAGCTGCATCAGCTACTAGCAGATCATCCGGATGGCTTAGGTCAATCGCGTCATCTAAGTCGTCGTGACGAGATCGGCAATATGCACCACCAGTTTGGCAACAGTCTGGGTACAACGCACTACAATCGTCTAGCCGTAGATCATTCACATGTTTATGTTCCTGCCTCAACACCACAACAACAGGCACGTCCACTCACACATGCACAGCTACAGCCACAAGTGTTATTTACATCATCGCGGGAACGTGAAAAAGCGCCCAGAACCGCACGTTCTCCAGTGCGTAATTGTATGCTGATGCGACGTCGCAGTGGCTACGAACAAGTGAGTCGCAACTGTCCAGCCATGTATTTGACCAGATTTTCTCTCTTAGATATCTCAGTATCTAACGAATAGATACGATTTACGCTCCAGCATTCAGTTTCACGAAAGCTACCCTATAGGAACAAACTAACTTGTTTATAAAAACAACTAATTAAAAAACTAATTAAAATAAACCAGTATATGAACTACTTTGAATTATATTAAGGCGGCAACTTCTCTGATTTTGACATGTTTTAATTGCAAATTTTTATTAGATTACAAGTTTATATATATTTAACCATGTTATTTCATCAAATATTATTAACTTTAGGCCATCAGTAATAGTTTTCAAGTAATTTAAAGTAATTACGAAAATAATTTAAATATAACTAATTTAACAAGTAGTTGAAAATATATGCAGACGACAGTCAATTGACTTATTTAGCGGACATCACCATACAAAATAAGTTAGTTCGTTCTATGGAAAAAAGTCAGAATGTCAACTAGTTGTGGTTGACAAAAAACTACTTTATCAACTACTTTTAAATTAGTTGATTTTCCTACAGGGTACCGGCTGTAGATTTTAGATATATCTACCTTTAGTTAGATGCTTACAAATGTATGGATATATAGATAAGAGTTGTTTACAAATAGCCGCATCTACAAACTCTTTGTATTTTTCTTTCTTGTTTGTGTGTGAATTTTTGCATTTACAATTTGATTTTCACTCGCGTGAAAAAAATTCAATCATGGCAAAAATGCTGAAAAATAACTACAACTTGTTCCATTCACTTTTTGAGCCTAACTGAACTTTAATGATTAAATTTTAATATATTTCATTTAGAAAATTTTATCTAACTGACCTTCGGCTGTGTTAAAGGGGAGTTTTTGAAACTCCGTTCTAGTAACTCAGAAACTAATATAAAAATTTGTGAATATTTTTGAGCTATTACACGAAGCTACAGTTTTCTAAAACAAACTTGAATTGTTTAAAACTTTCGCTTACAAAAAAGGTCCCCAGGTTCCACCCGGCACATATATCTCTTTTACAGCGAAAGTTCGTTTGCAACGAACTTTTATCGTAGAAAAATATCGTATTTTTCCCTAAATGGCGATAAAAAATCAATAGTTATTTCATACCAGTGTTTTAACTGTATTTATAATAAAAGTGAGTTCGAAAGTGCTAAAAAATGTATCCGAATGTATGCACCTTACAGTAAAAAAATAAAAAATGTAATTTTCTTCGCGTTTGTTTCGAAGTACTAATCGCTCTGGAATCGTAAACGAATAATTTTTCTAAACATAAGCGAATCTTTGCTTACGAAGAAACCGAAGAAGCCCGCCAAACGTATTGTAACGAAGTTTTACGCTGGGATGAGGCTCGCTGGACCCAGGTGTTCCTCCGTCTACAAATTATTTATTCATTTGTGACCTTAAATTAAACGGCAAGAGAGTTTTATCTTTAAATGTACAATTTTATTTTAATTATAGTTCAGTTATATTTAAATTCAGTTATTTGGAAATTTACATTGGGTTCCCTAACAAGTGGTATTAATAATATTTCATTAATCTATTTGATGTTCTGGTCGATGTGCTTAATGATAAAGCAAGTCTGCTTGACGAGGTAGCAATACGTGTGATGAGGTATCGAAGTGCTTGACTAAGTAGTGTGTGTGACGAACGTGTATAACGATGTAGTGAACGTGGAAATGAACGTGCTGATAAATATAGCGCACGTGCTTGATGACATAGAGTGTGTGTGACAATGTCGTGGGCGTGCGTGTCGATCAAGTAGACGTGCTGGAAGTTGCTTTCCAATATGGTGAACTCTCTGACTAAGGATTATATTTGTTAAGGACACAGAGCACCCGCACACCAAATATAAAGGTTCTTAGTCACGATTTTGACTGTAATTAGTGGCGTCGTTCAATACCGTATAGGTCATGTTATAAGAACCCAGGTAGCATTGATGGTAGTGTTGATTTTCTCTTCTAAAGGCATACCATAAGTTGTCAAAAACAGCTGTTCATGCAACACAGCAAAGAGTGAAACTAATGAACATACACCCATTGGCTGCATTCAGCGGAAAATTTGCTACGTAGCTGTTGAACAACTTTTGGGCTGAATGGTATGTAGCATAAAGCACTCACACAATCAGGCCGATCGTGAGTAATTTTTTCCCCCGGAATCGAAAAAGGGAATTTCCGTTTTTTAAGATAAAGCTCAAGAAATTTGGAAATTTTGAATGCAAATTTGTTCATCAACCGTCAATATTCATGAGTGTAAAAAATGAAAAAGTGAAGTCTTACCTGATATCTTAAAAGCGGAAATTCCCTTTTTCGATTCCGGGGGAAAAAATTACTCACGATCGGCCTGATTATGTTCCCTGTACAATATATAAACTTTCGTTTTAATAATAGTTGGTTATATTTACAATAAAACAAAACATGGTAAATGTTTGTACGTGAATAAGAAAATGTTTGGATAATTGCAAACTCTGAAAAAAGACAATGGCCGATTGTGCTCACTCTCTTCTTTGCCATGATATAATTATACTTGCTGCTAAATAACATAGAATTAACAAATTACTTAACTTCCACTAATAATCACTCACTATTATTGCAATACTCACTATTAATCATAAATTAAAATAGGAAATATTTTATAAGAAAGTGTTTCTGCTTTGCAAACTCTGAAACATAAACGATAGCGAAAACATAAACAATAGGCCTGTTTACCCTGTGTCCACATGTGCCAGTAATCACTTGCAAGTGGAGAATATATATTGTCTTCGAAAAAGTTCGAAATTAGCTGCAAGTTGCTTCAGCGTCCACATGTGCAAGTGGAAGTTCTTTTAAAAATGTTGTCGAATGCGAAGGTTCTCCCTGAAATCGCAGTATTGCTTCATGTTTAAAAAGTTAGAAAACGAGGAAAACATGTAACTAATTTTGCTTCTTCTATATACTTGAGGAAATCATGGAAAAATCCACAAAAGCACTACAAAAACATCACTTTTATCCTCTTTTCTGACATTTACTTGCAGCAAGTGAAAAACTCCACTGCTTAGGAAATGACCGTGCAAGTAGCGCTGCAAGTAGTAAAAATGTTTGGATGTATTGAGTTTTTCCAACATACACTTGCACGTGTGGACGCTAGGTTAGGTACTTGATTTTAGTAACTTACAAGCTGCTATAACGTGTTTCCGTATTTTTCTAGCTTAAAGATAAGATTCGAGATAAGAAGAACAAGCATACAATCACTTTCTTTTCAACAGGCTTGATATGAAAAAAAAGTAATTTTCGTACTGTAAATTTCGTAATTTTACAATAAATTTTTCTTTATACCTGAGCATGTTTATACATATAGGTTTTAATGAAAAATTAAATAGGACCTTTATCATGTTATTAATATCAAATTAAAATATATATCAATAAGGTTAAAAAATTATAAGATTCAATTAAATTTGTTTGTTAATTCTTTCCTTATGTCCAAATTATAACAAGACGAATTCTTCACTCTTAAATCAACGTTTGTGTGCTCAATGCCTCTGATTTTTGTTTTATTTTAGTTTATTTGATAAAATTTGAGAAAAAATACGGCCAACGTTTGCTGACGAATTAGGCTAGGTCAAAATTTTATTAAAATTAATTTTCGTATCAAAGAAAATGCCAAAGATTAGTCTCCTCTTCTAATTGAATAAACTGTTTTCCAGTAATATTCAGTTTCTACTTATTCTTCTGAATCACTGAAAAGATAAGCAAACTCTAAATTTAAAACTTTAGAATCAAGAGTTCGTTTTCTAAAACCAGATTAGGAAATAGTTTGAGCAAATCGGCAAGTATTTTTAAATGTCAGTATCTCTATTGGACTTATCGCATTTGATAATAGCTCTAACTTAAAGTTTACCTCAATTCCCAACTATAGCACACAAATCAAATTTGAATCTAAATTTAAATCTCAAATTTTAAATAATAAAGGAGAAGCGATTTAACCAAAAAACGTAATTTTTGATAAAAAATTGAAAGAAAAACGTCAGGTCATAATTGCAGTCAAAAAAAGTCGAAATGACGATAAATCGTCAATAATACCAACCCTACTTTATGCTACATAACATTCAGCCCAAAAGTCGTACAACAGCTACTTAGCAAATTTTCCGCTGAATGCAGCCAATGTAAATTAAACACAGCTAATAATGAACGCTCTCTTTCTTGGCATTTTTGAAGCGAAGCTTTTTACTCTCGTTCTGTGATTTGCTTGGAGTGAAATCTGAAAAATTTTCACCCGATTTTTTCTTGGAAATTTGATGGTTTCTTTGTTGCTAGCGCTTATTACAACAAGAAAATTCAATACTTAAATATTAAATACTAAAAATATTTTACGGCCCGCCCGTGGGGATCGAACCCGTGTCCTCTTAAATGAGAGTCCACTACACTACCCACCAGGCCATAAAGACTTGTTAGAAACAGTTGTTAATTCAATATTAATTACAACAGCAGCTATGCTGCAGTAGATCGTCACCATCTATCAATAGATAGAGGATTGTGTATTTGCTATGCTACAACTAACAAAAATTTGCTTTTATTTGCCACAAGGTGTCTCCAGCATCGGTGTGTTTGTATTGTGAATGCGTTTGTGGTGTTGTTGAAAAAAAAATAGATGTTATCAAATTGGAATTGCATACGCATGCATGACATCGGCAAGGTATATAAAATGTTTGTTAAATTTTGTTTCGTGTGCGTTCTATAATATATATTTTTGAAGCGAAGCTTTTTACTCCTCGTTCTGTGATTTGCTTGGAGTGAAATCTGAAAAATTTTCGACAGATTTTTTCGCCAGGTAGTACACTGTTGAAGGAAAAAATTTGTTCAGTGCAGCCAAGTTCACAACCATGTGTAGAGAGTTAAAATGGTGAGTCTCTGGCATTATATGAACGTATATGTAATTGGCGTAGAAATTTGACATTCAACAATAAAAAAATAAGCAGTAAATATTTTTTCTGTATTTATGTAATTTATGTTGTTATTTTAAATTTTTGAACTTAAAAGTTTATTTATTTAAAAAGAAAAAATTATTAAGCTATCAAATCTATGTAACTGCGAAAAAGCTTCGCTTCTCTTGTGTGTCCAACGACGCACCTGTGTTTTTTTTTTTTGACAACTTATGGTATGCCAAGGAACTGTCACTTCTACCTTTATTCTTGTATCATGCGTATAGGTTATCAGCGTATAATTTGAAATGAACTAGTTTACAATGGAACTGCGACCACGATGACAGCACTCTCAGTCTTTTCCTACCAATATTTTCTTATGTTTGCACAGGAACTTGGTTGAGCGGTTTGCACTGCAACTGGTATTCGTAGTAGTCAGACAGGATAAATTTGTCGATGGGCAGACAGGGAGCTAAACTTTATAACAAGGATTGCTAAATATTATATTTGGTAATGACACAGAGCACCCGCACACTAAATATAATACCGCCAGACAGGGCGACCACTTACCAGTTACAATGACTGCTGTTCAGCAAAAGAGGAAGTTTTCTCTGTGACACGAGCTTTTATTGCTTCATTTTTTATGCCCAGACTTGTTGTGAAGTTTGCTTGCACCTTGCGTGTGGTTCACCGCGTATGCTGTTGTCTCGTTCTGCCATATGTTATTTTATCGTTGGTAGACGTTCATATGCATTGTTTGTTTGCTTTTCATAATTAGTGCTTGTGTGGTTAGGATCTTTTTTTTTTGTTATATTTTGTTCATTATTTTATATATTTGTGATGTCCATAATTTCCAAAAATTATGGGTGTTACAGTATCTTTTACGAATCGTAATCAATCATTATCGAATTCGATAGTTAGCATCGCGAAGAGATGTCGCGGCGAGAACTGAAATCGACTCCGAAAAATGCGTTTGAAAAATGTTTTGATGATTGTATTATTCGTTGGTATAAGTCAGTGGTCATCAAACTCTATACAAGCATACTCTGTTTATGTATAAAAGCTCATTGAAAGCTTTGCACTGAAAAAAAATACTACTTGAGTCTCAGACCAGCTTTCATGCAAGAGGATGGTTCGCTTGTTTTATTATTCAGTGGCGCCGGAAAAAAATTTCATCTGGTGTATTACAAAACTATGGGAGAGGCGTGAGGGGGAAATGTTTTTAAAAAATTTTGCGATTTACGTATGCTTACTACTGTTCATAATAACATAATACATATCGAAGAAACATATTAACATTCACTATTATATGCACTGTTACAAAAAGGAGAAAACTTTAAAATAATAAAGGTTAATTAGAATAATAATTTAATTTCAATTTTTAAAATTCAATTTTAATTTAGAAGTGTCAATACTTACTAAACGAAACTGTGTCTTTTTTTTTTTTTTGCTTTTTTGTTTTCTTTTTAATTCTTTAGGTTTGAAAAAAATATTTGCTTACTTCTCTAAGCGCTTTTATTTTTCAATTAAACCTGCAGGCATTGAAGATAGAGTTAAAATGATCTAGAATTCCCTTTGGCATTACCCAGGACTAACGACGAGGACGTAGGAATTATATAGCCCCTTCTTTTCTTTTTTTTATATTTTTTCATTTTTATTTTTTTCAGTTTTTCTCATGTTTTATTTTTTTGGGTTTTTTTATTCATTTATAATTTAGAAAAAATATTTTCTGCAAAAAAGAATTGCAACTCCCATTCAAGTTATTAAGTGATATTTTATGAGTGTAGCATAAGTTGCGTATGCGCAGCAAAAAAAAAATCTAACAAGCATGCATGTGCCGCAGGTCTGCTCTGCATGAAATTTCAATAGATACTGACGCAGTTCAGTGCTCGTCCGTAAGTTAATATGTATACAGAAAGCTTTTAAGCACAAAAGCTCAAATGCCCGCGGGCATAGGCTTTGATGATCACTGGTATAAGTTCATTATATTGAAAGGGGCCTACTTGCATTGCTTCTTCATATTGCAACGTCTTATTTTCTCAGGCATCAGGCGGACAAAGCGACGCTACCACAACTGATTGGAGTCTGCCAGCAGACTGAAAGCTTCTTATCGGCGCAAGCATTTATATACGTATACATCAGGGATGATATTGGCTTAGTTGTAAAAGGGCCAAAATTTATACAAAAATAGGGCATTTTGCCAAGAATGGGGCCGTTAGTGGTAATTCAATATTAAAAACTTTCTATTTGAATATTTAGCCTTTCGAAATATTCCAATAGATTTCGATTTAAGTGTTTCGGGAAATTAAAACAAATTGAAGTTCAGTTTTCATGTTTTCGTAATTTTTTTTTTTTTTGCTTTCACTGTTTCAACCTAAGCGGGGAAGTTTTTGGTTTGTCACAAAAATAGTACACTTAAGTGTAAACGATCAGACCTCAGAATCAAAAATTGTGGATCAAAGAGATGTAGTATAATTGTTTTTTTTAATAGATTTTATTTCATACATAAAGGTCACATTGCACCTTAGCAAGAAGGTGCATTGTGCAATGTGCATTGATTGCAAAAGTCAAGAATATGCCAAAAAATTATCCTTATCAATTAATTTCTTCAAACTTATTTTGACAAAGCCATTTATTTAATAAGTTAATAATACAAATAAAAATAGAAAAGCATTTCCACAGAAAACCGCAAATTGGATCGATATATTCATCGTTAAAGAGTCTTAGGCCTTTTCCACACGGAGAAACGGAAAAGTAACCCAACTCCAACATAATTGCTTAGAAAGTTGCAAGCCACTACAATTCCAAACATTATTGCAACCTATGCTTTCAGATGAGCAAGTCACGCACAACGCAACATTGATCTCTCATTGCAGCTTATAATTAAATAAGCAGCGATATTTCTCTACTTCTATAACAAATATAAATTTGTTAACTGCTCGCTCATTGCTGCTTCCTGTATTCAAAACAATAAACATAAAACACAATTTTCTGAATTTAATTGATACTTTTCTCAACTTGAAGTACCACACAATTGTTTTAAGTTATCAAGAAAAGCACAAGTCGCTGATATAAATTGCAGCTAGCTGTGTTGCATAAAACTTATCGCAAGCATGCTGCCAACTCGTTGTAAAAAAGATGCTTCATCTGAAGGTTCCGGTGTACTTACATGGGTTAGCAACATTTGTTGATGTTGCGTTGTTATTCAATTGCTCCATGTGGAAAAGGCCTTAGGAGTATTTTTTGAGTCCTTTGTTATATACATAATAATGTCAGAAATATATGAGGAAAGATATGCGTTAAGACTTGTAAGAAGTCAAATCAATGATGCAGGACGAAATGGGCATGATACCAAAACAAAATCAGTTCTACCAAAAAAATATATTCAGAAATGACTAAATTGAAAAAAGAATAATTTCATAAATGTTATAAAATTTTGGAATATAGAGCCTTGAACAACAAAATTAGTTAAATCACGTCGAATAAGGTGACAAAAAATATTTCATCGCAGTCTTAATTTTTTGAAAATAAAGAATTTTCATCTCAGGTGCAATTTTGAAACTGCTATGCTAAATTTTTTCTAAACCTTATATTTCTTAAAACTTATGACTCGAAAACACTTTTCTATTTCCGATTTTTTTAGATCTAAACTTTTTTTGGTGGAAAAAATCACTTTTTTATGCAAATAATTCTTATTACTTCTTAAGCATTTATTTAAGATACATTCTGATGCCATAATCTGGAAGAACGTAAAATACGTCGGAAACTATTTTTGGTGCAGAGAAAATAAAATAAAATGGACAAAAATTCTTTGAAAATTGACGCTACAGAATTACTTTGGGATACTTTTAAAACTAAAATCGGTTCAAAAATTTAGACATTCTTTTGGAGAGTGTGTAGGAATTTTCCTACTTCCTCCATTATAGTAGATACCAAATGTTTGTAAGAAGATTTCGTGTAGAGACATTCAATAATACAAAAATTGGTTATTCTTCATAATGCTAACATGGTGGCTTTATACAAAATATAAGAAAGTCAGTTTTTTAAAAATGTTCTTCAGTTTTAATAGATTTTTACAATTGTAGCCTACCAAAATCGCAGGTACGATGTAGGCGTATAAAAGCAAAAAAAGCAAAATTTGGGGAGAATTGTTTAAGTTTTTGGGTTTTTTTGAAGCTATAATTTCAAAACATGCGACAGAACTTATTTTACTGAGAACGATTTTATTACAAATTTAAAATTTGTACCTCGATGACATACTTCTTGATATTTTTCAGTAGAATTTCAGAAAAAGGGCCTCAAATGAATCGAAAGGGCTTTGGGGCTTACGAAATCAAAAAGGGCTCAAAAAAGCCCCAAAAGCCCCCAAATATCATCCCTGGTATACATTGGTTTATAAAGCTCTGAGAAATTCATAAAATGATTCTATTCAAGAAACAACACGATGTTGCGTTCGAGATTTCGGCACGAACTAAAGCAACAAGCATACGAATGGCGGCAGGAACTGAATCATCAATGCATTTTTCTCATACAAAAATGTGAATTTTCCTTTTTTTCTTTAGCTATCGTGTGGCTTTATTAAAGAAGTGACCAAATCCAAAGTTGGATATTCCTTTTATGCACAAAATAAATGATATTTTGGCATACATTTTATCTTTGTACAATGAATATTAAAGGCTGTATAAGGTCCCAAAGTGTCCCCCAAAAAACGCTAGCATGGCCTTGAAAAACGCGCGCTGTAAGACGTAATTCTACGTCAAAAAAAAACTGAATTTTGAAAACTATAAATCTATCTAAATGTGTGTGGTTTTTTTATTTTAAACGGATCTGGTTTCAGAGTTTAAAAAATAGCCCATGTGTCGAATACTTTATTGGCCACTGTAGCTTATTGAACTTAACTAAATTTTTCTTTGAATTTGAAATGATGATGATGATGATGATGATGATGATGAAAAACTATGATGAAAATCTAATTTTTGGCAATCATTTCTGTAAATTTTCTCATACATAAATGCATTCCTTTGACCTCGTGTCATAATATGTTCAAGCTACTAAACTTGTGGACAGTTCATATGTTATTATTGTTGACGTAACCTTTGTGTGTTGTTTTTAAGGCTTCACAATATTTATAATTCACAGACACTATCTGAAAGAAATGAATATATTTATAAAAAATAAACCAAACATTCTAAGTATTTCTTATGATTTTTTTTTTTCCATTTTTTTGCGAATAAGCGATTATTTTGTAAGTCTTTATTTTACTGGATAACAATTAAATAAGCACTGAAAATAGAAATTGAAATGTCAAAACAACGCCAACGTACGACACAACTGACTTGCGCATGTGTAGATGCGAACTCAAATACAACAGAATTCGGCATCAGCTGTCCTGATATGGGAAAATAAGAATATTGAATATAAATACACACAAAGAAGAAAAGAAGATATTTATCACCGTTCGCGCTTTGCTACGCCTTACTGTATTTTGTAGTGCAGCGCCCTCTGGTGTTCCCTTTCCATACTCGAAAATCCCTATACACAGATTTTCATCCAAATCAGATCAGCGGTTTTGCAGTGTTTTACCATTTTTTAAGAGATTTGTACTACAGCGCCCTCTGGTGCACCAGAAAGCACAAAAAAAAATAGTTTGTGCTATAGACCACACGACTGGAGAAAAACTTCATTAGCTCCATCTATATGTATGTATATATATGCGTATAATACGTACATGTATACACATATACATATCATGAGGCAACTGCCCTCCCTGCCCTACCGTTGCTACGCCATGTGTATGTATATATGTTTATATATGCATTATATATACATAAACATATCAGAGGGGCCAACTGTCCTACCTTCGCTACGCCCATGTATATGAATATATGTTTATATATGTATAATACATACATGTGTATACATATACAAATCAGGGGGGCAACTGCAGTCCCCTGCCCTACTCTTGCTACGCCCAAGTTTATATATGTATAATATATACATGTTTAAATATATGCATATCAGGTGGGGAAACTGACCACCCGTGCCCTACTCTCGCTACGCCCATGTATATATGTTTATATATGTAAATATGTATAATATATACATGTATATACATATCAGAGGGGGAACTTCCCTACCCTGGCTTACCCTCGTTACGCCCATGTATAGGTATATATGTTTATGTATGTCAATATGTATAATATATACATGTATATACATATCAGGGGGGAAACTGCCCTCCCCTTCCATACCCTCGCTACGCCCATGGTAATGTATGTATATAAACATATATTCGGATAATCGGCTTAGAAGTTTTTCGACGTTTTTTCAAATATTTGTACTACAGCGCCCTCTGTTGTAAAACTCACCGTATTCGAAAACCTCTATATAAAAATTTTTATGCAAAACGGATGAACGGTTTCGGAGATAAGCTAAAAAAAAAGAATGCCTGGAACCCGATCGTAGCGCCCCCTACCGGGACCAACCTTTTTTACTGAATAAAAAGTAGCCTATATAATGTCCGGGGTATAAGGACCCTAGATGCCAAGTATCATTTAAATCCATCCAATGG
This sequence comes from Coremacera marginata, assembly GCA_914767935.1. Classification (NCBI taxonomy): domain Eukaryota; kingdom Metazoa; phylum Arthropoda; class Insecta; order Diptera; family Sciomyzidae; genus Coremacera; species Coremacera marginata. Next base: position 45,771,430 of record OU612043.1, read on the forward strand.
TTTTCGCGTGATGCTCTAACAGACAAACAGACAGACAGACAAAACTTTTGTAAAATGCTATTTTTGGACTCAGTCGTTCAGTCGTTCAAAAAATGTCCATCGCAAAAAGAATTTCAAAAAAATATTTCATGTACAGATTTTTTTTTTATAAATTTTAAATATATATATATATAGACAATATGTATAGATAAACTAGTTTTTTCACTACGTCTTTTAATATTGATATTTTAAATTAAGCTTGTATTAATGAATTTATTGATCTGAATGTTTGTTTGTTTGAATTCAAGTTTTTCATTTATTCGTCACGACTTGCATACTATCGAAATATTACTCTTTATATGTATTCTTAGGGAAAAATTTTGCGAATATTTTCTGATTCATATACATACTTTAAAACTTTAAGTTTAAACTAAAGTTTCATTTTCTATACATTGTTAGATCTCGTTTAGAACTCGTTTCTTTTATATGGAATCTCTACTATGCTGCACATAAACGTAGACTTGAATGAATACAGAAAAAATTTTTAAAATTTAAAAATTTTGTAGAGCATATATTTATTATATGAATATTTAAATAGAACTCTTATGGAATATAATTCACTTTGTTCTAAAATGAATATTAATTTTTGTGTTAGTAAGAATGTATTCATAAATACTCTTCATTTATATTACTCTTACTTTAATTCTTAAGTTCTAATTTTAGTACATTTTTGCTTGTCTAAAAAAATTTCAAATTTATCGACAATAAACTGAACTAAACTAGACTATAGTGTTATCAGGTGTTCCTGAGATTTTAAGAGACCCCAACTCCCACAAACGATTTGATATCACTCTAGCTGACCACAGTGGTCCGCGGCTTCGCCACGGACGTTTGCTCTGTATTAATAAAAAGCGCTAACATGTTTTTATTACTCTTTAAATGAGCGTGGAAGAATATAGAGCGCAAAAACTTTATTTAAAAAAAAAATCCTAAACACACTGAAAGTGATCAGTGTATCGCGTGAAGACAATACAAGTGGAACAAAAGAAAAAAACATTTCTTTTGTTTTATTTTGCAGCGCAGACTGTATCAGTGATGACCAAACGCACACAACTTAAGCTGCTTGCATGTATGTGTAACGTTTAAAGCTTTACACTGAAAGAAATAGAACGTTTAAGCATTTTGAAAGCTTCCTGAAAGCTGTATGTACAAAAATAATAAGAAATAGACGCGAATAGAAGAATTATGAAATCACAATCTAATTTTTTTATTATTTCTTTTATATATTATTATTATATGTATATTATTTATTATTATATTATTATTGCAAATATTATTATATTTATTATTATCTATATTATGTATACATTTGAAACAGAGTTACATTACATTACTAAATTACAAGTTCATTAATGTCACTACAAAATTATTTTATGAATTTTTTTTATGAATATGGTATTGAAAATTTAGTCTAAAAAATGTTGACAGGTGATAAACTTATACGGCTTATACCATTTATAAGAGTTTTGCCCATTTGCATGAAACTTCTTAATATTTTACACTATATGTCAAGAAATGTACAAAACAGGTGACCTTCATCTTCGGATTATAAAGGCATTCATACTTCTAGATTCTCCTATGCGATCCTCTTCGGCAAGCACATATTTTCATTTAAAAAATAAATTTAAAAAGATTACATAACATTATTTATTACATTACATTAACAAAATTTAAATTAAATATATATACCTAGGAACATTTTTCGGCATTTTTAATAATGCCTTCTTGTTTAGACAACATTTACCGTAAAACAAAATAAACTTTTTTAAACTTGCAAACTATGTACTATACAATAATGGCTTAAAAAAAAAACGAAATGGCCATTTCAGCCCTTGAAAGGACTTTGACCGAGACTCTTATGATCAATTGTGTTGTGTGTGATGTGAAATGTTTGCACACAAATGATCGAGATCTGGACCTACATGTTTTACGCCGACTCCGAACGGCTTATGTTCTCAAGAAGCAGTTTTTACTCTCCGAGGTTTGCCATTGTCTGCAGAGAGCTGACGGCCGAACAGAAAAATTCATTCAATTGAAAAAATTTCCTATGTCACATGGAGGATTCGAACCTGAGTTCTCTAGCGTAAGAGTCCACACTTTACCCACTACGCCACGGCCGCCACAATTATATTGCTTAACGCATTTTTGGATAATAGAGAAGCTTTCTCAAATTTTAGTTTTTCTTTTGCCCGCGAAACAACAAAAAATTTTGTCGGTGTCTAAAAGTGGAGTGGAGCATGCACCGTTGCAAAACTTGTTTGCATAACTTTTTAACGTTTGCAAGAGAGATTCAAACTAAAGCTACGAGTATGAGAATGCATACGTTTATTTTTAAATGCAATAATCGGCACATCTGTGGTACAGTACCTTTCAAATAATATAAGTTTTTATTCCCTTATTTTTGTTATAAATGTTAAGAAAGTGTACGCATACATTTGATGTTTGTGTATATAATATATAGGATATGTTAGTTCTTGAGTGCAGAAAAAATAATACATGCATATTTTTCCGAAATTTTATTTAAATCTATTAAACATAACACTGAATTTTATTTAGTTTAAGCCAACATAAAATGAATAAGCACAATAAATTTATCACCAAATATAACAAAAAAAAATCTCTACATCATTCTACATGGTTGAAATTAATGTTTAAAAAAAGTTTGATTTGCAAAAAGTTTCTTTAACTGAAAAAAAGTTGTCAGATTTTGTCAGATTTGTCAGATTTTTTATATGACAAATGTGTCAATCTGTTAATAAAAGCACAGCACTTCATAAATTTTTACAATATTATTTAATTGTCTTAAATTTTCAGATGTCTGGGGGTAGTGCAGCTGTATGCCCCCTTTTTTCCCCCTCGCTACGCTCTTGGTACGTGTACTCAGTACTCTGCCATTTTATTTAAAACCACTATCCACCCAAATGAAAGTAGAAAAATCGTTGAAAAGTGGTTGGTCTTCGCATAATTTGATGTGAAAAGTTTTTCATATTTTTTTACTTTTATCTTTGTTCTACCTGTTCTGCATCGCAATATGAACTTTTGTTACTTATGTTCTATAAAATTTGTAATAGTTTTTTTTTTCTTATTTCTAGTTGCCCGTAGCTGATCCTTTCCTGGAGAAAGTAAATCTATCAGATTTCGGTAAGTTTTCAAAAGAAATGATTTTAATCATATCTATTTTCAAATATATAAAATGCTCATAAAATATGTTGTCAGCAGAGCAGCGTTTGAAAATTTAAACAAAAAACCAAAAAAAAATGTGGAAATTTTTTAATATTTTATCTATCAACATGTTGATGTTGCTAGAAAAAAAAAAAAAAACTATTTGCCATATTATCAAAAACAACTGTCATGCAAAGACAACACAAACTTACTTCTAGTATTCCGGTTGACGAAAGTCTAAGGGCTCGTTTATAGTAACGGCTTGTTGCCGTGCCGCACCGAACCGAACCGAGAAGGAAAGCTGGAAAACGCTGCACATACAAATCATATGAAATAAGCTCAATGTGCGTATAGTGCCAGCCGAACAAGCAGCTGTAAGTCACTTGTGCACTGATAACCAGCGTGATGGTTGTTGCTTTCTCGCTCGATCGCACGGCTTGCATATGTTTTGTTTAATTTTACACATTTCTCACTAAATAATTTCATTAAAAAACATAAAAAAGAAGAGTGCAATAATCTAGCAACAACAAAAAAGAGCAAACTCCAATAAAATACTTACATATATTTTGTTTTGTTTTGTTTTTGCTGTTGCGCCTTTTCTTCTTTTAGCAAGTGACTGCGAAGAGAGTGCGATCAGCCCTGCGACAACCTTATAATTCAACCATGTGCATTCCTTTTGTATCTATGCGCAGAGCAGAAAAAAGGATTGAAAAATGAATGGACAAAGAAAAAAAACAACACAAACGAAAGCAACTGATATGCATGTGATATAACAGTACGTTCAAAAAGTCCATAGAATGACACATAGATGACGTTACTACATTATTTTCCATATGATTTTTATTTAGTACCAACCTTCAAACGATACGTATAGCATTTTGTGTGCAACTATTGTTATTGAAAAAAAAAAAAAAAATGGAAAAAAGTGAATTTCAAGTATTGACAAAGCATTGCTTATTGATGCAAATGGTAGAAAAGTGGATTGCTGAATTCAAACGTGGTCGTACCAGCTCTAATGATGCAGAGCGCAGTGGACGCCCAAATCAGACTGTTATTCCACAAAACATCAAAAAAATCCACAAATTTAGTTATGAACGATCGCAAATTGAAGGTGCACGAGCCAGCTGACATTGTAAAGATATCAGATGGTAGTGTTTTTACCATTTTACACAAACATTTGGTTATGCGAAAGCTCTGTGCAAAGTGGGTGCCGCGTGAACTCACAGTCGACCAAAAACAACAACGAATTGATGCTTTAAAGGAGTGTTTGGCGCTGATAAACCGCAATGAAATCTAATTCTATCGTCGATATGTGACAATGGATGAAACATGGCTTCACTATTACACACCAGAATCCAAAAGACAGTCAGCTGAGTGGCCAGCAGTTGACGAATCGCATCCAAAGCGAGCAAAGATCCAATAGTCGGCTTGTAAGGTGATGGCGTCGGTAAGGAATAATATTCATCGACTATCTGCAAAAAGGAACCACCATCAACAGCGATTAATACTGTGCACTTTTGGATCGATTGAAGGCTGAAATCGCCAAGAAACGGACACATTTGCAAAAGAAAAAAGTGTTGTTTCACCAAGACAATGCACCGTGTCACAAATCAATGAAAACGATGGCAAAAATGGATGAATTGGTCTTCGAATTGCTTACCCACCCACCGTATTCTCCAGACTTAGCCCCCAGCGACTTTTTCTTGTCTTCAGATCTCAAGAGAATGCTTGCTGGAAAGAAATTCAAGTCCAATGATGAAGTAATCGCTGAAACTGAGGCCTATTTTGACGAGAACGAGAAATCGTAATGTAATAGTGGCATCGAAAAGTTGGAAATTCGCTATACTCGTTGTATCGCTCTCGAAAGCAACTATGTTAAAGAATATATTAAGAATTTTATCAAAATTATGCTTTTTTCTTACTTATCCTTCGAACTTATTGAAGGACCTGTTATATCTAAATGTTGCATACATATTAATGCCAACAACAACACAAACAATTACTGAAAAATATTCATTAAAGTAATTTTGTGCACAAAAATAAACAAACAATAAGAGCAGCGACAAGGCAACAAAAAACATTAGAAAACAATTGCATTAAAGTCTAAACATGGAATAGCAAGGACTTGACGCGACTTAAAGTGGCTGAAAATATAATAGAAAATGACTTGACGCGACTTAAAGTGGCAGAAAGTGCGATTTAGCGGGGTATTTTTTTTCATCTTTGTCTTTTCACTTGTTGTCTGCTGGTTTACAACAATCGAATCAACAACAAAAAAAAAAAAGTCCAATAAAAAAAATTTACATATTTTTAAATATATATTAAAATATATATATATATTTTTTTTTGCTGTTGCGTCTTTTGTTCGTTTTTTCTTGTGTGCAAAAGCAAGTCTATAGAAAGTACATACGCTAACAAGAACGCAGTTTTGTGTTCCTTTTGCATCTATACGCAGAGAAAAGGATTGAAAAATTAAGTGACAGAAACAAAAAAACAAACTAATCGATATGTAGAAAACAATACGAAGCAAATATCTGGTATTTCCTTGAATTGCCACACAAGCAAACAAAAAGCAACAAGTAAGGTTGCGAACATAGTGAACGCTTGTTGCTGAGCCGACCCGAAAAACTCATTGGAGCAATAAGGAAACCAAGTTATGCATCTCTTTTGCTCCAATGTGTATTTCGGCTCGGCTCAGCAACAAGCGTTCGCTATGTTCGCAACCTAAGAAGCATAAAACATTGGTTAATGAAGCCATCAACGCGTTTGTGTAATGCATAAATATAAACAAAGATTTACTAACACATAAAAATGATTAATGTTGTTTCTCACTTATTGTCTGCTGGCTTGAGGAAAGCAAAAAGTGTACACGAAATCACATGCCTTCTTTTATAATGCTTCGATTGCAAAAATAAACACAAAAAAAAGTATATACAAACAAACCCAAAATAGTCAAAAACCAGCTGGAATAGCAAGTGACTTGCAATGACTTATAGGTGGCTGAAAGTGCGTTTCAGTAGTTTTTTTTTTCTTATTTTTGTATTTTCGCATGTTGTCTGCTGGTTTGAGGAAAGCAAAAAGTGTACACGAAATCACATGACTTCTTTTATGATGCTTCCATTGCAAAAATAAACAAAAAAAAAAGTAATATATACAAACAAACCCAAAATAGTCAAAAACCAGCTGGAATAGCAAGTGACTTACAATGACTTATAAGTGGCTAAAAGTGGGTGAAAGTGCGTTGCAGCAGTTTTTTTTTTTCTTATTTTTGTCTTTTCGCATGTTGTCTGCTGGTTTGAGGAAAGCAAAAAGTGTACACGAAATCACATAACTTCTTTTATGATGCTTCCATTGCAAAAATAAACAAAAAAAAAGTAATATATACAAACAAACACAAAATAGTCAAAAAACAGCTGGAATAGCAAGCAACTTACAATGACTTATAAGTGGCTGAAAGTGCTTTTCAGCAGTTTTTTTTTTCTTATTTTTGTATTTTCGCATGTTGTCTGCTGGTTTGAGGAAAGCAAAAAGTGTTCACGAAATCACATGACTTCTTTTATGATGCTTAAAAATAGTCAAAAACCACCTGGAATAGCAAGTGACTTACAATGACTTATAAGTGGCTAAAAGTGGGTGAAAGTGCGTTTCAGCAGTTTTTTTTTTTTCTTATTTTTGTATTTTCGCATGTTGTCTGCTGGTTTGAGGAAAGCAAAAAGTGTACACGAAATCACATGACTTCTTTTATGATGCTTCGATAGCAAAAATAAACAAAAAAAAAAAAACGTAATATATACAAATAGACCCAAAATATTGGGTTGGCAACTAACTAATTGCGGATTTCACTCATAGATGGCTTTAGTTGAATTTTTAGGCTTGCTGACGTAATCGAAATGTCAAACACATTTTGTTATTTGATAGTTGGTACTACAACTGTCAATCAGTAAAAAAAATTTTTTGATCGGTTGTGTAATTTTTGTTTGACGTCTGTTGAAAAATGGAAAATCAAAACGAACATTTTCGTCATATTTTGCTTTTTTATTTTCGGAAAGGAAAAAACGCATCGCAAGCTCACAAAAAGTTATGTGCTGTTTATGTTGACGAAGCTTTAAAAGAACAGCAGTGTCAATATTGGTTTGCCAAATTTCATTCTGGTGATTTTTCACTCAAAGATGAAAAACGCTCTGGTCGTCCAGTTGAAGTTGATGACGACCAAATCAAAGCAATAATCGATTCGGATCGTCACAGTACAACACGTGAGATTGCAGAAAAGCTTCATGTGCCACATACATGCATTGAAAATCGCTTAAGACAACTTTGCTATGTACGAAAACTCGATATATGGGTTCCTCATGAACTGAAAGAAAATCATTTGACACAATGATCCATTTTTAAAACGATTGATAACTGGTGATGAAAAATTGGGTTGTTTACAGCAATATCAATCGGAAAAGATCGTGGAGCAAGCCAGGTGAACCAGCTCAAACAACATCAAAAGCTGATATTCATCAAAAGAAAGTTATGTTATCAGCTTGGTGGGATTACAGAGGAATTGTCTACTTTGTACTTTTACCACCCAACCAAACGATCAATTCAGATGTCTGCATTGAACAACTAACAAAATTGAAAAATGCAGTTGAAGTAAAGCGGCCCGAATTGACAAATCGAAAGGTGTTCACTCGGCAATAATTATTGGAGCTTAGTTTGGATGTTTTGCCACATCCACCATATAGTCCTGACCTTTTATTTCGATATTTGCAAAACTCCTTAAATGGTACAAATTTCAATAATAATGATGATGTCAAATCGTACCTGGTTCAGTTTTTTACTGATAAAAACCAAAAATTTTATTAACGTGGAATTATGATGCTGCCTGAAAGATGGCAAAAGGTCATTGCTCAAAATGGGCAATACATTACAGAATAAAGTTATTTCATTCCATGAAAAAATTGTCTTTTATTTTCTAAAAACAATCCGCAATTACTTAGTTGCCAGTCTGATAGTTAAAAACCAGCTGCAACAAGTCGGCGGCTATACGCACTATACGCACTAAAGCATGACACGTTTCCAGCTCGGTCCGGCACGGCAACAAGTCGCCACTATAAACGCGCCCTAAGAAAATGTGAAAAATTATTTTATATTTAAACCTGTTGCCCAAAATAAAAAAAAATATAATATATAAAAATGTTAATACTGACCCGCCGCCGTTGCTGTATAATGTGGGCGTTGGGTGTTGATAGTGTGGGCAGCAGTTTAAGCTTCAATTGACGGCAGGCAAGTTAATTAAATGTTTTGATATCAACACTCAAAAATATTTGTTATCATAAAATTAGTCTCAATTTATATAGAAATTTCAACAACATTTCGAAAAGTGTGCCAAAACTCAATGAAACACAACAAAAACGAAAACAATTGTATTATGATTTTATGAGTAATAAATAAACAATTGCATCAACTTGAAATAAACATTTAAAATGAATCAATGAAAGACGATGTAAAGCAAATGGTTGCTGAAATTTATTTGGTAAAAGAAAAAGTGGCACTAAGAAGAAAAAAAAAACAAAACAAAACAATTAACAGCTTAAATTAACTGACAGCATGCCTTAAATCGCATAAAAAATTTATATCAACTGGCAACATCATCGGCAATAAATTCCCTACTTAATTAAGCAAAAACAACAACTGATGAACCAGAGCCTCTGCCAGAATGTCTGCCTTTTTTGTGCTGTTGCCAAAAGTGTCGAACAATTATTTTGCAAAAATATTTTTAGCAAATCTTTTTTCTTTTCATTCTTTATTTATTATTCTTTTTAAAAAATATGCTCTACACACAAATCTAATACAACAAACATTGAAAATATTTATAAACAATATTTTCTGCTCACTTTTCTATATTTTTCGAAACACCTAAAATTTCGCTGTTTGACGTATGAAAATTGAGCACAACCAAAGGCGTCCGTAGATGGTAAGGGACAATTACGCCCCCTTAAAATTTTAGCAAATGAATAATGTCAGGGTTGTGACGAAAATTATTTTGCTGATGCAGATACGCAGCTTCGTTGCATCCCTAATCTTAATCTTTACCTAAAACTAGTAAGGAATGGAGCTTCGGCAGGGTACCGAAGCTAAAATACCCCTCGGGGCCGTATTGAAGTATATTCGAAGTCTTTAGCCGTTCATAAAATGTTTATTTATAATCAATAAAAATATTTGTCTCATACGCTTAATTTTATTTTACCCATAGCTGCTACATAGAGCAATTTGTAGACTGCTCATTACGCTACAGAATTCATACCAACGGTGTAAAATAATTTCGTTTTCAAATCAAAGTGCCACGGCCCGTTCAATTTGAGCTAATTTTCTAGGCTGCTCACAGCTCATTATTCCAAAAAATATGGAAAATTTGGCAGAAGTCGGGCAAAGGCGGCTATAGAAGGAGTTTGACTTTAATTTAAATGGCACGCCCCTGTCTAAATCCGACCAATTTTTTTAGACTACTCACTGCACATTATTTCAAAGAATATATTTGCAAAATTTGTTTGAAATTAAAAAAAAAATGGTGTAGAAGTAGTTCGATAAGAATTAAAATTCACACGCCCCTTGTCCAATCCCACCCACTTTTGTAGGCATAAAACTTCTTCTCATTTGCTGCTCAAGAATATAAGTGTGAAATTTGGTTTAAGTCGAAGAAACAGTGTCGATGGAAATATATTAAGAAAAGTGACACGCCCCCTGTCTAGTACCGCCCACTTTTCTTAACTACAAACTTATCCTTATGCCAAATAATATATGTGTGCAAAATTTGGTTTGAGTCGGACAAACAGTGTAGAGGGAGTTCGATTAGAGTTAAATACGAACACGCCCCTTGTCCAATCCTACCCACTTTTGAAGGCATAAAACTTCTTCTCAGTTGCTGCTCAAGAATATATGTAAGAAATTTGGTTGAAATCGAACAAACGAAGTAGATAGAGCTAGTTTATATAATAGTAGTTTAATAAAGTGCCACGCCCCCTGCCTAATATCGCTCAATTTTATAAACTTACTTGCAAGATTGCTCCAACTTAATTACCAAGGATAATATGGTATGTGCAAAATTTTGTTAATGTCTGACACACGGTGCTGAAGAAGTTCGATTCGAAAGTAAGATGCCACGCCTACTTCCCAAGTCTAAGGACTTCTTCGCATTACACCATATGTCAATATAGAATGTATGTGCAAAATTTGCTATGCGTTGGATAAAGGATGTGGTTGGAATTTGGCAAACGAGAGTTTTCTATTTTGATGAAGTCACTTTATGTGGTAGGTAGGCGTGGCTTTCATTCAAATTTGCCAAATATCATAGTAATGGATGGTTCATACTATATATATCAAAGCTCAAAGTGCAAAATTTCAAGACATTTCTTTAATTTTTTTGGATTTTCAAGCGATTTTACATTTTAAATAAAGCCAATCTGTATGGGAGGTAGGCGTGGTTTTCATCCGATTTTGTCAAATATCATAGTAATGGTCTACGCTCAATAACAGAGCCTATGTGGAAAATTTCAAGACCTTTCTTTGATTTGAGCAACTTTTTAAAAGATTTTACGTTTACTATAAAGCCATTTTGTATGGGAGGTAGGCGTGGTATTCATTCGATTTTTCCAAATTTCATAGTCAGGATTTATATTAAAGATCAAAGCTTACGTTCAAGATTGGAAGACATTTCTTGAATTTTTGTGGATTTTTCAGAGATTTTACTATAAAAATGAAGTCACTCCGTATGGGGGGAGGTAGGCGTGGTTTTCATTATCAAGAAGCTTATATTTTGAATTTCATCGCGATAGCTATAAAATTACGGCTGTAATCGTGTCGACAAGCAGACAGACAGACTCAGGAGGTGATGCTGATTAAAATTATATATACTTTCCTATACCTGCCACGCCTTCTTATTGGCGTTACAAACTGAATGACGCGAAGTATGCGATAGGGTATAAAAATAAAAAATTAAAATTTTGTTCAAAAATTTTTTCATTACAATTGGCTCTATTATAGTTGAACTATTATTAAAAAATAGATTTCCGATTAAAAAAAATAAGTGTTCAAATAGGACCGCACGCTCGAACAAGGTTTGAACATTGCCTAAAAAGAATCTAAAAAAAGCCTATTCGGTCCAACAACGGGCGTATAGCGTCCGTTTTATTTTTTACTTTGATTGACCTTGACATATTATTTCATCATTTTTGTTCTGACTGTCAAGTTATTTATGGCTTCATTTTGTATTTCTATACGATCAATCGTTTCGTTCAAAACAGTGTTCATTCGTGTTTTTGAAATTTATAATTCGAACAGAATGAAACAACGATAACAGCTGATAAGACAGCGAATGATGCCGTAGTACAGTTACATATTTGCAATATGTATTTCTAACGAGCACTGAAACCACGAATCCGAACGTCAAAATCAAACGAACACTTTTACGCTATCGTTGTGGCTGCAAACGTTAAAAGAATGGTTAAAAAATAAAAAAATTCTAAACCTAAGGGTAAATAAATTATGAAATATATAAATGTATACAGTGTCTGAAGGCTGTGAAGCACTTTAAATACATAAAATAAAATAAATAAAAACTGCAATAACTGCATACGTTTTATTTAGATATGTCAAAAGCAAGCACTCAATCACTGAAAACAAAAATAATGAAAAACAAATCCGCAAACCATTTATTTGCTCAAAGTTTATTTATTGAATACACAAACCAAACAAAATCAAAACAGCACTGCCAACATATAAGAAACAAAGGCAACATATTAAAAACATCTTTGAAGTAGTAAGTAGACAAAATACAGAAAACTTCTCTAGTGTTTGATATGGCAGCGCCACATTTGACAACTGCTTGTGTATAACAGTTTGAGTGTACATATCAAACAAAAGCTTGACGAATGAGCTAACGATAAGCTTCGTTCGAAATACATATTTCAGTTTGAATTCAACATCGTTCGCATAGTCATCGTTCGTGCAATGAATACTTCGTTAGGAATATAAAGTGAGGCTATTAGTCTTGGTTTACTCATTACTAATTTTCGTTAAAAATAATCTTCGTTTTTTGCGGCTAAACTTTCTTTACAATATATTTATACTTTGCACATTTTTTTATTATTTCGAATTTTTAGTGTAATTAAGCTAATTTGTACTGTGACTGACTTTCCACTTTTATTTAATAAAACAATAATAATTTTAATTTTATAATTTCTATTTTAAGGTTTAAAGTTATGCAACTTATACAAATTTTCAATTCAATTCAACTGACGCGTCGTCAGTTTGACGAAGATTAGTATTTAAGAGTAATGCTTGATTTTCACTATGTCATTTTCAACGGTCAGTTGCTTTCAGTCAAATGAAAAATGGCAACACGTTGGCATTTTTTCTATCTTTAACAATGTTGAAAAATTAAAAACAACTTGATTATCGAATTGAGCTATACAGAAAATATAACATAGAACAATTTTGTTAAGGTGATTTTTTAGTTGATTAACTTTTATGTCGTCATAAAACTGACCAGTTTTATAGCTGATTCAGACTGTGTGACAACATGGTCATTTAATGTGAAAAATATTAGTTCTTAAAAATTGAAAAATAAAAATTATGTGCTCATTTATTTAATTTATTTTTTTTGTTTTTAGTAATATTTCCGGTGATTTTCCTTACATTTTCCTTACATATTTAGTATGACAGCGCGCAGACCAAGAAAAAATGACCACGATATAAAAGATTTTGAACTATGTATTACTCGACGTAATTAAAACAATCAGATTTAGCGATAAATCCAGGTAGAGCATTGTAAAATTCAATAAAATTTTATTAATTTTCTGAATCAGCGGTTTTTGCTTGAGTTTTTCATTTTTAACAATTTTCCAGCAGGTGGCAACCTGCAAGCCAAAATTTTAAAGGATCGATTTTAGATATTTTTGAAAATATGCTGTACAATTTATAATTTTTTGAGTATTCAAATGATTTCTAACTGAGTATTGCGGCTTTTAACTTGCTCTTCTCAATGTATGCAGTATAACAACAATACGTGGATTTTATGACAAGCTATGATCAAAAAAGCTAGGGGGTGGCAACCTGCAAGCCTATTCTCATATACGTTTTTTTTTGCTATTTGATACATTTTATTTGGAAATTTTGGCACAACAAAAAATGGTAGTAGCAAGTGGTAGCCGCGGTCATCACTTTGCATCAGAGTTCGCGTCCGTATTGTTTTTCTGCTACTTTTGTATAATATCTTAGTATTTCTTTGAAAATTAATTTATAAAAAAAAAAAAAATAAGTGAAAATTTTTTCAAATAATAATTATTTACCTACATATTTTTTATTGAAACTTGAAACAAAGTTAACATATTTAAATTTTTAAATAAATTTAAAGCATCAATAGTTTTTTTTATTCTATACCTTGTATCTACACAAAATAAACTTTTTCATACGGTTTCCACATCAGCACAACGTGAACCCTAATTTTCACACCCACTTGCTTGCAGCTCAACTTCATTTTCCACCCCTGCCCGCCCCCATTCACCTAGCAACAGTTTATTCCCAAGAAATCGCAAATGGCTCTCTCAAAACAGCTTTTCTGCTCAACATACTACTTTCTACTGTATCTAATTTTTTTTTTTTTTATCTATTGTTTTTTTTCTGTTTTGCTTTTTTCCTTGTTTTTGTTTTTGTTTTCTTGAATTTTCGCTATTTTTCTCAAAATAAATCAAGAGCAAGATCGGCGTTTAGTTTGTAATTCAAATTCGAAACGTTTGAAACACAAAACAAAATCGTCAGTTAATAATTTGCACGGCACAAATTTTTAAAAAAAATCAAAAGTGTTGTTAAAAATAATTAAAAAAAAAAAAATCGTAAACTTAACAAGTGTTAAAAAAATGTATTATTTAAATATATATTTTTTTCAAAACTCTTGTTTCTCTAAGCGAAAAATACGAATTGATTCTTTAAATTTCTTGTGCTTGAAATTTAAAAATAAATCTGTTGCGTTGTTTAATCAAAGCTAAAAAAATCAATAGCAGCGCCATCTAAAGGCTTTTTAAACAAGCTCAGTGTTAAGAGAAAATAAATAGTAATGCAACAAAACAACAATAACAACAAATCAACCTCACCTTCACCTTACAATGTGCAGTAAACAGAAAAACACAATAAATAAAAAAAAAAAAATTACGATTACCTTCAGATATTAAACAAAAAAGCACCTAATTTTTTGAGTTCTACAAAAAATGAACTCTATTTTAACTTAATTTATATAGAAAAATAAGAACAAATTGTTCAAGTCTAAACAAGTTCTTAACTCAAGTTTTGTTATTGCAAAAAAAGTACAACTAACTTTATATCTTCAAAAAGTGGTTAAAACAAAATTTAAAAGTGTTTATTTCACATAAAATCTAGATTATAACAGACATTTTTACTCTTCTCAGTTTATTGACCTCCACCAACAAAATCTAGCTAAATATGTTTAAGAATACGTTATATGTACATATGTTAAGAATTTTTGAAAACTCTCTTGTACAAAAATACTTTTGTACTGTTTATAGAAAAACTGTTTTTAATTTAGATAATTTTGAACTTTCGAAGAAATTATTAATAATTTAAGGCCTGTTTCCAGCTCTCAAGTAAAGCATTATTTTCATATAAAAAACTGAAAAGTAATCAAAAAGAAATTTTCTTTTTTAAAAATTACTTAAAAGTGAATCCAGCTCGGAAGAAAAAAAATTTTTTTATACTACTTTTTTTCGATGAAAAACGAACACGGAAACATTGTGAATATCAAGAAATATATGCTAGTCACATTGTTTCTTAAAGTAAATTTTGTGAGAAACAATAATCTTTATTATAGAAAACGTTGTTATTGCAGTCTGAGGCCAGTTTTGATCGAGACTATGTGTAGTCTTTTGCTAAAACATGTAAAAATTCTCACATGGGGTCGACATGGATCCTTTCGAGATATGTTTAAAATAAAAATAGATCAAATCACTAAGTTACACAAAATTAATTTTTAATCCTCCTCTAATTAATTCATTCTCCACTGGAAAGATCCATAATTTTTTAACAGATAATGCTAAATATATAAAAAAGATACAAATTGGAAAATATGCTGCAAGTGAAACACTTCGGTAAGCATAAAGTAAGTGGATTTTTATGAAAGTTACCGTTTAATATAAACCTTTCGTTCCACAACCGAAGATTCCTTCAAGAAGTGTAAAAAATTGCAACTGTAAAAACCACTAATAACATATAATCCTTGGTTTAAATCACCCAAAGGCAATAAGCAAAAAAATATTCGGTTTTATAACCATTTTCAGCAAGCGGACGATTGCTAATAAGGAAACTATCAGTACCACGTTACGGGCTTTGTAATAGAAGGATAACGAGGCAACTACTGTCAGGCAATACCAAAGTCGTATTGTGGTAAAAGGATATGCAACATTTGATCTATCTTTTCCCATTCAAAATACTTAACTCGCCCGTAAGTCAAATCTTGAAAAGAGAGTATTCATAAGTTAATCTGGATATGGAATGCAAGAACGTTTCATTAGGTATATATTTACACAGAGTTTTTTAACAGGCAGCCCAAAATTAACCGGAGACAGAGCAGAGTAGCACATTCCCAAACTTCGTATCAAGTGTATCCCGTTGATACGGACTGAAAAGCTGACACTGCTAGTTAAGGTTAAGTCTATTGCTTAACTGCAACAGCTCTTGTCCCAGCCAACCCTGATTGGAAGACAGGACAGAGAGAAATTTCCCCGCATCTCGATTTTCCAACGAAATGTTATAAATTTCATTCACATAAAATTATTTTATTTTTGTGTGCTGTTAAAAATACTATCTAACTCCTTTTTTTATTCAAGAAATACATAGAACATTTTACTTGACTCATAACTTAAGAGCTGGAAAGAGGCATTAAATTCGAACGAAAATTTATGGTGCCGTCTATAGTCTTTTATAGCAAATACAACAAATTACAGGTTAAAAACATTACAGAACGTGAAGAGGGAGGGCAACATTTTTGTAATAAAAATAATGTACAAAAATTTTTGTTTTCATTTGTAGCATATAATAACTTAATCAATCATTAAGTATCCACAAAAACTGAAATAATTGTAAGTTTCATAAGTAAGATTAACTATTTTTTTTTTAATAAGAAAAATAAATTTTTACCCAGTTGAAATTTGAAATTTAAATTTTTAACTAAAATCAGACATGACCAGACTATTTTAAAGTAATACTAAGAATACTACTGAGCATGAAGTTACATTCGACCAAGTAAAAGCAAGTGCATCAAGAAAAAAACGAATGGAAAGTTAAGAATAAACAATATGCAGACCCATCCACTGACTTCAAACGTTTTGAGCTTTTTAAGTTCATACTTGGTCAAGGCAACAGAGTTTTAATTGCATTTTATATGGATGGTAAATTAGCGATATAATTACAGATTCATACAAGTAATATTTTTTCATTTTAACATAACAATAAACATAACAACGTAACATAACATAACACAACATAACATAACATAACATAACATAACATAACATAACATAACATAACATAACATAACATAACATAACATAACATAACATAACATAACATAACAACAACATAACATAGCATAACATAACACAACATAACATAACATAACATAACAACAACATAACATAGCATAACATAACATAACATAACATAACATAACATAACATAACATAACATAACATAACATAATATAACATAACAACATAACATAACATAACATAACATAACATAACATAACATAACATAACATAACATAACATAACATAACATAACAAAAACATAACAACAACAACAACATAACATAGCATAACATAACAACAACATAACATAGCATAACATAACATAACATAACATAACATAACATAACATAACATAACATAACATAACATAACATAACATAACATAACATAACATAACAACATAACATAACATAACATAACATAACATAACATAACAAAAAATAACAATGCAATAGAACATAACATAATATTAAATTACATTATGTATAACATAACATTACATTATGTATAACATAATATTACATGACATTACACAACACAACATAACAACACAACACAATACAACACAACACTACACTACACTACACTCAGAGCTGGGTGATGATTCCTTTTGGAATTAATTCTTTTGGAATTAATTCCATCTCAATACCAATTCCTTGGAATTAGGAATTCGTAATTGATCATCTCAATTCCTCAGGAATTTAATTGGAAAAAGTCATCAATTCCTCAGGAATGTAATTAGAAAAAATCCCCCAATTACATCTCTGAGGAATTGAGGTGTCCAATTGCCAAAAACAATTCCTTTAATGTAATTGACGAATTTTTTCAATTACTTTCCTGAGCAATTGAGGTGGCCCATTACCAATTCCTAATTCCAAGGAATTGGAAGTGAATTGTAATGAATACTTTTCGACCCAGCTCTGACTACACAACACAACACAACACAACACAACACAACACAACACAACACAACACAACACAACACAACACAACACAACACAACACAACACAACACAACACAACACAACACAACACAACACAACACAACACAACACAACACAACACAACACAACACAACACAACACAACACAACACAACACAACACAACACAACACAACACAACACAACACAACACAACACAACACAACACAACACAACACAACACAACACAACACAACACAACACAACACAACACAACACAACACAACACAACACAACACAACACAACACAACACAACACAACACAACACAACACAACACAACACAACACAACACAACACAACACAACACAACACAACACAACACAACACAACACAACACAACACAACACAACACAACACAACACAACACAACACAACACAACACAACACAACACAACACAACACAACACAACACAACACAACACAACACAACACAACACAACACAACACAACACTGCACTACACTACACTACACTACACTACACTACACTACACTACACTACACTACACTACACTACACTACACTACACTACACTACACTACACTACACAACACAACACAGTACTGCACAACAGTACACAACACAGCACAACATTACGTAACATAACGTATAAATTTGTTCTAATTAAACGCATGTAGAACTTGTATGTTTTATTTAATTTAATTTTTTTTTTATATTCGCATCGTTTTGCCAATTTTGCAAACAAATTTTT
This sequence comes from Coremacera marginata, assembly GCA_914767935.1. Lineage (NCBI taxonomy): Eukaryota > Metazoa > Arthropoda > Insecta > Diptera > Sciomyzidae > Coremacera > Coremacera marginata. The sequence goes on from OU612043.1 coordinate 45,789,907, forward strand.
TCCTATTGCCAAAATTCTTAGGTTTCATCATAGAAATCAGATGTGGAGGTGTTTTGAGCACATCTTTAATTCAGTGCATATTTTTGTTTATAGTCAATTTTTTTTATATTTTATTATAAATTGCTTAAATTTTGTGCTATTAAAAGCAAAAAAAAAAAAAAAATTCACTTGGGCTGCACTTTAGTTTAGACAGAAAAAAATTGTAAATTTTTAAAATTTATTTTATTTTGCTTATTTATACTCGCAGTGAAATTTATAAAAATGCAAAAACTAATTCTTTGTAGATTTTTAATTTTAATTCCTAACGTCTTGAAATTTCTGCAATTTATTTTCTGCGATATTTATAAAAATCTAAAAATTGGTACTTCTAAATAGATTTCTAGTTTTTCTCCAACAACTTGAATTTTGAGCTTATGACTTCGTTGACGAAAGTAGTCAAAATATTAAGACTTCATTAGTGTTTATTTAGCAAAAAAAATATTTACTAATCTGGTTGTTTAATTAGATTTTTTTTTTTAATGTAATCTTTTCTGGTACATCAGAAATATGTTAATTAAATTTAGCGGGCAATTTAAAAATGATCTGTCTGCCGGCGTCTAGCATCTGGCAAAAATGTACTCTTTCATTGCCAACTAATTAATTAGCCAGAGAGAAAAAAAACAAAAAAAAAACATTAACCTAAATATACTCGAAACTAGGTTTATTTATTTTTCTTCGATCGACTTCAATTGTTTGTTTTTGTATCAAATACATTGCAATAAATAAGCAATAACAGAATATTTAACATTGAAATATAATTTAAGAAATAGACAAGACAATTTTTTTTTTCTTTTATGTACACGAACAGATTTTTGATAAATAGAAAAAAAAAACTGTCAAAATTCGTCAACACTTGAGTTACAAACAAATAACTTGTACAAATATCTTAAAATAAATGCGTGTGTGTGGCTGGTTGGTGGCTAGCTGTGAGTAGCGGTGGCATCTTTTTTAAGCCTTTACTTCCAGACCAAAAATAGCACGTTAATTGAAAAATATTGCTTTTTCTTTGCTGGGAAATCCATTCATTGTCATTTCATTTGACATTCGCAAAATGTCAGAAAATTTTGTATAAGTATGTATTTCCAATTTTTTTGGCACTTATTTGTTTTTGTTCCAAAACAAACAATTTATCATACAACAGCGCGCAGTGTGGAAAGTTTTCGGAACATTTTTGAAAAATTGCGAATTTTAAATAAACTTTAACTTTTTTTTTTTTTATTTTTCTTTCAAGTTGTTTTGTTATTTTTGTTTATATTTTGTATTAATAAATTGTTTTAATTCATAAAATATTTTCGACATATTTGTATTTATTTATTACATATAAGCAATATTTAGACGCAGTGTTGAGGTCTCGCTAGCATTATTTAGGTATTGTTTGTCTCCTCCCATATAACTGCCGCGGTAATCTTTGAATTGCTTAATTGCTTTTATTTATTATTTTTACTTAATTGCCGACTAGCTCAGACACGAAAAAAAAAACAACATGTTCATACTATAAAAACTCAAGCTACTCGTGTACTCGACAATGATGATATTCCTGTTGAATGTAATTGTATACTATGCCTCATTTATTAATTTTCGTGGGCGCGTCTGTTATATAAACAGTAAATTGCAATGGACATGAGCCACCTTTTTTCAGTAAAACTAAGTCAAAGAAGTTTTTATAAAAAGAGACACATTTCAATAGTATCGTAAATGTAGACATAGAATTTTTTCTTTAAGGTGGGACAAGACATTCGCGGCAGAGAAAACAGACCTTTTTTAAAAAATTCATAAATCAGTCAAAAACAAACATTTTTCCAACATTTTTTTGTTATTATTGTAGAGAATTGAACAAATTACAAGAATAAAAATTCAAAAAAATATATTTTTCACTCCAACATGGTTTTACACAGCTCCAAACTGGTGGCAGAGAAAAAATTTTTGCTGGGAGTTGCAAAAATTGTCCGATCTGGAAAAAAAATGATTTTTAAATCTTAAAAAAATTGGTTATCGAGCTTTTTTTAAAATTTTTTTTCAAAATTTTTTTTCAATTTTAGGTGATGTTCCAAATTTGAAAGTGTGTTTTTTTGAAAAAATATTGACTAAAAATTCATAAAAAATCGAAAAAAAATTTAAAAAAAAAACTCGTGTCATACGATAGCGAATCAAGTTTAAAAAAATACAAAAAAAAAAAAATTCGTCAAAAAATGAACCCGCTAGTGCCGCAACCAGTACGAAAAACATGGTTTCGAGATAAACGCGTTCAAAGTTTGTGAACAAAGAAAAAAAAAGGTTACCTTCAATCTGCCATGCCTGCTTCGTACTGTATGCCTTCGTTATCTTGTGTTGTGCTATTTCTTATAGTTTTTTGCAATCGTTTAGCAATTCGGACTTCTTTTGAAGCTTCATATGCCTTCACTCTGGCTCATTTCAAACGATTTGCATCATTTCCTTTGGAAAAATTTAATGCTGTAGCTTCTATGGTGATACCAAGTAGTTGAAACATTTGCAAATAACTATAGTATAAGGTGCGAAATAACAACCACCAAAAGTCAGGTAGCAAGTAAAACAAGTATATACTAAAGGGCTGCACGAATGCATTCAAAAGCCGTTTCAACACATTCTCAAAAAAATAGAATGGAATGGAATGATCATTCTCAGCGCTGAGAATGGAATGGAATATGCATTCGAAGCGCTTAGAATGGAATGGAATGTGCGCTTGTGCGTTGAGAATGTTTAGAATAGAATACTCAACATTCTCAAGTGTTGATTTGAGAGTACTACCAAATGGTTGATGAAAAAAGGTTTTACGTAAAGGGATTTCAAAGGGGGGTTGCTGATGTCGAATCTGATGTCAGATTTTCAATTTTCAAGATGGCGGATAGGGTTGCCACCTTAAAATATCTTATTTTAGATTAGAATTTTAAAATTCCAAAATTTTTTTGAAAATAGGGTTGCCACCTAAAAAGTTGTTATTTTGCAATTTTTTTAAATGAGCATTTAGTAAAAGGGAGTCGCTGATTTCAACCCTATCCGCCATTTTGAAAATTCAAAATCTGACATCAGATTTGAAATCAGCGACTCCCTTTTACTAAATGCTTATATAAAAAAGTTGCAAAATAACACATTTTTAGGTGGCAACCCTATTTTCAAAAAAATTTTGGAATATTAAAATTCTGACAACGGATTCGGAATCAGCGACCCATTTTTACCTAGTGTTTGCCCCAGCCTCGAATTCGCGAAAATAAGATATTTTAAGGTGGCAACCCTATCCGCCATTTTGAAAATTCAAAATCTGACATCAGATTTGAAATCAGCGACTCCCTTTTACTAAATGCTCATTTAAAAAAATTGCAAAATAACACATTTTTAGGTGGCAAAGGGCAATAGCGCAAAATTTAAAAATGCGCTCTCACTAATCCGGCTGTAACTTTTGAACCCGTAGAAATTTTTCCATGAAATTTTTTTTCTTAAAATCTTAAGAATATTTACTATAAAATACAAAATTATTTAAAAATTATCGATTTCAAAAAACTGCCAATGTCATGCCCCCCCCCCCTTAATATAGTTGGTGATGAATTTGTTGTTTTTCTTAATTTTTGCTTAGTGGAGCCGATAAAGAGAACAAATCTTACACTACAATGAGAGCCAGAGAAAGAGATGATACGCTCTCTGCTCAATCCAAAACATGTTAGCATAACAGTCAAACCTAAATCAGCGCGTATTGAGCGTAGCATTTTTACGCTGAGCTTTAACGCCGAAGTACCATCCCTAAATGAAAGCGGTTAGCGGCAAGCAAATGTCAAAAATAAAACATGGACGAATTAGATGTACTAGAGAATATTTTATTTTTAAATCTAATTTTAAGTGACGCCGCAGTTAAAACTATTCTTAAACTATAATATCAACAAAATTCTTACCTCCATGTTGTTAATTCAAGAGCGTGCTAAAAATAATAATTTTAAGAATTGTCACATCAAAATTTTTTGCCTACTGCAACCAACTTTAATTCCTAACGCTCTGTCAAAATTGGATTTTCCAACCGCTCAGCGTTGCCGCCGCGTTATTATGGTTTGCTACATATAAATCGTATGGGCATGAGAAATTTTTGACAGATAAAAAACGCTTCCGCGCTGATTTAGGTTTGACTGTAAGTTAAGCTCTACTCGTTGTTGTATTTGTACCAATAATATCAAATTCTTACTTTTTTTATCTGTTTGTACAAGTAGAATGGATGGTTCTCTGCAGACCTTTATTGGGTGCCACTTTTTTTTAACGTGATGTTTAACGGCGTATAGACACTTCACATTACACTTTTATTCACCAAAACAAACATTTTCCTACAGTTTAAGAATCAATAAATAACTGCCAAAAAAACTCTAGGTATTCATTTACTTCCTTCTTTGAAAAAAAAAAAAACAAATCAGGAACATCACCGTGTTTTTCGAGCTCTGGATGAGAACATGCTCATAATAATATTTGTAAAGGAGTTCAAAAATTTAAATACTGAATAAGAAGCTTAGTTAATTTAAATGAAAATTTATTAAAACTCAAGGAATTTTAGAAGAATTTCATTTAAATTAAATACAAACCATTTTTATCTAGAATTGTCTTGAAGTTTTTAATAAACTAGGCTGAAGTGGGGTGATGTGTAACACGTTTTTATTTACTCCAATAAAAGTGTTAATAAATTGAAATTTTGATTGGTTTTAAGGCCTGTCCTTAGCAGAAGAACCAATTCGAAGTTAGTGTTTTCATGGAACTTTAATTTTTTATGTTTATTTTGACTTTTCATGTTTAGTAAAAGTACATATTGTGGTAAAAACTTCATGAAATCTCCTGCACCTGCAACTGTAAACGTCGTTTCTGTGGTGTCGTTAGAACACAGCTTTCATTTTAAAATCTAAAGAAAATTTTATTCGAAACTCTATTTTTTGTAAATTTAAAAAAACTTTTTGGCAAAAATTTTTGACGCTGCTTAAGAACTATAATGAAATGTGTGTCTGCCTACTTCCAACACTTATGAAAAACTAGATGTTGTCAAAAGAAACATATCGCAGTTGTTCATTTACTCATATGTTAACATTTTGTACGAAAAATCACCATGTTACACATGACCCCATGGTGCACATTACCCCAACTCACCCTACCTAAACTAAGTTTGTATTTATAACAGTGCAGAATACTTGACATTTCAGTGTCACTACTGACCTGGTTCTTAATCCACAACTGAACTGAAATATTGTAAAACCTTTTACGATGATCGTCAAAAAAAGTAACTTTTCGTAGCTGCAACAATAAAACGCTCGAAAAGAACGCCCTCCCCCCCCCCAAATTTACTGAATGTGCTAGCTAAACCACAGTGTTGGTAAAAACTTTTACTCGGTAATGCTTTGTCCGATATATACTGCTGCTGCTGTGTTGAAGAACGCCGTGAAGTGTTGTTGCTGTAAAAGCTTCATTCGTCGCGTTCGTCGCCATTGTCGTTTTCCGCAATCATCCATAAACAACAGTCGAGCCTCTATTATTCAACCGTTTTGCAGCTAGCGCAACTTTAACTGCTCTGACATCTGATTCTGTTGGTGTTACCGTTGCCTCACTTGCCGCTTCTCTATGTTACAGCTGCACTTCTATTCAAATAATGCCGGACGCCTGGTAGTCGGCGGTGGTGCCAATTCTACTGATGTCTGGTGGGTGCGCGATATCTACCCTCTGGAGAGCATTAAAGAGTTCGAACAAGTGTCCGAGGCATGGAAAAAATGTTTGGCTGAATTGTTAAACAAAGGTTTAGATAGCAAGAAATACTTAATTAAATATTTTACTTAAAATTAATTGAAAAATATAATAGCATGTTCACACAGAGAGTTTACTTTGAGTTTCCAGTACAAAGTTGAGTTTTGTCGCTAAACTCAATATAAACTCTAGAGTTTCCAGTACAATGGAAACTAATGTTCTGTATGCTAATGTTGTGAAAAAAGCTACGTTCAGATGCAAATTTTTAGTCCGTACTGTACATACAGAGTATTGAACGATTTTTTCTGCGAAATATCAAACTCAACTAAGCTCAATTCTGTTGACACATCTCTGTGTGAATATGCTATAAGAGAGTTTCCACAGTTTTCCATAATTATATTTTTCATAGCTTTTTGTAATTCTATTTATCTGATAACTTATAATATTTTATGAGCATTTTTATACTCCCTCATATTATAATGTTAACCGTTATAACCGTATATTTATTATTTTATAGAAGAGGACGACTCACAAATCTTTGTCAAATTCTTCCGCTTCCACAAGTGCTACGATCTGATTCCAACATCGGCAAAACTAGTCGTCTTCGATACAGAGCTGCTGGTAAAGAAAGCCTTCTATGCACTGGTCTATAATGGTGTGCGTGCAGCTCCACTCTGGGACTCACAGAAACAACAATTTGTCGGCATGCTGACCATAACGGATTTCATTAAAATCCTACAAATGTATTATAAATCACCCAATTCGTCGATGGAACAATTGGAGGAGCACAAGTTAGACACATGGAGAAGTAAGTAGAATTCATATACTAGTTATGTACGTTTCCCAAATACCTAATATCGATTTAACTCCACATGGAAACAAGAGTTAGGTTAAGTTGAGTTGAGTTAAACCCAAGGAACTCTACGAAAATTGTTGGATTAAACTGCGTTCTACCTGGCAAAGAGAATATTTTCAGTAAACCTTTTCATAAACTTATAATAAACTAGCTAGAATAAACAAGCCGGGTTGCCGCTCAGAGGTGTAACATTCAGGGTGTGTATTAGAGAACTGCACAAGCCTACTTGAAATCTATTTCAAGTACATACTTGCTTCAAATATAAGTTCAAGCTTGCTTGAGCTTGATAATTTTCGATCAAGTAGGACTTGTGGTTGCTAGCTTACAAGCGAACGGCAAGAAGTCCCAAAAGCTTGAAAAGCTTGAAATTGAAGGCAGGTATCCAATATGAAAGCAAGTGCCAAAAAAATTCAATGAGCTTGTGTAGGAAAAGCTTAAGCGTATTTGGACTTTTAAGAGTTCTGTGGACTCCGTGGATGGTAGTTTTAGGGGGTAGCTGATTTCTAAATTGATGTCAAAATTTAAAATTCAAGATGGCGGCTAGGATTGCCACCTAGATTTTATTGTATTTTTGCAAATTCTTGTAATTTTGAAATTCTGACAAAGGATTTGATTTCGAATCTAATGTCACAGTTTTAAAATTCAAGATGGAGCATAGGCTTGTCATCTAAATTTTTACGACAGCATTGCCACCTAGTAAAATGTATTTTCAAGAGTTTTAAAAATCATTTAACAGTGTTAAAGGGGTCGCTGACTTCGAATCTGATGTCAGAATTGTAAAATTCAAGTTGGTTAATAGTGTTGCCACCTATTAATTTATTTATTTATTTAAACCAGTTTAAATTGTTAAATACATTCATTTTACAATTAATAAGCCATAAAGGGATTATAACCCCTGTACATGGACTGGTATCTTACAAACTACTTACTAACTAAATTAAAAATATAAAATTTAGAATTCATCTTTAAATAAGCTTGTTTTTTGCATGGCAACTATTTTTAATTTTTATTTTATTTATATTTAAAATTAAAAAGAAATTCATTAAATTTTTTTTTATAAAAAAAAAGAGAAACAATATGTAAATAAGATATTTTTTGAAGAAAAAAGAAAAAAAACACAGGTGCGTCGTTGGACACACGAGAGAAGCGAAGCTTTTTTACAGTTCCATAGATATGATAATTTCATTTTTTTTTTTTTAATAACTTAAATTCTAAAATTTAAAAGATTAAATATATTAAAAAAACACACGTTAATATTCACACCAGTAAATTGTATTACATATCATTGTTATATTATTTATTTTATTGCATGTTACTGTCATTGTTTTTTCAACGCACTAGTGGGCAATTGTTAATTTTCCTTCGCACTATGCAAAAACAACACAAAAGCATGTACCAACCAGAGAATGGAAAAAACCTTAACGATCGGTTCGTTTTTGATCTGTTCTGCGTTTTTTTAAAGAGCGCTACCTTTATGCTTCTTTATTTGTGTATCGCTCTTCGACTCAATCACAAACGCTACTTTAAACACACAGAAAAAAAAGAGCGGAACAGAATGGAAGAGTTATGCTATAAAAGCACAAAACATTATTTGCTTTGTTGTGCTTTTTGCTCACCATCGTAAACCAAAACCAAACCGTACCAAATATATCATTCGTTTCAGCGTTTGTTTCTGCATTGGTTTTGCAGGTTATTGCGATTCTTTTGCAAAACAAATTACTTGTTCAGTGATTTGATTGATTACGTTGAAACATGCCGCGGCCCACAAATACATTACTACATAGTTTTTTTTGAAGAAAATAACTTAAATCAAATAATTTGCAAAAATGGCAGCTAAAAAATAATTCATTGACGCACGCCACAGTTTTTCTTTCGAAAACTCTGGCGCCAGTAACAATAGCAATAACAAAATCAATAACATTCCCAAACGAACAACGAACAACTATGATTTTAGAAACGAACTGGAACTTGGTACGGTTTTTGTTTACGATGGTGAGCAAAAATCACAACACAGTAAATTATATTTTATGCTCGTACAACACAACGTTACCATTCTGTTCCGGTCACTCATTTTTGCAGGATGGTGGTAGTGCTTTGTTTGAATCAAAGAGCTTCAAATGGAATGGAGAGAGAATAAGTTTTTGATCGCTTATGTAGCGCTACGCATTAGGTACGGTTTTTTTCCACTCTCTGGTTCCAACAACAGCATAAACGAATTCACATAAAAAAAAAATATCACATTGCCCACCGTGAGGATCGATTCCATGACCCATTGATTAATAAACCTACACACTTCCCACCGATCTAAGCAGCTCTGTTAAATCCTGACGTTGATTTAATATTAAATACATAACTGCAGGCAGCTATGTTAACAGATGGCACTAACAAGCTGAGGATGATGACCAGTGTTGTCATTTGCAAATTATAAATAGTGGGAGGTTGAGTCTAAAATAAGTGGTGAATTTTAAAAAACTGGAATATATTTTTCTTAAGGGAAAATTCGACTGAAGTCCTACAGCAAAACAAATCATAAGAGTTATACCATACAGTACGTTTTTTCACGCTGAATTAATTTTATTGCAAATATTTCCCACATAATGTTCTTAAGACAGTACTAAAATACAATATTAAATGGAATAATAAATAAAATATATGCTCTAAAATTTTAATTATAATGCAATAATTTTTATATAAATATATCAAGAAGTGATAGATTTTTTAAAAATGCAAATAGTGGGTGATAAAAGTGGTAGAAACCAAAAAAGTGCTAGACTTACCACAATTGTGGAAAAGTGACAACACTGATGATAGCAAGTGGCTTAGCAGCTACCCAAACCATTAAAAATCTATTAATCAACTCTTGTAGCAAGTGGCTAAGCAGCTACCCAAACCACTCAAATACATTAATAGTTTATTGGATGTGCTGCAACATAAGTTCAGTTGCAGTTAATACTGAATCAATGAATCAGCATAAGAAGGGTGTTTGGCTCAATGGATGGTGTATAGAAAAAAGTACCTTGGTCCTTTGCGCAGATCTCTCCAGTAAAACTTGAAACCATCAGGACCGTCCAAATTAAATTTTTTCTTATCAGAAAAAATTATCTAAAAAAAAAATTATTACAAAAGACATACTTCAAAAGCACAAACAAGAAACGTACATTGGTCCAATCCGTAGCCATATTTTTCCTTCCAAAATCAACTCGCGCAACTTTGTTTCGGTGCTTTTTTTTTCAAAATTTTTTTTTTATTATTGTAGAGAATTGAATTGAAATGTTTTATAGAGCTCCAAACTGGCGGCAGAGAAAAAAACGGGGCCTCGTGGTTGCAGCGCTGGGAGTTGCAAAAATTGTCCGATCTGGAAAAAAAATGACTTTTTTAAATCTTAACAAAATTGGTTATCGTATGACACGAGCTTTTTTTTCAATTTTTGGTAATGTTCCAAAATTGAAAGTGTGTTTTTTCGAAAAAAATATTGACTTTAAAAATTCATAAAAAATCGAAAAAAAATTTTAAAAAAAAAAGCTCGTGTCATACGATAGCGAATCAAGTTTAAAAAAATACAAAAAAAAAAAAAATTTCGTCAAAAAATGAACCCGCTAGTGTCGCAAACATTACGAAAAACATGGTTTCGAGATAAATGCTTTCAAAGTTTGTGAACATAGAAAAAAAGGTTACCTTCAATCTGCCATGCCTGCTTCGTACTGTATGCCTTCGTTATCTTGTGTTGTGCTGTTTCTTATAGTTTTTTGCAATCGTTTAGCAATTCGGGCTTCTTTTGAAGCTTCATATGCCTTCACTCTGGCGCATTTCAAACGATTTGCATCATTTCATTTGGAAAAATTTAATGCTGTAGCTCCTATGGTGATACCAAGTAGTTGAAACATTTGCAAATAACTATACTATAAGGTACGAAATAACAACCACCAAAAGTCAGGTAGCAAGTAAAACAAGTATATACCAGCTACCGTACGTAGGTAGCGCAAAAATTAAAAATGCGCTCTCACTAATCCGGCTGTAACTTTTGAACCCGTAGGAATTTTTCCATGAAATTAGAATCTTAGAATCTTAATCTTAAGAATATTTACTTTATTAAAAAATTATCGATTTCAAAAAACTGCCAATGTGATGTCCCCCCTTAAAGCTCTGTACACCGTGAAACGAGACACGTTTAGTTGGCAAGTCCTGATTATTTTATTGGCACTTGACATTGCATTACTTGAATTTGCCACAATCTGCCGTTTGTCTCTGGTAGTGAGCTTTGGCTTTCTTCCACAGTTCTTGTAATTTCCATAATCTTCCCTTTTTTTTAAGAAAATTTAGCACAACTGTCTTTGATCGACCTATTTTCCTGGCTATGTCTCTACTTGATAGTCCAGTCTCATTTAAAGCAGAAATTTCTAGTTGTTCTCGTTCTGTATTTTTTCACAAATTTAATTTGATTTAACTTTAATTAATTTAATAAATTTAAATTTAAGTAATGTTTAATTCACAAAAACAGCAGTACGAATAAAATGTAAGCTCATCCCAAAAGGGCACAAAATATAAATAAACCAAACCATACAATATTGCTATTGTTGGCAGATCAACAGTTATTTTCAATATTTTTTCTTTCCTCATACTTACATTTTTAACTTTTGCTCTCCATAACACTGTGTAACAAAAAATCATTTTACTCATCAATGTATGCTTTCGTTACCAGTTATTATTACTTTTTGCATTCTATCACATAAGTAACTTCTCAAAAGATTATATGCAACGCCTCTGATACCCATATGATACAGATTATCGAGAAGAATTTGATGATCAACCGTATCAAACGCCTTGGCCAAATCTAGAAAAGTGACAATAGTAGGCTTACTCTTGTCTAAATTATTATATAAAATATTCGTTACATACTGTAGAGTAGAGCTGCCAGACTGTGGGATTTTCCCCGATTTTCGGGATTTTTCGACTAAAACGGGAATGCGGGGAAAATAATGAACAAAACGGGGAAAGTGTAAGGCTAGTAATAAGCGTTTTCAACATTTCTGTTAACTATCTTGTCGAACGAAAATATATCATCTTAATTTAACTTTATATAAATTTGTTTGACTATTTAGAAGATGGAAAAGTATAAAAAACTTTATACTTTTTGGAACTAATCTGTTATGAAAAAAATTAACATTATTTCCGTTGGGCATGTTTTTTACACGTTTTTTCTCAATCAAAATGGAAATCTTGATATAGAACGATGATTTTGCTAAAGGGTTTTATACAACATTGATTCTGACATTTACTTTAAAAAAATGGTTCCGATTTATTTCTGTGCCCTCCAATAACGGCCTTATTCACTTGATTAAATAGACTTATTTGGTTTAAAAAAGTAAAAAACAAGTCACCTCTAAACGAGAAAGTGAAAATAATAACATGTTTGATTTAATCTGTGTTAAATCGAGCTTTGATTTAAATTTTCATAAAATTATTTTGTAAATAGTCTATTCAAAAACATATTCAACATGTTATTGAGAGGAGAATGTTACCCGTAGCAAAAGTCTTTCTCATTCTCAATTTTTTGGTAGTATTTCCTTGTGACCGATGAAAACTTTTGGGCAGCAATTGATTGTTCCCGAATTTTCAGAACAGAGCTGTTAGTGACAAGAAAAAATTATTAAAAATTTATAAAAATTATTTCGAAGTTGATTTAAATACGGAATGTTTAAGTATCCATATTAAATAAATGAGTATATATAATATAATATTATATTTATACCTTTGCATCGAAAACTACGGTCGTTGGCCTGATTTAAAATTTATTTTTGAAAGCTTTAATTTATAAATTAAAAACGGGGAAACTTAGACTTAAAAACGGGGAAAATAATTATTTTGTATGTAAAAAAGGGATTTTTCTTTACCGGCACCTGTCAGCACTGCTGTAGAGCATCTTTGGTGCCTCTGTTTTTTACAAATCCGAATTGATTATTTGATAGAATATGACAGTTTTTAACAAAATCAAAAACTTTTTTATAAATAATTTTTGCAATATTAGAGATCAGAGAAATTGGCCTGTAATTAGTTTGAGTACATTTTTTACCTGATTTATAAATAGGTATCACATCAGCTTTTTTCAGATCAATAGGCCAAATTCCCACGCTAATACTTAAGTTTATTATGTGAGTCAGCGCTTCACGAATAAAAAGAACTAAACATTTAAGAACCTTTGTATTAATACTATCTACACCCCTTTTTTTTAATTTAAAATCATTAATGATTCTCTGAATTTCAAGGCTATCTGTAGGTTTAAGATAAATAGGTTTAGTATTCATTTCAGGTATTTTTAAAGCAACATATCTACTATCTAAAGCAAAGTATCTACCTACTTCACAGAAATATTGATTCATTTTGTTTGCAATAACAAAACTCTCAGTTATTTTTATATTGTTTTCATCAATGATATAATTAATATTTGTTTCTTTTTTGTTCTTTTTATTAGCTTTCGAGTTAATAACTTCCCAACGTTTTCTAGGGTTTTTGTAATTCTTTTCTATTGAACTAAATATTAACCTAAAAATTTTTTATTTTCACGAATTCGGTGCTGGAGCAAATATTGGGTAAAAATGGGTCGCTGAATCTGAATCCGTTGCCAGAATTTCAAAATTGGGTCATTTTTTGAAGCGAAGCTTTTTTCGCCCCGTTCTGTGATTTGCTTGGAGTGAAATCTGAAAAATTTTCGACAGATTTTTTCTTAGAATTTTATATGGTTTCTTTGTTTCTGTGTTTTTTACAACATGACAATATAAAATAACAAATATAAAAAAAAATTTCTTCACCTGCCGTGGGGATTCGAACCCGCTAACCTTTGGTTGGGAGGTCTATACTCCATCCATAGAGCCAAACACCCTTCTTATGCTGATTCATTGATTCAGTATTAACTGCAACTGAAGCTATGTTGCAGCACATCCAATAAACTATTAATGTATTTGTGTGGTTTGGGTAGCTGCTTAGCCACTTGCTACAAGAGTTGATTAATAGATTTTAATGGTTTGGGTAGCTGCTAAGCCACTTGCTATCATCAGTGTTGTCACTTTTCCACAATTGTGGTAAGTCTAGCACTTTTTTGGTTTCTACCACTTTTATCACCCACTATTTGCATTTTTACAAAATCTATCACTTCTTGATATATTTATATAAAAATTATTGCATTATAATTAAAATTTTAGAAATTTTATAGCATATATTATATTTATTATTACATTTAATATTGTATTTTAGTACTGTCTTAAGAACATTATGTGGGAAATATTTGCAATAAAACTAATTCAGCGTGAAAAAACGTACTGTATGGTATAACTCTTATGATTTGTTTTGCTGTAGGACTTCAGTCGAATTTTCCCTTAACAGATCGATTCTGTCGCGGTAACGTTAATCTTATTACCGAAGAAACTCACCTTTTGGTAACATTTACATCCTTTTGGTATTCTACAAGCAAGCGTTACCAGTGAATATTGTTACCATCTCCTTAGGTGGTAACAAGCAAAACAGCCAGATGCAAGGAAAGAGTGTTTGTTCTAAAACGAGCTTACGGCTTTTGAAAGCGTTACCGAGTGTACAGAATACCGAATACTAAGACCGGTAACAAATTTCGGTAACAAGACTACTATTACCGGTAACGCGCAGAATAGATCTGTAAGAAGAAAAATATATTCCAGTTTTTTAAAATTCACCACTCATTTTAGACTCAACCTCCCACTATTTAAAATTTGCAAATGACAATACTGGTCATTATCCTCAGCTTGTTAGTGCCATCTGTTAACAACTGTTAACATAGCTGCAGTTATGTATTTAATATTAAATTAACGTCAGGATTTAACAGAGCTGATCCTCACGGTGGGCAATGTGATATTTTTTTTTTGATGTGAATTCCTTTATGCTGTTGTTGGTACATGCTTTTGTGTTGTTTTTGCATAGTGCGAAGGAAAATTAACAATTGCCCACTAGTGCGTTGAAAAAACAAAGACAGTAACATGTAATAAAATAAATAATATAATAATAATATGTAATACAGTTTACTGGTGTGAATATTAACGTGTGTTTTTTTAATATATTTAATCTTTTAAATTTTAGAATTTAAGTTATTTAAAAAAAAAATGAAATTATCATATCTATGGAACTGTAAAAAAGCTTCGCTTCTCTCATGTGTCCAACGACGCACCTGTGTTTTTTTTTTAACAGTGCAGGCCTAAACCTACACTAAGTTGTACAACAAATGGTACAAAAAATAAGCAGTTTGCTCAAGCTAAGCTAGTCTACGTACGATCTACAGCAATATATTACTCCAAATATTGGGTTAAAATTGACTATATAGATGCTTCTATATGCTATTTGAAGCTTCTAAACCGAATTTAACGTCATGAGAAATATTTTATAGGGCTTGAAAATATTTAAAAGGATCTTTTAAGAGAAACATGAACTGACAAAACGGACTTATAATAATATTTTCCAACTTCACTCGTGTAGCCTTCAAGCTGATCACTACAAAATTGCCCCTGTGGCCATTAGATTCACGCATTAAAGTTAATTTGTGCCTCTGTCACACAGAATAGTCATGAAATACTCTTTCTGTGTTCGGTTTCCCGGACAGTTTCGAATTCGGTGTAAATTTAAGGCTATGTTAACTGTTGCTATTTGATTTTTTCCACCTTCCAGCCAAAATAATTATATTAAGAATCGTAGGAAGTTTCTGAAAATGATTCAAAATGCATTAAATATATTAATTAGACTAAATTTTTCTCTTTTCCAGGTGTTCTTCACAACCAAGTAATGCCTTTAGTTAGTATCGGACCTGATGCGTCGCTCTACGATGCCATAAAAATTTTAATACACAACAGAATACATCGATTGCCAGTTATTGATCCAGCGACGGGCAACGTTTTGTATATATTGACACACAAACGTATTCTGCGGTTCCTTTTCTTATATGTAAGTTTTTCATTGTAATGCTTCAAAGGGTCTTCTCTTTACTTAAGTTTTTCTTTTTTGGCTACAGATCAATGAATTACCAAAGCCATCATATATGCAAAAGAAGCTGCGTGATTTGAAGATTGGCAGCTATGATAACATTGAGACTGCTGATGAACACACAAGCATCATAACAGCATTAAAGAAGTTCGTGGAAAGGCGAGTTTCAGCCTTACCTCTAGTTGACTCCGAGGGTCGTCTTGTGGATATTTATGCTAAATTCGATGTTATTGTAAGTTTGTGATCACATAGTTTAGTTGCTTATATTTTCACATTTGTGTACTTGCAGAATCTAGCTGCTGAGAAAACTTACAACGATCTAAACGTTTCACTACGCAAGGCAAACGAGCACCGCAACGAATGGTTCGAGGGTGTGCAAAAGTGCCATCTTGACGAAAGCCTCTACACCGTCATGGAGCGCATTGTGCGTGCGGAAGTGCATCGTCTTGTTGTGGTTGACGAACAACAAAAAGTCATCGGCATCATTTCACTTTCCGACATTTTACTGTATTTGGTGCTGCGACCCAGCGGTGAAGGCATGGGCGGTTCCGAAAGCTCACTGCGTGCCACTGATCCTATTTTGAAGCGTCGCAAATCATCCGAAGAAGTGCTGGCAGCTGGCGATGAGCAGTCAAGCGACAATAACAAATCGCCATCGGCTGGCTCCGGTAGTCGCAGTTTAATTGAAGATATTCCCGAGGAAGAACCACCAACTGCAACTGCGGCCACTAATAAAGCCGTCGAGTCGGACGACGACGTTAGCGACAATAATAAACCGCATAGCGAGGACCGTGTTAACAACAATCAGACAAATGGTGGCGCTGGTGACGACAGTGGCGGCGATGATGATGCTTCAGACATCATCAGTGGCTGCACCGCCGATTTAATCGAAGATTGTGATGATGAGCTAAAGCAGCATCACTTGAGCAAGCATTCAGCAGATTCCACAAACACAACAATGCGCTCAACGGACAAAAACGAGCTAAGCAGCGCAGTTACAGCGGCGGCTTCGACACTTAATCCAGGCGTAGCTAATGTGCGCGAAGTGGCGCTCGTTAGTGAATAAATCTAATTTAAATTCTTACCATTAAACTTCGATTAAATAATAATTAATTAATTAATTTAATTTAAATAAACTATTTCACGAAACTAAACAGCAGTAAAAAACTAAAATATTCTGCAAAGCAAGCTAAAAAAAAAATAACAACAACAAATAATAATCACAATTAGCTTAGAATAGAAACTTATAGCGTTTGTATTATAAATAAATTATATAAATATATTATACTATTTTATGCTGGTTTTCTGCTCAATGTCGTTGCTTTGTTTAGCTTTTAGAACATTCTTCATTTAAAAAAAAAAAACTAAGTGGAAACAGAAAACAAGCAAAGAAAAACAAAAAAGAATTATTTTAAATTAAGTAGAAATAACAAATTGATTTAATTGCTTCTTGTTTAAAACAAAAAAGAAACTTGTTTAAAACAACAAAGAAACATTTAATAAATTATAAACATTTTACTCATGATTTGCAAGCAAAATAAGAACATTTCAACTTTCCATTTAAAGCTATGATTATTGCAAAAATAAAAAAACAAAGATTAAAAAAAAAAAACAAAACTAATAACAAGTTGATAATATAAACAAAAGAGATGATTATAGGAAATAAAACAAAAATAAAGCTGTACTTTATAAGTCAAATATTTAAATAAAATGAACACAATTTAAAAAGAAACTTTTTAGATGTTTTAGATGAGGTCCAGGAACCTCGGAAATATAACAGGTCATAAAACAAAAAAACTAGACACATCGTCTAAAATCCATGTCAAATCAAACGCTTTTGTCGAAAAATTGATTTTGACGTTTCCAATTTTGCACGTCGACAGTGCTTTAAAATATAAAAATATTTGCATAATTTTTTTTTTCATTTTTTTTTAGGTTATACACTAGAAAATAAAAAAAAAATCAAAAATTGTCATTTGGACATGTAGTAAAAAAACTATATCTTCAAAACCGTAAGTCCTACAAAAAAATTTTGAGGAAATATTTTAAAGGCTGTGGTGCTATTCGGAAACTTTTCACTCGTGGTAGAAAAGAAGTTTGTCATTTTTGCTGTGCCAAAAGAACAATGAAATTTTGATAACTAGAAATTTTGGCGTTTTAGATTTCGTTAGTGTATTAGCGCGAGAGTTTCATTTATTTTGCAAAATTGTTAATATAACTGAAAATTAACAGAATTTTATGCAAATATTTTTCACTTCTGATTGCTTTGCTGTCGGTAGCAAAAAGTTTTGAACTTCTTTATGACTTTTTTTAAAGAAAGGGGGAAGAGTAAATACTGCTTTTGCTTTTCTGCTCCGGACAACTACCTAAAACATTATTCCTTTAAGGATATTACCTATATTTGGCCAAGAGGTTATTCCGAAACATTAAATGCCATTTTGAATGAAGACAATGCACAAACTTAAATGCATTTAAGAGTGTCTGCCAGCTCTTTTCGCAAAATTGTGGAGTTTATTCCAGCGAAGCATCATGTATGGTCAATAGAGTATGAAGTGGTTAGCTATCGAGTAGCAAGTGGCTTTATTGGATTGCGGACAGTATGCAATATAGTTCTACACATTACGCAGAACTTTCTTTGGTGTTTTGTTGGGTTTTCCATTATTTTTTCTTCCATTATTTTCCATTTTCATTTCCCTTATTAGCTTTCATTTATTTCACTTTAGTTATTTTAAGCGCGAAGTTACAAGTGTTTTTTTTTTTTCTAATTATGC
This sequence comes from Coremacera marginata, assembly GCA_914767935.1. Classification (NCBI taxonomy): domain Eukaryota; kingdom Metazoa; phylum Arthropoda; class Insecta; order Diptera; family Sciomyzidae; genus Coremacera; species Coremacera marginata. The sequence goes on from OU612043.1 coordinate 45,808,282, forward strand.
TTGTGTCAAAAATTGTCTTGCCAATTGTCAAAATTTATACTAGCCCCTGAGGCTACATGAATTTTTGACAATCATATTCACCTCGCAACCTCGCAAATATTCTCATTCAGAAAATGAGACTGTCAAAATTTCATCATCCTAGTGAAAAGTTTCTGAATAGCACACAGCCAAAAACCTTGAATTGATTTTCTTTGTGGTGTTATTTTTTAATATTTTTTAAAATTTTTTAATATTTTTGGCCACTAAGTTTCACTCGCATTTTTCAAGGTCAGCTCCACTACTTTTTTGGCGTTTTGAAAATATTGTCATATTGAAGCATTCATTATTAATGCATTCCCAAAATTTTACGTTGGAGAATAACAACTTAAGGCGAATTTACACATTTTACTCAAAACGATGACAGTGAACGTGGAATGATGGCAATGAATCAATTTTTAATTTACATTATTCAAAGTGTAAATTTGAACATAGATGGATGATTCGATGTTGAATGTCAAAATTTATTCGTTGGTTGATTTATTTTATTGACGTTAAAAAAAAAAAATAAATGCAATGCCGTCTAAAATAATAAAAAAACGGAATTAAAATAAAAGTTCTCTACATAAAAGTAAAAGTGAAAGTGCTTTCACTTTCATCACAAGTAGGAAATACTTCTCTTCTTTCACTGTTGAATATAAATGACAATCATTTTCATTTTAAAGATGAAACTCAATTTACACTTTTCAAATCGGATGATTCATGATAAATTCGCTTTTAGTGTTTTAAACGAATTTTTCAAAAACTGCCTACACAACTTTTACATACAAAATAGTTATGTTTTTAATTATAGCATTTTTAGTATTTTTGACACTTCTTAAAGCCCAACCAAAATAGACGAGTTGCTCCGTAACGAGTAGAGACGAAAATGTTCGCTTTAATGCAATTCAATGTTGTTGCCCAAAATGAACAAACGTAATTTAACGAAACTGAACAAAACAGCGTCCATACGTTCTGTTCCGTAAGAACCGAACTGCTAGCGTCTTAACTTGTCAGACGTTCGGCAAGTTGCAATCGTCTCGTTTCGTCTATTTTGGTTCTGCCTTAAGGCCCAACCAAAATAAACGTGTTGCTCCGTAACGAGTAGAGACGAAAATGTTCGCTTAAATGCAATTCAATGTTACTGCCCAAAATGAACAAACGTAATTTAACGAAGCTGAACGTAACAGCTTGTCCATACGTTTTGTTCCGCAAGTTCGGCAAGTTGCAATCGTCTCGTTTCGTCTATTTTGGTTGGGCCTTTATGGTTATATACCTCCGGCATCTTTTTCTCATGCTTAAAATTAATATGTTTTTAATATATTTTTTTATTTTACACTTTTTTTTTTTTATTTCTTGATAACGAAAAGGCTGTCGGATGTATACTACTGCCTGAAAAATTATAAAATACCGTTAGAAACACAAAAAATTCCCTATTTAATTAAAAATAAACATCTAACCAGAAATTGTGTCGTAAAACGAATCAAAAGCTGAGATAAAGCAACGTTTATGGCGTTGAATTGGTTCCACACTGAGGAAACCAAAGGGAAACATCATGAAACAATCCTTCGAAAGAAATCCTCAAAATACACGGCGGGTCGAAAGTAGCGATGGGCGCGTGACTCACGCTCACGATGTTTTTTCTTCTTATCACGCACGCTCGGGATTAAAATCAGGATGGCATTTTTGACTCACGATAGAAATTTTTACGATTAGGCACGCTGTTACACTAAGTGGTCTTAAGTCTTTTGTTATAAATATAATTTGCGCCTTTATAATTCCCCCCTGCAACTTTCAGGAAGCTTCTTCTTTCCAAAATGTATACTATTACTGTGTTTACATGCAGAGTTAACTCGGTGTTAGGGTTTTCGTTGAGTTATAAACATGGCGACGCTAACTCGATGCTGTTTACATGCAAAACATCGAGTTGAGTTAGACTTGTGAAATTTACTTGCTTGTAGTTTTTCTTGCTCCACTACAATTGTTTACTTTTTTGGCGGTAATGTAGTTTTTCTTCAGATTCTTCCATTTGTTTTCAATATTTATTTCACTTTTGTCATGTATATTTCTTTTTTTAGATTCACTTTCAACAATTTTGTATATATCACTTCATCTTTACTTTTTCCCGTCCATTATATCTAATATTTTTTTTCTTTAAATATTTCTATTAAAAGCAAAGGTGTCGTGAGCACTCCAAAAAACTCTTCCAGCTGTCATTTCTTTAGTAATAAATGCCATAATGCATTTTGACAGATAAAACTCAGCTAGATCCAGCAAGTTTCGTGGAGTTTACTTGGATTTAACGAAACTCAACTAAACTCTCGTTTATATGCAGGGTTAACTACGAGTAAACCCCGAGTTAACTCGGTATGTAAACACAGTATATGATTTTCTGCTTTGCATCTACTACTTCAAATTTAGTGCCTCATTTTCCAGAGTAAGACATTATTTCTCCGCACTTGTTGCATTGCGCTAAATTCTCAGCTGCTTCTTTAAAGTATATGACATGGACATTTTTCCAAACATCACTTTGCGATTTTTTGGGTGCGCAATATTTGAAGGATTCTATCTCAGATCATTCTCGATTTCTAATTTCCTATCTTGTACAGCACACATGGCTTAAAAACTGCAGCACTGTGGCACACACGGGCAGGAACAGTACACTGGCAGCCCCCACCGACTAGCCCTTGGTAAAAGAAACAGAAACCACACTCTTACATAAACAGCAGCTAACAAGAGAAGCACACAGTCAGGAACAGCCCCAGGACTGACACTTTTGCCGGAAGCACCTGGCAAGAGCAGCAGCAGGGGCAACACCTTCTCAAGAGTAACTCCTCGCAAAAGGAGTATACAGGAAGAAGCAGAAGAAACAGAGTGGTAGACACAGCACTTTTCAAAAAAATTAATTTCTCAGCTCATTTTATTTTAAAATTGCCCAAATTTGTCTCAAGTAAACGATGAAATTGCCCAAATTTATCTCAAGCATGGTAGAATAAAAGAAGGTATATGCATTTCAGACTTCGCTCTCTTCCTCATAGCCAAAATTGTCAAAATCTAAACAAATCACTTTTTTTGTTTACATTTTTCCAGTTAAAGCTTACTCATCGCTTTCAAATTTTCTATGAGCTACCAAATTCGTTTTGATAGTTATGGCAGTCTGCCTCTCCGAAATGCATCTACCTTATCTTATTCTACCATGATCTCAAGTAGAAGTTTCGCGAAATAAAGAAAGCAAAGTTGGTTGTTGTCGCTGTACTACAAGTGATCAGTTGCATTTTGTATGCGATTGATAGAAAAAGCTTAAAACAAAAACATTACTAATAGTACGTTTACATATCGGGATTAAATCGAGATTAAGCCCTTCGAGGAGATTAACTCGCTAATATACTCGCTAGCCATACAAAAGTTAATCTCTTCGGAACGAGATTAGAAATTAATCTACTTCTTAATCTCCTCAAAAAAGGTCTGCAACCGTGTAAATATCGATAACTACTTAAAAAATTGCAACTCTGTAAAGAAGTGATAAAATGAAATGTCAAATAATTGTTTACAAATTGTTAAGGTGCTTAATTTATATAATTATATAAAATAATATTGAATTTATAAATGTAGTCTTATATAATGGAAAAGGTACACCGTGAATAATGTTAAAAAATTAAATGTGAAAAATGTAAGGTAAAGCATCGAATTTAACAAATATTAGAGAACGTAAATACATAAAACAAAACAAAGCAACGATATGTCAAAGTTAATCTCGATCAGGATAGTGTAAATAGTTGAGATTACAAAAGGAGATTAGGCTAATCTTCTTTCTCTTAATCCTCATATGTAAACGTACTATAAATGTTACACAGGTTTGAACAATTAAAATAAATAAATCGTGACACGAAGAAATTTAAGTCACACACGAGGAAAACTCAATCACGAACGCTCACGAATAAACTATGGCACAAAATGCGTTGTTATTGAATTTCAGGGTAAACATCCTGATATCGGATAACTGGACTATTCCAGGGGATTACGTTGATCTCGCAGACGTCTCGTCCTTTTCGAGAAATAATGCAGCGATTATCACAATCTCATGTTTTAGATTTTTATTCAAATATATATAAATTTAACTCTTTTTTATTATGATTAGCAAGTGTTAAATCCACTGTAATTTAGTTGAAAAAAAAAATAAATAAATTCAGATCCACTTCCGAGGTGGATTTCAGAATATGCCTATTAAAGTGGGTTTTGTGCATAACAATTTTAGGCCTTTAAGCGCACGTTACTTTCCATGTTTAAAAAAAAAAATTGGTTTTAAAGTCTTAAGACAAATTTATTTCCCCTGGTTCCGGTGTTAAACTGATATCACCGTGCTAAAAATATAGATTTATTACTAAAAGAAAAAATATATGTGTTCACGCAAAGCAAGACATCATATATTTTCTATAGAACGTCTAATTTTTAAAAAAACCTTGCCTTTTCTAGAATTTAATACTTTGAAAATATAATAAAGGAATCACTGAAATAGGGCAAAATCGAGTATCAACAAGAGATCTTCAATAATCTATTAGATCTAGAAATATCTGTGTAGCAAGCGCACAAGCTGCGTACCAATAGGAACACATTTCGATAGTAGGATTGAGAACATTTGGCATTAATGAAGTGAATATAATTGTTTCGAAATTTTACTATTCCCAGGTGCTAATATCAATTTTTGACAATCGGCAAAAGATTTCTTCTTCATAGAAGCATAAATTTAAAAAACTTTTTGTGCTCAGGCCAAATAGAAGTGGTTCTTCCATTTTAATAAAATGCAACGAAACAACAATTTTTCAAATTAAATAAACTAGTTGCTCTAAAGCTCGATCGAAATGTTTATATTTTCATCTGTCAAAATTAAATCTTATTTGGCATCGCAAAAACTTCTACATTATTTCAACAAACAAAATTTTTTTCGTTCCTATCACGAGTGGAAAGTTTCCTATTGGTACACAAAGTAAGTAACGACTTTTTTTGTCGTATCTCTAATAACACCAAAACTTGGCAGCACTTTTTTACTCAGCACAACACATGCGGCCGCCGTTGTCATCTTGCTGGAGAAAATCAAAACAAAACACAGACCGCGCCGAATTTATTCCTCTAAAAAAGCCCTAATTGGAGCTTGGAACCTGCAGATAAATATGAATTCATTTGATATACAAAACATACCGGGCAAGGTAAGAAATCAAACCTTATTTTTAAGAAATCGTCATTGCATTCACACTTTATCAAAGGGGCGCGCCATGATTGCTAACAAACTGATAGCTGCCGGCGACATCATCTTCGAGGAAGAACCTTTTGCTGCTTGTCAGTTTTCCTGGAATGCTGCCTACGGTTATGCTTCATGTGATCATTGTATGCGTCCTTTAGAGACAACTATGGAGAATGTGCGACGATTGGCTAATAATCCAGCTCTTGTGGTGCCGCTGCTCGAACATTGCCCCACCTCCAAATGGATTCAGCAGTTTACCTTCTGCCCCAAGTGCAAGATTCGTTACTGCTCCGAAGACTGTCGCATGGATGCGTTGAGTAAGTACCACAAGGTTGCGTGCTTGGGCGCATTCCGTAGCGACGATACACATCCGCTAAACGTGCTCAATGAGACATGGAAGTGAGTTGAGTGAAACTTATTTATGCTGATGTTAACTTGTTTAAAATTAAAACAGAAAAATGCACTATCCGCCGGAGACAGGCACAATTATGTTGGTTGTGCGTCTGATGGCTCTATATCAGCAGAGCAACAATAAAGCGCAATTTTTAGAACAGCTGCAGTCCTTTCAATCACTTATTATAAATGCTGAACATAAGATTTACCACAAGATGCTTGGTGAAAACTTCGAACAACAGATGGAACAGCTATTTGCTGCCTTTTGCAATGCGTTCCCAAGCGAGGATTTTGCGGCGGTAAGTTGGGAATAAATAATTAAAATACAGACGAAATTTATTTTCTTTATATTTGCTGTGCTTCACAGTTTACCACGCCCGATGCTTTCAAAACATTAATGGCTTTGATTGGCACCAATAGTCAAGGCATTGCCACCAGTCCATTGGCTGAATGGGTTAAAAAAGTATCGGATTTACCAATGTCAGATACTGAGAAGGCTAAACTCGATGAATACATTGATGATTTATATAACAAAGTTGGAGAATTCGCCGGCGAATTTCTTAACAATGAAGGTTCTGGCCTCTATACGCTTCAAAGCAAAATCAATCATAGCTGCTTACCCAATGCTCAGTCTACGTTTCCCTATTCCAACAATATTGTTGTCTTAAAAGCCACGGCGCCAATACAAGTTAATGAAGAGATTTGCATATCATATTTAGATGAGTGCCAATTGGAAAGAAGCCGACACTCCAGGCAAAAGGTTTCTTCATCTCTGATTTGATTTACAACTTACTGACTGAAGTTCATTTCCTTTCAGATATTGAAAGAAAACTACATTTTTGTTTGCGAGTGTGGAAAATGCAAGACTCAAGCGCAAGATCCTGATGAAACAAGCGAGGACGAAGATGAGGATGACATGGATTTAGATGAGGATGACGACGATATGGATAACTAAATATTTATATACTCAAGAAACAAGAGTGAATTTATTTTATATTTATTAATATATACAAAAAATTTATATGAAATACTTACTTACTTTACTTAGGTGGCCGTGACAACCCGTGTCCGGATTTCGACCGACCTCATCAGCTCTCGCCAGGCGCCTCTGCTTTGCGCGCGCCTTCTCCAATCGGATACACCAAGTGCGGTTAGGGCTTCCTCAGCCTGGTCCATCCATCGGAGGCATGGTCTCCCTCGTCGTCGTTGACCAGCGACCCTCGCTTCGAGCACCTTTTTCGCTGGAGCTTCGTCGTCCATACGATGGACATGACCCAGCCAGCGTAGTCGCTGCACAGTTATACGCCGAACTACGTCAATGTCTCCGTAGAGCTCATACAGCTCGTGGTTCATTCGGATGCGATAGTCATCGCCGACTCGAACAGGACCGAAGATTTTGCGAAGAACTTTTCTCTCGAACACCCCCAGAGCGGCTGCGTCAGTTTGCGAAACTACCCATGCCTCAGCGCCATAAAGCAGCACAGGTAGAACGAGCGTCTTGTAGAGTGTTAGTTTTGTCGATCGAGAGAGGGCTCTGGAACTTAGTTGCTTACTGAGCCCGTAGTAGCACCTATTAGCAATTATTGCTCTTCGCTTTATCTCCAGGCTGATTTCGTTGTTAGTATTAATGGCGGTGCCAAGGTATACAAACTCCTTGACTACTTCAAAGTTATAGCTGCCGGATGAAACGTGGGAGTCTAAACGCCGAGCTCCCTTGTTTGTAGACAGCATATACTTTGTTTTACCCTCATTTATCGTCAAACCCACTTTGGCTGATTCCTTTTCGATAGCGGCGAAAGCAGCGGTAACATCTCTCTTGGTTCTGCCAACAATATCAATATCATCAGCGTAAGCAAGGAGCTGGACACCTTTATAGAAAATGGTGCCATTACGATGCACACCGGCCTTTCGTACGATCCCCTCCATGATGATGTTGAAGAGATCGCAAGACAGTGGATCGCCTTGCCTGAAACCTCTTTCGGTATTGAAGGTTTCGGAGAGGTCATTTCCTACCTTGACGGAGCTGCGTGTGTTGCTCAACGTCATTCTGCAAAGTCTAATCAACTTTGCAGGTATACCGAACTCAGACATTGTTGCGTATAGGCAATCCCTTCTCGGGCTATCGAACGCAGCTTTAAAGTCGACAAAGAGATGGTGTGTGTCAATTTGATTTTCGTGGGTTTTCTCCAGGATTTGTCGTAGCGTGAAAATCTGGTCTATGGTGGACTTACCAGGTCGAAAGCCACACTGATAAGGTCCAATCAGTGTTTTTGTAATTGGCTTTAATCTTTCACACAGTACGCTTGAGAGAACCTTATATGCGATGGAAATAAGACTGATACCTCTATAACTTGCGCAGATTGTAGGGTCTCCTTTCTTAAGTATAGGGCACAGTACACTGAGGTTCCAATCGTCGGGCATGCTTTCTGCTAGCCATATTTTGCTGATGAGCTGATGCATGCGCCTTATCAATTCATCGCCGCCGGTTTTAAACAATTCAGCTGACAGGCCGTCAGCACCCGCTGCTTTATTGTTTTTGAGTCGTTTGATAGCAACTCGAACCTCTTCATGGCTAGGTGGTGATACTTCCACTCCGTCATCGTCGATTGGTGGCACTGCACTGTGCTCTCGATGGGCGGCATTGGTGGAATCGTCGCCATTAAGTAAATTGGAGAAGTGCTGTCTCCACAATCTAAGCACACACTGTGTATCCGTATTCAGATCTCCATTTTCGTCTCTACAAGTGGATGCTCCGGGCTTGAAACCTTGGGTTAGACGCTTAACCTGTTGATAGAATTTTCGTGCATCCTTCTTGCCCTGGTATACCTCTAGTTCCTCACGCTCACGCTTTTCCTGCTCTCTTTTCTTGCGTCTGAAAAGGCGCCTCTCTTCCTTCCTCTTTTCGCGGTAGTTTTCTCGCACGGCTCGCGTTGCAGCTGACTGCAGCGTTTTTCTATAAGCGGCGTTTTTTACTGCAGTCGCAATGCGACACTCCTGATCATACCATTGGTTCCGAGGTTGCGGGCGCCGGAAACCAATGACTTCTTCAGCGGCAGCGCGCATGGAGTGGGATATATGCGCCCAAAGTCCGCCGGCGTCGTCGAGTCCAGAGGTTGGTTGGTTGAGCTTAACCGAGAGTTGAGCGGAGTAGGCTTCGGCAGTCCGTTGTAATTGCAGCTTAGCGACATCTAGCTTTCGTTGCATTGCTGTGCGTATGTTCTTTGCATTGCATAATCGCATGCGGATCTTGGCTGCAACAAGATAATGGTCGGAGTCAATGTTGACCCCCCGAAATGTACGCACATCTAGAACACTAGAGGCATGCCTTCCGTCGATTACAACATGATCAATTTGGTTTCGCGTTTTTTGATCCGGGGACAGCCAGGTGGCCTTGTGGATGTCGAGGTGCTTAAATCTGGTGCTACTAACTACCATGTTTCGTGCCGCGGCGAAGTCGATCAGTCTTAGACCGTTGTTTGTGGAGGTCTCGTGAAGACTGAACTGACCGACAGTGGGGCCAAAGATGCCTTCCCTTCCGACTTTCGCATTAAAATCGCCATTATATGAAATACTCTGCAAATAAAAGTAACAACAAATCTTATTGAACAAAATTATAAAGTTTTTAATTTTACACTTCAAATGCATTGGATAACTCTATATTAAAGATTATCGTACTAATAAATTTTATAAAAAAAATAATTTCTTAAAATTTATAAATCATTCCGATTCGCAAGTCTTGAATTTATTCCTATAGTATAACAAATTAAAATTGATGAACTTTTTATATTTTATTTACAAAAAGCGAAATAAAGAAAACAAGAAATTGAGCTAAAAGCAACAACAAAATTTCGTTTGAACTAACCACTGACTACTGGTGTCAAATTGATCAGTTTATTACTACTCTCTGCTAGCTCCGCGATTGAAACACGACCCCGTTGCTTGATGAATTTTGCCACCGACAGCAGCTCTTCTTCCGAAACATAGATGAACTTGCCACGATCATCAATCACACCGGTCAACGTCCCATTTGCCTTCAGTTCTTGTATGCGATCGATAGCCTGTTGCGTCTTAAGCTTGAATTCGGTTGCCAGATCTTCCAGCACCACAACTTTGTTGTCTTTAACATACTTTATGAAATCGGAGAGCAGATTTTCCTTTTCTGCATCATCAGCTTCCTCGAAACCTTCTTCCTCAACACTAAAGGCTTCTTTCATTTTCAAGTATTCCTCATGTTCTTTTCTTTCCTTTTCCTCGCGTGCCAAACGCTCTGCTAGGGCTTGCTTACGTTGCTCTTCTGCCTCCAAGTTTTCCTGCTTTTTACGTTCATCATCTAGTTTAGCCTCCTTGGCTTTCTTCTCTTCACGCATCTGAAGTTCTTGCTCACGCAAGACACGTTTTTGTTCTTTTGCCTCTAATTTTGCACGCTTTTTCGCACCCATTTTTTCGTCCGTTAGCACTTGAGTGCTAGCAGCTCCAGCATCGTCTGAATCTGAGCCATCCGCTGCTAATGCATCATCCAAAGCAGCGGCAGCTGCTGGCGCTGCATTTTGCCGCAGGCGATTACGTTGGTTCCGCGCAATTTGTGCACGCCTCGGCACACCTTCCTGTGCACGAACGGGTACACCTGCATTTCGCTGTGGTCTTGGTGCATCTGTAAAAACGATTTGAAACACAAAACTTACATAAAACATCACTGCATTACATCAATTTCAACAAAAAACTTGCCTGTTTTTTCAGATTTCCTCTGCAGGAAAAACAGAGCAATAAGAACAGCCAACAGAGCTGTGGCAATGCCAATAAGCAGCATTAAATCCATAATTTGTTATTTGAGAAAATTGCAATACTTTCCTCCGTGGTTCGATATGAAACGTCAACAAATATCAAAGTCAAGTACATTTCAAGATAACAGGGTGTCACTTTTTAAAAAGATAATAAGAAGCTGCCACCTAGGTTAAAATAAGCTAATTTACATGATATGTTTTATTGTATAAGGCGAGCTCACACGTAGTCTTTTTAAGGTATCATATATTTGGGTATTAATAATTAATAACATATATATTTTTGCGAAATATTTTTGTTTTTAATTTAAAATTACAGTAATTGATTTGTCGGAGAACAGAGAATGAACCATCACATGGCAACTTATCTGACTGCCTTAACAAGGCCAGCGTTATCCATGTCAAAATTGTCTCAAGTTGACTCATATCTCCTCGTTATGTTTCCTGGCACCCGTCAATTTGATGGTCAATTTGATGTCAATGAAATGGAAAATATAAATGAAAAAAACGAAAAACTGATAATGGTTTTAAATGAAGTAAGTAATTAAAGTGAATTCATGGTGAACCCACCGGGTATTCCGTTAGCGACTCTCAAGCTGCTAATCAGTAACAATATCATATCGAAAGCCAACACTAGGTGGGCTGAGCTCTCGACATGCAGAGCATCAAGGCTTATCTGGCCGACATTGGATCTCGGGCGATCGAGAGCCCTCCCCTCGCTGGCAAGACCAGAACTAGCCACAATAGTGGCTGTCATCACAGGGCACTGCTTGATAGGCAGGCATGCCTGCAGGTTAGGAGTTATCTCAAATGACTTCTGTAGAAGCTGCAGGGACGAGGAAGAGGAAGAAACCATCTCCCATCTTCTGTGCTCCTGTCCTGAGCTGGCCAGAAGAAGGCACAAATATTTAGGCTCTTCCTTCTTTCATGAGCTTGACGACCTGTAAACGACTGATGTCAGGCGTCTAAAAGGGTTCATCAGGAGCTCAAGTTGGTTCCATTATTAATAAAAGCCTGTGTGCAGCTGTATCACAATGGACCTATCTGGTCTAAGTGAGCTGGTGTATGTATTTCATTTACACCGGCTGCCGCCTCTACCTAACCTAACCTAAGTAATTAAAGTGGCGGCCATGGCGTAGTGGGTAGAGTGTGTGGCTCATACGCCAGAGAACACATGTTTAAATCCCCCATCTGACACAGAAAGTTTTTCAATAAAATTAATTTTTCTGTTCGGCCCTCACCTCTCTGCAGATATTTTTTTATAAGCTTTTTGAAGCTTGTAGCAAGCATAATATAAATATTATTTCCAACTAAGTGTTGACACTGTTGAGAAGTTTAAGCTTATGTTAACCATTAAATAAAAATTGAAAAAATCTTATGCTGTAACAAAACAACTTCCCTTATTGTGGAAAACTTTTTTTCGTCAATTTATATTTTGAAAAATTAAATTTTTTAAACAAAAATAAATTGAATGTAAAGAAATAAATTTTTTCAGAAAATTTGGTGACATAAATTAAATAACATAGTACGCTGTGAAAAAAAAAGATAAGTAATATATTCACACATTTCTCCAAATTTCAGTGACTCAACAATATTACAAAAAAACAGCTGCATTTTTTTCTAAAAACTATAACCAAAAAACATATGTTCAGAAAAAATGTTTCAGTTAGGTAAAAATCCGTTGCAAAATTAAATCATTAATTTATTGTAGCCTTATATCCATATATTAAAATACATTTTATATATTATACATATATTAAAACATAATAAAATAAAGTTTATAATCATTTAAACATTGAATTGATCACCATAAAAATAAATCTAGTCAGCTGTCATTTGTTTACGTCTTTTTACTTCTCTCTTTTTAATTTTCTCACGCGATCATACGCCATCTGGTTATAATGTGTTGAACTAAAAGTTTCACAAATTATTCAAAAGTTGGATTTTGTTTTGTATGTAAATTCGGATTTATATGTTGTAAAAAAACTCAGCAAATTTTTGATACTATTTTCAAAATAAGAGCAGCACCATTTTCTATTTCAGCTAGCTATTTTCTCATGGGAACCGATCACAACTTATCATATGCCTTTCTACATAATTTCCCTTTTTTTACTTTCTTCGCTCTCAATTTTATACAATTGTGGACAAGGTATTATTCCCAAAATAACTGTCAATACTTCCTTGTTCCTTATGTCATGGTTCTTTCCATGGTATAATAAGCGAATGTAGATGCACGGCTGATTGCTAAGCTTAAAAACTTACAAAAAACAACACTAAAGCCTAACTATAATAAACACATTCTGATATACTCGAATGCCAAAAACTAAACGGAAAGGCAGCCGGCTGTTGTCAGAACATAGTTACCATACACGGACTTTGAGAAGTGTCACAATACAATTTGTGGTTTTGTGTGCGTTAAATTGTGCAATTTTTTCTTAAATTTATACACAAAATAATAAACAAGCGCAGCCTTTGCTGTTTGGTTTTTTGGCGATTTTAATCGCTCATTAAAAAGCCAATGAAAGTTAACGAAACTTAACGAAACTGTGGCAATTGCAATTATTGACTTGCTAATATATTAACATGGGCTTGCATTTATTTTGACAGATCAGGTTGCCTGCATGTGTCTATTATAGTCAGGCCTTTAAGGCCTAACCAAAATCGACGAAACGAGACGATTGCAACTTGCCGAACGTCTGACGAGTCGAGACGCTAGCAGTTCGATTTTTACGGAACAAAACGTATGGACAAGCTGTTTCGTTCAGCTTCGTTAAATTACGTTTCTTCATTTTGGGCAACAACATTAAATTGCATTAAAGCGAACATTTTCGTCTCTCTACTCGTTACGGAGCAACTCGTCTATTTTGGTTGGGCCTTTAAGCGGAGACTCAATTTTCTAAGTGACAGAAAATTATTTGCATTACTTACTTACTTACTTACTTTCTTAGCATTGCTAGTGACAATTCAATAGAGCATAATCAGCAATGCATTTACCATATCATATGGATCTGGTTGTCTTTTACCTTTTATTGTTTTTCTTGTCGTTCAAACTGCTTACACGTCATTCAAATTGAATGATCATTCAAAATTTGTTGTTGTTTCCCAGCGAAAAAAAGACGCGAAAGTGGAAATGAACTTTCAACAATTCATCGCATCAATCAACATTTTGATTGAGCTTCAGACCTGCATAAATCAATCACAGGCTTGCATAATCAACTTTTCTGGTACTTACAACACTTTTACTCGGCATCGGCCATTCAATCAAAAAATCACATGTAAGCATTTATTCAATGAAAAATCTCGAAGAGAGTAAGAGAGAACAAAAAACGCGATATTATTCATTTCATTTAAATGACGTGTAAGCTCAGCCGTTGCTGTGTGCCGCATCAACAGCACACTCATGTTATAAGAGACAAGGTAGTGGAGACGGCAGGCTTTTTCCTCACGTGAACCGATTATAACTTGCCATTTGCCTTTCTACTCTAATTTACTATTTTTTTAATCGTGATGAAAAATGGTAAAAGTAGACAAAGAAAAAAGTAAAATATAAGACCATATGACAACCAATGTTCGCCGTTTGTGAGGAAAATAGCCTGCTGCAACTACTACCTTGAAAATTATATCATGCTGAAATCAAAGAAATAGATAAAAAAAATTTAATTTCATCCAGTAGAGAACTGTCAAATTGAGTTGTGTTCATTTCGGTTATTATATTTGGCATTTCTTCATCCTAGAATATTTTTCATGACGTGTCTTCGGCAGGCTGCATCAAACTAAAATAAGCAACCTTTTATTCAATATTGGTGGAAAATAACAATTACAGTCAACAAAATTATGTATAGGTCATTAGCTTATGCAACGGTTATGCTCTGCATGCTGAACAGCGTGTTTGGGCTGTATTTCCACATCGCAGAAACGGAGCGCAAGTGCTTCATCGAAGAAGTGCCCGATGAGACCACTGTTATGGGTAAGCTCTGGAAAGCAGTAATCAGTGCTATTTGTATTACTAATTTGTCTTTCTTTTCACATTCGAATAGTTAATTACAAAGTAGAGCTCTACGATCCGCGCTCTAACGGTTTCATGCCATCCTCGCCAGGCATTGGCATGCATGTCGAGGTACGCGACAGTGATGACAAAATTATTCTATCACGCGTTTACAGTTCAGAGGGACGCATTTCATTCACCTCACACACACCGGGCGAGCACGTAATATGCATGTATTCAAACAGCACAGCTTGGTTTAGTGGGGCGCAACTGCGTGTGCATTTAGACATACAAGTAGGTGAACATGCCATTGACTATGCAAATGTTGCACAAAAGGAGAAACTGACCGAATTGCAATTACGTATCCGACAATTGTTGGATCAAGTGGATCAGATTACAAAGGAACAAAACTATCAGCGTTATCGTGAAGAACGTTTCCGTCACACAAGTGAAAGTACCAATTCGCGTGTGCTCTGGTGGTCACTTGCACAGACTGTGGTACTTGTGTGCATGGGTTTCTGGCAGATGCGTCATTTAAAAAGTTTCTTCGAGGCCAAGAAACTGGTCTAAGCGCTAATGTGTGTGTGTGTGTGGGTGTTTCGCAGTGGGACCTGCAAGTTTGCGCAGCAGTTCTTTCATTTGTTTAGTTTATTATTTTAAAATATTTCTTTTAATTTATCTTTAAGCTGTTGTCTATTCTTTGCTACTAGCAAAAAATACAAATCAATTTCATCTCAACGAAACATAATGCTGCATAATTTAGATGTATCGCTTAAAATATTGTAATGAACTTGTTAGTAAACATTGCATGTTTTTTAGTTGAATTTATTAGCTTTGCATTAATTTTTTTTAAATTAAAGATATGTCAAAATTTGCTTCACATCAAGTAACAATTCTACAATTTATATCAAGTTCTTCACTCCAAGCCATCAATAATCTGAATTCTTTTGTGAATACATTCTTATCAAATAAAAAACAAAAAATAAAAAAATTTTCAAGTTTAATGTAACGTTTAATATAAAAAAATCAGGTCAAAGTAACAGCAAAGATTATCCTATTGACATTAAATGAACGAAAATGATTAAATTTTGTTTTTGCCAAATATGGTATTCAAACACTGGCGACCCTAAATAATCTCTGCTAATACACGCAACATTTTAGACCTCACTAAATATCAATCTGTGTGTAGCGCTTGTTAAATCTCTAAAATACTCAACTGGAACATTGAGATAAAATAAACCGATTAGTCTAAAAGTTACTCTCATGCAGTAGCCCGTAAAATAGTTCTGAAAATATGTGCACTTATAAACAAAAGAGCCATTATACAAAACTGATAAAAAGCAGAAATTTACAATCAAACAATTGTATGCATCTTTGATTGCGGCCCTAGATGTTTTATCGCTCTATCTTGCACTATCTGATGCAGTCAGTCGACTATCTCGGATTTCTTATCTTGGTATAAGCTAGACGTATAAAAACAACGAACACAAACAATATTTAGCGTTCATCATAATGGAGATAAAGTCGGAAAGAGCAGATAAGAAGAGCAGCTTAAAAAAAAAAACTGGATTAAGTTCGCAGTAGAAAGGTTTTGCAACTGCAGCTCACAACTTTTTTTTTTTTTTTTTTTTTCGTGAGAAGATTTGAATACAAGCATTGGTTTTAATACAATTAGTATTTCAACGAATATTGGTGCAATCGGATGCACATTCTCTGTCGTGTTAATGTCAAGTTTAAAGCGTAAAAATCTTCTTTAAGTTTTAAATGATTAAAAATTGAGGGTTGTTTAATAAGCAGCAAAAATAAACCAAACTTTAACTGTGTGCTGTAGATAAGACAAGGGCAAATCTGTACAATACATTCATTGACCTAAATAAAACAAAAGTGCTACTAGAAATTAAAAATAACAAATCATTGTGTGTAACATAATGCTTAAGGCTGTGGTCAATATAAGACTGTAACAATCGAGAGCTTCTCTAAGATAACCTCCGCTCTTGTGACCGCCTCAATCATTTCTGGTTGATTGAAACCGCTACGAAAAGCTATCGACATTTTAAAGTTATAACAAAATTAAATCAACATCAGTGAAGTAGCATAGAAAAATGTTTCGTGCATCACAGATCCCGAGCGATGAAAGTAAGTTTTTGCTTTTTTTATTCATAAGATAAATATTGTAAAAGTTATGATATTTATAACTCCATTTGTTTGAGTTATTTATCTGGAAGAAACACATGCACACACATAAATGTTATCTTTTACCTGTTTCTGGTTCACGCCACATACACAAAACATTTTATCACTTGAAAAAATTTTTCAAGAAAATGAGAAAGTATTCTAATTTTCCACGCGAACTAGCAAGGTAATCAGTTCAAGAGCATCTAACATCTTTTGTTATCTCTAAAATTTTTTTTTTCTCCTGACTTGGCAAAATTGTTCTTTTTATAGAACTTCTTCTGATCAGCTTAAAATAGTGTCTAGGTAGTTAAATCTAATAGTGAATTTTGGCCTTTTTAAAACAAAAGCTATTCTCTGAACTAATAATGTTATTCTACAATGCAGCAGAACATTAGAGCCACTAAAAGTGTACTTCGTGGGGGTAAGTTACAAAATCCAGAAACGAAAGAAAAAGACTAACCCCTTCATTTTGTATCACGAATAAGCACACCAACGATCAGCAAGACACGAGAAGCAATACTTTAATCCATACAAAAATCTATTGCTTCTCGTGTCTTGCTTATCGTTGGTGTGCGTATTCGTGAAACAAAATGAAGGGGTAAATCTCAGAATGTTTTAATTCCTAAACGGAACTCTGAGGTAATTTGGAGCAAAATAATAGCAAAACTAGTATGAAAGCGGGAAAGCCTACGACGGGTTGGAAGCATTAACGCTCAAACTGTAATTATTTTTTGCCATTATTACAGTGCTTTCACAACATACTGTTCTGAAATAAGTTAAGCCTGAAAGTATGCACATATTTAAAGGGCAAGCATATCACAGATAAGTATCAAATGAGTTTTCTGTGCCTACTTTCAGGCTGAACTTTTTCCAGGACAGTGCATTTAAGATTCAAACAAACAGTTTAAGCTATATTAGGTGCAGAGCATTGTGTTTGCCATTTATATATTAAGAAGAGTTGAATTGATAAGATTTTTTTTGTTTATTGGAGACTTAATATCGCCCTATCGTTTTTTGCAGATTACGTCGCCATTTATTGTCTAAAATTATTAAAATATACAGTAACACAGAAAATTATACTCACGTACTCCTTACAAATACCGCGTACAAATGAAAATTGTCTTTTTCTGAAAAATATAAGCAAAAAAAAAAAACAAAACGAAATCGCCATTACAGCGCTTGAAAGGACTTTGACCGAGCTTATTATGATCAATTGTGTTGTGGTGTGTTGTGAAATGTTTGAACACAAATGATCGAGAACTGGACCTACCATCTTTATGCCGACTCCGAACGGCTTATGTTTTCAAGAAGCTTTTGATGGCAGTTTTTTACTCTCTGAGGTTTGCCATTGTCTGCAGAGAGGTGACGGCCGAACAGAAAAATTAATTCAATTGAAAATTCTGTATCAGATGGCGAATTCGAACCTGGGTTCTCTGGCGTATGAGCCACACACTCTACCCAATACGCCACGGCCACCACATATAAAATCAATATTATATAAAACACAAAAAATCTATTTCACAGCACAGAAAACTATACGTACTCTAGAAGAAAAGATACATTTTAAGCCTTTAAGCTTTAAGCCCGTATGATACTTCATTTTTTTTTTGTCCAATTTTAAAATCTGAAAACAAGTGGCGCGTGGGCAGGACAGGCATATTCTGTAAGAAAAGGATAAACGTTGTTACTTTTTAATTTCTGGTGTTTTTAAGAGCAGCTGTTTTTAATAAATCAATATTAGCTACACACAACACTTCCAATGCAGCATACATTTGTCTTAAATAGTTTTGTTTAAGCCCCTATGATACTTCATTTTTTTGCTCAATTTTTGTCATTGAAAACGAAAACTGAGTAGTTCAAATAGTACGAATGCATGGATTCAATTGGTGTGAGTGAGTACGCATATAGTACGAATTGGAGAAAAATTTGTAGGACGGACTGTTTTTTCTTTACATTTTTTTTGCCGTTTCTTTCAATTCGTTCTTCGTTAAGTTTCGATCAAATATTTACTGTGCTGTTAATAATTAATTTGTCAAATTTAAAGTAAACAAAACTATTTAATATAAATGTGTGCTGCATTGGAAGTGATGTGTGTTCTTCTTGATGCTTATTCTTCTTGATGCTTGTTCTTATGTAGCTGGAACAAATTTCTTCTAGCACACTTCGAGCAACTTTCGCGCTCGAGAGAGTGGTTTTATGCTTGTTCTTCTAGCTAGAAAAAGTACGGAAACACGTTCTAGCACATTGCAAGTTACTACAATCGAGTACGGAAACAGACCTAATAGCTACAAGAAACAACACGGTAATGCGTTCGTGATTTCGGCATGAACTTAACCAACAAACAAGCCTAAGAACGTCAGCAGCAACTGAAGCTTAAATACATAATTTTTTTCATACATAAATATGAATTTTTCCTTTAATTTTCAAAACAAAACAAAAAATAACTAATGTGTCTTAGTGTATATTATCCATAGGGGGTATCCATTAATTACGTGAGGTGATTTTTAGCGATTTTTTGACCTCTTCTTCCCTCCTAGTGAGATATCGTGAGATTTGGCTCGATCTTCTCCTCCTCCTCTAATCTCACGTGAGATTGTTCAAAATGAGTGTTTTCAGTGTTAATAGGTCTGTTCCCGTACTTTTTGGATTAAAAATAATAAAACTGTCAGAAGCGTGAGACTTACTCTCTCACTGTCAATAATCTGACAATAATAGAGCAGAACACAAAAACATACGGGAAAGCTTTTCGGACTAAAATTGTGTAAACTGTCGAACAAAGTCGTTTATCAAAAACAGATTTGTTTGTTTCATCTCCAGCGCTTTTGCACATGTTTTGGTTTTTATTCCAAAAGCTTTTATTAATTTCAAAGAGTTTTTATTTTCAAATTTCTTTGCTAACTTGTAAACAGTTGATTTTAAGTACATAGTTTGACACTTATACCATTTTTGCCAGAAGAAATTTCTTGGACTAAATCTTGCAACTTTTGACGGCGAGGGGAAATTACTGGAACTAGCATTTACATGTGATTTTCAGTAATATCATCTGCTCCTTCAACCTCGCTCTGATTTAGCCACACTAAACCGTTATCGCTTGCACACAGAAGCTTCGTAACTCTACTTAGTCGACGGGCTACTACTTTGTGGCGCTCGCATAACCGCAATAAATATTGTGTTAAAATTGAGTTATATTTTAGTGGAGAAACACGTTTTACTCAATTTAACCCAATTATCTCATAATTCTACACTGTTTCTTGTGGATAAAAAATTATGTAATCTTTGCGAGAGCGCCTCCTCTCCCCACGTGAGAGTGAGTGAGATCCGGCTTAACCCTTAAATGCATGAGGCCCCAGTAGGACACTGAGTTACCCTAATGAAAAATCGTTCACTTAACACAAATCAGGCATTCATTTTGCTGGAAAATTAACCATTTTCCCGGAAAAGCGGAAAAAGGACGATTTTTAATGACTACCATATATGGTACACTATGCATTCTATACATTCTTGCAATAAAATATAATTTATTAAAAATTTATGTAAAAATAAATACAACTAAATGGAAAATTAATGAAAAGTGAATGAAAATAACAATTTTAGTTGTGTTTAGTGCAAATATAATCCCTTTATCCTTCATACTATGATAGTTGACGAAACAATTGCGTTTTTCGTTCAAGCAAAGGTAAACATTGCACTTTCCACATTTACAAATGGGACGGTGGTTGTTCACTTGTTTATCTTCACCACCACATTTTATATTTTTGCACCGAGCTCGTCCGTCAATAACTGGCAAGTGATCCATATCATCAAGTCGCAGATCCTTAGCTGGCTGATGTTCGTGTTGAACTCGAGGGAGTGACAAAGTCATGTTTGGCCGACTACATTTATTTTTATTTTGTGTCACGTTTGTCTGCACGTAGAATACCTCCAGACGGAACGCCTTTTGGGTTATCGGAGTTGAAGGGTTTGCTTTTTTAAAAAGTAGCCATGCAGCTATCATGCATAGGTCGAGTAAATGGTGGAATATTATAATATTCCATTTTCAGCATTTTAATCCAATTTTTAGACGACCCAAAGAAGAATCCATAAGGTCTACACCGCCCATGTGTAGATTGTATTCTTTGATGATTTGGGGGTAAGGGCTTGTGATTACTTCGTGGTGCTTTCAATCCCATCGTTGAACAGAAGGGACGGCAACATCAATACCATGTTCACATAGTAATGGTTTTATGCCAACAGAAGTGGAAACAAGGTAACGACTTCGTTATCTTTCCAGGATATTGATGTCAACTGAACACCTTGAATATTTTCTGTGAACTCTGCCAAAACGCCTCTGTTAATTTTCATCGTAGCCCTTGGGTCAAAAAGCTTACAATTGTTTATTCGGTTACGATTGATGGTTCCAATGCTGTGATTGCCTTGGGTCCTCAGATAAATCAGCAATGGTATGAACGTTATCCAGATAGACGATGTAATTTTTAAAACGGCGAACTTAACGGGTCATACGTACTACAATATTCGTAGATGCTTTCAAATCAGGTTCTCCTGGTCTGAGTGATGACCTTCTTCAGTGTAAATTTCAAACTTGTACATAAAGCCGGTTGTATCGCAGAGCGAAGAATTTAAATCCCCATTTTCTTTGGTTTATTCAGGAGATAATGTTTCATATAATGCCCAAATTTTGTGGAGCACATCTGTTCATCTATCGATAAACGAGGGAATTAAACATTGACCTTAATTTAAAAAAAACAATTAGGATTTTCGTCATTGCACTTATCGTTGTTGTTTATATGAAGGTACTCTCTAATCTTCTCAAACCGATTAGCCGTCATTACATTACGCACTGCATCAACTCGATTCTGTCTATTCCAATAATCTTTCACACAAGGAAGTTTGTTATAGGACATATAACATCAGTGGAAGTTATGTCAACAACAACGTTCTTATATTTTCACCATTCTTCGCGCACATGGCCCGACTTGTCATTCTGGTCAATGTGAGTATTTTTGGCATGCGGGTCGAAGAAGCCACAATTTTATTCCTTTTTCGTGGAGGTGAAGAGGTCTCCTGCCTCACCATGGACAAATCAACTTCATTTATCGTATCAACATCAGGAACAGTAATTCCAGAAACTTCAAGAATAGAGACGTACATTACATCATTGTTAATAAATATGCTAGAAATTATACCTTCATCCAATATGGCGTAAGTGGTTTCGGTGCGATTTTTCCCGCGTAGTGGCATTTCATCAATTTGCCCAATCTGTCATCAGCCCATTCTCTTTTTCGTCATCAGACACAGATCACCATTGCTTGGTATGCCCACCAATTCATCAACGCCGTCATCATAAAGCATATCCGCCGCTTTCACTCCGCCGCACGAGTGCCGCCGCTTTCACTCATCGCTCATAAGAATGCCGCTCAATGATTCCAATGATTCTAGAGTCATTCCTTATGATTCTAAAGTCATTAAGGGAAATCGCATGCAGTGTTTCCGCTGACATATTTTATATAATACCAGCGGACTCGGCAAATGTATGAAAATAAATCTTCAAATAGTATTAAAAAAAATATTTAAATGCATGTACTTAATAAAAAAAAATTTTTAATATTATTGATAGGAATTAGTGAAAAATTGTGAAAATATTATTGAAAAAAAAAACATATTAAACATTTTTGGAAAAATTTTAAAAGCGGCAATCCTGTTTATTTTGAATTGCCGCTTTTCTTATGGCATCCCTTAATATAAAGGTTCTCAGCAATTCATCATTGCAAGTGTGAAAGTGAATTGAAAAATGGATTAAAATCAATACGTGTGTTTCCGTACTCTACACTGTGTAAGATTTATGTAAGTTCAAACTGAGAGAGTAAAAATTAAATGTGAGAATAGTTGCAAAAGTACGGAAACAGTTTCTAGTAAGTTTCAAGCACAAAACAGCTGATTTTGACTGCAGACATGTCAAACGTAAATTGCGCCAATTAAAATTATCGTCAATTTGTTTGTGAAGTTGATGCTTGGTCTTACTTTACTCGGAGTCTTGAGTTCTAGCACTCTCTGTGCACTATGTGTGCTCGAGAGAGCGGTTTTATGCTTGTTCTTCTTCTCCCATTTTAAGCACAGAAAGTACGGAAACAGAAAATAGTGTCCCACAAGTTACACAGTGTGAGTACGGAAACACACCTAATACAATAGCAACAAGGAACAAATAATAGACAACATACAAGTATAAAGTTTGCTACAATTTAATTCTTTGAACTCTAGCGATCCTCAACTTAGAAGCTGGCTATTTATCTTAATCAACAAGTAAAACACAAAACAAAAGTAAAACAAGGAAAACGCACGCCAATACTGAAGTTCACGCAAATCATTCAATGGCTCTAGAGTCATTGAGTGTGCTTAGAATTCAGCAGTCTTTCTAATGAGCGATGAGTGAAAGCAGCGGCACTCGTCGCTCATCGCTGTTATGAGAATGCTTCGCGTGGAAGTGGTTGTTGTTGTGCGCAACTGCACGCACTCGCACTCGGTTTTTGACGAGTGATTTAGAATAGTAAAAAAACGATTCGCTACAGGTCTCTGGTCTGAATAAACAATAAAAAATTACGCGATGCGGAAATGCATGACCATATATGGTACAAGTGAAAACTGTATAATTGCATGATTAAAGACATGTACCATATATGGTACGGTATGCATTAAAGGATTAAAACCCCGCCCCCCTCAAAGCCTCACGGAATTAATGGACGTCCCCATACCTACTACAGTTTCAATAAAATTTCAATAACCATTTTACTTGAAGAAAATAAACTTGGCTATTTTGGTTCTGGCGATTAAGTTTTTGAGATTTTGAATTGAGATATTTTGTGCTCTGGAGATTTTAGCTTTGGAGATCTTAGCTTGGAGATTTTGGTTTGGATATTTTGTCGTGAATATTTCGTACCCAACCCTTTCCAAAATTTACTTGAAAAGTCGGATAACATAATTTTCTATATGTTGATTATTTTCCTTAAAGATAACCTTAACTAATAACAACTTGAATTAATTCAACTCAATTTGACAGCATTGCCGGCTTTGGGACACACAACTTTAATATCGACGAAAACGGAACTGCTGAGTAAAAGAACTGCATTAAAAGATGCTTACGGACAAAAATCGTCGTATGGAATTACAGTTTTATTACCAACAGTCAAATATAAGTATCCAATAGCTGTTGCCTTTATATTGATAACGAAATTCTTTGAAGCATTTGCAGCAAATGGCATCAGAAGTAAGACTTCTTTTAAACACATACCCACTTTGAAAAGGTGCTCTTTAATTCTAACTCTATTTAAAGCTATACTGGCTTTATACCTACGAGATGATTTGTACTTCAGCGAAAGTTTCTCCACCATCATGTTGCATATTTTCAACTTTTTTGGACAGTTCTGTCCCATCTTTGGTGCCATACTGGCCGATAGTTACTTGGGCAACATACGCACAATATCATCGTTTTGTTTTCTCTACGCACTCGGTTGGATTCTTTTGATTATGACCTCGTTGCCGTCAATAGGAGTGTCACTAACGTATGTGCTATAACCAATTATTATGGATTTGTTAATTTTTTTTTTTTTATTAATATTTCTCTAATCAAAATTTCAGCTTCCTAGTATCGGTATCTTTGTTGCTTATTGCCATTGGTAATGGCTCGATTAGAGCGTGCATTACATCCCTCGGAGCACTGCAGTTCAAAGTGCCAGAGCAAGCACGTCAACTGGCGGAGTATTTTTCTCTTTATTACTTTGTTTACTATTTTGGAATATTCTTGAGTAAATTGCTGCCACCATTTGTGCGTGCTGAGACGCAGTGTTTCAATAAAACTGGTTGTTATCCAGCGGTGTTTGGAACTTTGGGTTCATCATTTCTGGCGTCTTGGAGTGAGTGAGCTTTCACTTGTAGAAAGCTGCTTATTTTCGTTTTTTTTTTTTTAATATTTTTATTTTTCCAGTCATATTTTCATTGGGTAGATTTTTCTACAAAAGCGAAAAACTATCGGAAGAGAATATTTTGGTTAAATTTTATGGTTGCATCAAGCATGCTCTGGTCGTCAAGTGGAGCTTGGGCGCTAGTGATAAAAGACCAACATATTGGTTGCATAATGCAATTGGACGCTATGAGAAAAGTTTTGTCAATGATGTGGCGAAGGTTTTAAGGGTAAGTGTTTGAATTTTTGTTTCGCATGGAGCTAACTATTTATTTTTTTTTGAGAAAAATTCTTTGAGACATGCTTTTATTTTTGTAATGCTTAACCCTTAATAGATAACCAAGCTCTTCTTGCCGTTGCCGGTTTATTTTGCTCTATTGGCACAGCAAGATTCAAGCTGGACTTTTCAAGCTGCCATGATGAATACCACGATTTCAAATATAACTATACAACCGGATCAGGTACATAACTTTAAGCCTATTTTTAAATTCCCTTATACTTGAATTGTATTATTTTTGCAGGCCAAGGCAATAGGTCCGATTTTTCTTTTCATTCTTATACCGCTATGGCAATACATTTGTACACCGTTATTAAAATTTTACTTTAACTACGAATTGAAACCACTGCACAGTGTAACAGTGGGTGGCATTTTTTCAGCATTTTCTTTTATATGCGCTGGTGTATTGCAGGCATTTCTTTATGCAAGTTTTTTAACAATTTGACTACATAAATATATTTTTTAATAATGAAAACAAAAATACTCTTATTCTTCTAGGACCTTCCATATAAATCTGTTAGCATAGTCTGGCAAATTCCTCAATTTCTGTTGTTGATGCTGGGCGAACTTTTACTGTCCATACCGGGTCTACAGTTTGCGTTTACAGAAGTAAGTAACGTAAATATACAGACATAGGTTTTTACTATTTCGAAATGCGTTTATTAAAAGGCGTTCATCTAATAAGTCCAAAATTGCAAGGAAGAACTTGCTTAACTTTCAAGTTTTTCAAGTTTTGATAAAAAGATCTACAGTGTCGGACAAAACTAAAGCACGGACACTACTAGTTAGCAATTCAGTCTACAAAAGTACTAAAAATTTGTAATTACTTGTTTTACTTTTATTATAAATTATGTAATTATATCAGATTGAATAGTCGAAATGCAATTATTTATTGCAAATACATTTTTTTTTACAATAATGTTACTAGTCACTCAAAATTGCTGCAACAAAACTAAAGCACATAATCTCAGTCACTCATTGTTTGAGTGCATTTCAAGTAAAATGCCGTTAAAGTACCGTTTGAATAAAACCAGTTATTGGTAAAGCAAAATAATTTCGCTTTGAAAAAAATTAAACTTTTAAATCAGTCGGTACTGGCTAGGATAACCAGACAATTTAAAAAAAAATTTATAAAATGACTTGAAATAAGTCTTCTGCTTCATTCAGAGAAAAAATTGTAAACGAATTTAAAAAAGGCGAATCAGTGACAAGCATTGTCAAAAAATGTTGAGTAGACCACAGTATTGTATCCCGAACTTTAAGTTGTTTTCGTTCAACTGGTTCCTTAGAAACATCGTATCAAAGTGGCAGACCACGAAAGACAGCGAAACATGAGAACAAGGGAATTGTTCGGACGATAAAAAAGGATCCCTTTATATTAGCGAGATATATTCAAAGTGAACTGCATTTAAATATTCACTTAGATCCATCCAACGACGAGCTGTGGACGGTGGCTTACGAACATACAGGAGCGTAAAAAACCCTTTATTTCTCCAAAAAATCCGTAAAAAAGTACGGCAAACCGTACTATTTTTAATTTAAGGATTTAAGCTAGTACGCAGGCCAAAAGGACAACGCCTAAATCCACGTTACTCGACGGGTTCTGTGAAACACGGCGGAGGCAACGTAATGGTCTGGGGATGTTTTTCCGGTCAGGGAATCGGCCCAATTCATAGGATCAACGGCATAATGGATCGTTTCATATGCAAGAATATTTTTCAAGATGTCATGTTACCTCATGCGAAAAAAGAAATGCCGTTAAAGTGGATCTTCCAACATGATAATGATCCAAAACACACTGCCAAATGTGTAAAGGAGTGGTTATCGGTAAACAAAATTGATGTTTTGGATTGGTCCGTTCAATCACCTGATCTCAATCCAATAGAGAATCTATGGGAAATTGTAGATAGGAAAATTCGACTCGAAAACTGCAAAGGAAAGGACTCTCTCTTCACCCAAGTGGAATTGGCATGGAAAGTATTCCAAAAGACGTTTTAAATAAACTAATAGAGTTTATGCCTCGCAGATGTGAAGCAGTGCTAAATAGCAATGGTTTCGCCACCAAATATTAGAAAAAACTACGTTTTTCTTGTATACCCAAATAATGTGCTTTAGTTTTGTCGCTGTAATTAGTCATAATCTTTCCTTTATTTTAATATTTTTGTTTAAAAAAAGATAAGCATAAGATCACAAGAGTTGTGCTAAGTTTTGATTATTGCTTATACATTTTTTGAGACATGGTCCAAATTGAGAATTTTCAACTGTCTTTTAAAAAGTAGATATAATTGAGAAAATTAATACAAAAAGTAAACATTTCACTAATACAATAATATTAGTTTTAAATTTAACATACATATAAAGATTTCTTGCAGTTTATTAAAATCAAAGTTTAAATTAACTAAGCAAAATTAAAATTTTTTTTAATAAGTTCAACGGTTGAAGCTTGATTCTTTTTTGCTATCTTACACCATTGGTCCCTAGCTGGTGTATAATTATTTCAACCTGTGTGAAGCCTAGTTAGAGTTATCGTAAAAAGTCAAAATATAACTTTTCTCAAAAACTATTTCAACGACTTTAATCATATTCAAAAAAAAAAAAAAATATATTTAAAATATTTAAAAATTAAAATTTTTAAACTTCAATATTTTTAAATTTTCGAAATAATAAAAAATTCCTTTAAAAATGCCGAAGTTTAAAAATTGAACTGTTCCATTTTTTCATAAAAATTTGATATGACTGAAAAAAATTATCCAATTCCCAATAGCAATCACCATAATTTTTTTTTACAATTTTTTCAGTAAAGGAATCGTCTCCGATAGAAGCAATATTTAAATATTAGATGATTTTACAGAACCCATAATTCGAAAACTAGTCTTTGTACAGAACCACGAAAATATCAAAAAATGAGTTTGTTTAAAAAAATTACTCGGCTGGATTATTTTTTTTTTAAAGAATTAAACAGTAACTTTTCTTAGATATTTAAAAATCTTTCAGTCGTGGGTTTAACTATAAATTATTTAACATAATAAAAAATAATTTTAAAAATGCCGAAGTGTGAAAAATATAATTAATTTTTCTTATGAAAATTAGGCAACATGATTTAAAAAATCATCAATTTCCCTATATCAAGTCCCCCTACCATTGAACTGTAGAAAATGTTTTAAAATTATTTTTTTATTGAGAAATTTTTTTCGATCGATTTTATGTGGCAAGTTGGAGAGTTTAGATGTCTTACATACCAAGAAAGCCACAAAATAGAATGAGCAAACATCTTCGTTATCCGCTTTACGCGGAGTACTCCATAATGTGTTTCAATTCATGGAAAAATATAGTTTCTGCTCTTTAAACCAACATTTTGTTTGTGTTACACATCACACCACCGATTTGAAAAAGACCAAAAAAACCATATTTGAAATTTTTGGTCTTCATAAATTTCTCAAAATATTTACCAGCCATGAAAACACTCACTTCGAATTGGTTCTTCTGGAAGGGTTAGACCAATCAAAAACTTAATTTCTTGCAACTTTTATTGGAGCAAATAAAAACGTGTTACACATCACCCCACTTCAGCCTATAGATTAAAAAATGTATTTTTCAACATAGTTCTCTTGCAGTTTAATACAAATACAATTAGTCCAACTTTTTTCAATTTATTAAGCCTTCTTTATAGTACAATTTGTCTAACCCTAAAAAAACCCTTTAGTTTCCCATTCGGGTCAAATCTCTTTCCTCCGAGGCATTTCTTAAAGTTCGGGAACACAAAGAAATCAGAAGATTAAAAATCTACAGATGATACGGATGAAATAATTCACTAAATTTTAGTTCACTTTTTTGTAATGAATGATTCGATGGACTATCGTGATTAAAAAGAACTTTTATAGCCTTGAAATTAAGTCGTAACAAGAAGATATATTTTGTTTCAAGGTGTCCAAATTCCAAACATTAGTAAAATAATTGTATGTATTTTCCACAAAATTTAAATCACTTCCTTAAGAGACTAAAAATTTAATTTCTTCAATTACTGTCGGTGGTTTCTGAAGTTATTGCTTATTTTCTGACCATTAGACATTTTGTAAATGTGCGTTGAGAAAGCCATTAATGTATTTCTTTGATATTAAATGCCCTTATTAATATATTTTTTTATGCAAATATTATTAAAATAATTGTATTATTTTATTTACCTCCACTACAGGCGCCACCATCAATGAAATCTGTACTAACAGCGGCTTGGTTTTTGAATAATGCGTTTGGCAACTTAATTGTTGTCATAATAACAAAGTTAAACATATTTAGTTCACAGGTAAAATCAACAACGTGGTATTAAAACTATATTAATTGACATATGCTTTATTTGCAGAG
This sequence comes from Coremacera marginata, assembly GCA_914767935.1. Classification (NCBI taxonomy): domain Eukaryota; kingdom Metazoa; phylum Arthropoda; class Insecta; order Diptera; family Sciomyzidae; genus Coremacera; species Coremacera marginata. Next base: position 45,837,454 of record OU612043.1, read on the forward strand.
TGCCGAATATCTATTCTATAGTGTGCTGATGTTAGTGTCCATTATTATTTTCACATTACTTGCCTACGACTATGTCTTACATGAGCGCCTCGGTAGCTTTTATTCACATAATGATCTCATAACGCCGCCAGAGAGTTGTCCACTTAATGAGAAGAAACTCTTTACCAGCAGTTTAGAAACATTGCCTGAAAATATAAGATCGTTCCATGACAAGGACAATATGCCGAGTACAAGTGCTGCAGCCGTTGGACTCAGTGGCAGTGTTTAAAGTAGTTATGCAGATTTTTTTTTATACATTTTCATTAATATCTGCGTTCTGGCTTTTTGTATAAATTTATTTTGTTAGATTCCATCATGAATATGTAAAGACGATATAAAATGGACGGCATTAAGCAGCAAAATATAGAATCACAATCTACATAAACAGTTATTTATCACATCATAAAGGCGCATGTTAATTACTCCAGGATTTTAAACAGATACTGCAGTTCAATGATAGTATCGTCAGGCAGATCAGTGCAATGAATGCCGTTGAGAACTTTGCTAACACCAAATTTGGCGCGCAGCGTATTCGGACGTAGCAGTTTAGCGATTTCCTAAATGCAAAATATACAATATTTAAAGAAATGTTTTGTCAGATTAGAATGAAGTGAATTATATATATGGTATTTGTAATTATTTTATTTTTGTTTTTTTTTTTTTATTGGACACATTTGAGTACTCACCGGATCCATTGGTCCGCAAAAGTTACGGAATTCTTCATACGTATTCTTATTCTCATCAGCACAGACCAATTCTAAAGCCATGCAAACGCCACTCGCCAGCTGTGCAACCATCGGCTGGTTATGGTAAATATAAAAGGTATATTTAGACATTTTTAGCATTGACCACTGATCACGCTATACCAACCATGAACTCTGGTAGAATACCACGATAGACCTCATAAAACTCCTCGCAATTTACGCGTTCCAATAAGTTCATGCGTAGTGCCGTTATTTTAAAACCATTGCTCGTTATTTCAGCTATAATTTTTCCCAAGTTTCCTTATAAAATTTGTGATGATTAATAGTTTGAAGTTAATTATGATTTCATTTTCTACAATTATGCTTACCTTCTTTAATGCAATGTGGTTTTATGACAGCTAATGTTGAGTTCTTCAAACGACACGTTATTTGCAGGCCACTTTTGGATTCAAAAAAATAATTCAGCGCCTGAAAGATATGCACATAAAGAATCTTAAAAATGGTAATTGAAGAAGTACTCACTCTAGCGGCATCTTCATCGGATTGTGAACAATACATGCCATTACGCATATCTTCCTTTTCGAAGAGCGCTATAAGCGGTGCTGGCATGTTTGCGGCATTGCATTCTTTATGTTGGCTCTGACAATATTTCATTTTTTCCACACAATTATCGGCAATCAATTCAAGACCAATGCATGGCCCAGACAAAAGCTGATTCATCAGCACACTTAAAATTAATGCATGTAGTGTTATGTTAATAAACGTACCCCAAATCTTACGCTAAACTTACGAAACTTCTACGTCTCCCTTGTCGCTTCTTGTTTCACCAAGAAATGATTTGACCTGCTCAGCTGTGAACTGCACCATCAAGCCTTTATTAATGCTAAAATTGCTGTCGACTAAAGCACATAAAACCATGCCGAGATGTGGAATGATACTGTTTTTAACTAATATAAACGTTCTGAAAAAATCAAGCTTAAATAAAGAATGATTGCTTCAATACATAAACTTACTTCATGCGAAATTTTGCCAAGGCATTTTTGGTAAGTTCATCACCATAGTCTATTATGTCAAATTGTCTACCGAATATATTAATTTTGGAACCCACAAAAAAGTCACGTTCTGTTAAATCCTGCATTTTTGTGCGTCGCAAAAACATTCTCTTGTTGCGCTGATCAAACTTTAGAAGGCATGAATAAATACTCTATATATATTTATATATAAAAACGGAACACTACAAACCACTTCAAGCGCATTGTCAGTCATAAAAAAGTTTATGATGAATGTTCGTATGATGGCGGCCTCCTCCTGATACCACTCGGCAATAAAGGACAAACGACGATTGTATGTAAGCGCCTGAAAGTAGAAAGGCAATAAAGAGTTAAGCTAACTCTGGTGTTCAATATTTATTTACCATTTATATGCAAACGCTATAAAATCTTATTAAGTTAATACATTCAATATAAAAAATATTTTCTTTTAAAACGTTCAAATCTCTAACGAAAAATTGTAGGTTTGTTTGTTTAGTCTCGTTTCTACGGCAACAATACAAGCAACAGCTGTTGAAAAAGTGCTGCCAAGTCGGAGTAAAGCATTTAGTGTTGTTAAGCAAAAAAGCTGTAGTATTTTGTATTGAGATTTTTTACTCTTTTATAGCATGTTCACATACAGGCCGAAAAGCCGCTTTTCAGCTGAAAAACCTCTTTTCAGAAAAAGGTGTTCACACTTAAAAAGCAGCTTTTCATTTAACAGACAGAAGCCATGTTTGTTATAATAGCGATTTGTTTCATTGTGATTGATTTAGCAAATAAAATTCTTAAAAATAACTTTTCTTCTTAATTCTTAATAACTTTTAATTTTTGCCTTGGTTTCAGCTGCATTTATAAGAAGCCCATGTCGCTGGCCATTTTGAAATATATGTGCGTGTTTTTGCGTGCACCGCGAAACTCCTCTGCCTCTTCTCTCACAACACCACAAATATGATAGCAAACAGATGAAATGTCAAATATCAGTGACAACTTGGATTTTTGTAATAGATTTTGACTTTACTTCAACGAACAGACTTCCGAACCAGGGTTGTTTTCTAACTTTTCAGAGTTTTTCGCTGTAAACCAAACAAATATCAGCATTTCATTTGACAGTTCTTCTATGGCGAAAAACTTAATATCATGTAGCTTTTCAGCTGAAAAGCCATTATTGTTCGTAAAGCGGATTTCGGCCTTAGTGTGAACATACTATTACATTCTTTTGATTACTTTTCCGTTGTACTTCGTTGTACTTTTTCACGAATGTGTGAAAATCTCCCTGTCATCCATTCTGTGCAGACAATTACTGAGTTTCCATGAGAGCTAACTCGGGGTTAAGGCCCAACCAAAATAGACGAGTTGCCCCGTAACGAGTAGAGACGAAATTGTTCTATTTAACGTAATTCAATGCTGTTGCCCAAAATGAACAAACGTAATGTAATGAAGCTTGACGAAACAGCTTGTCCATTCGTTTTGTTCCGTAAGCACCGAACTGCTATCGTCTCAGCTAGTCACACGTTCGGCAAGTTGCAACCGTCTCGTTTCGTCTATTTTGGTTCTGCCTTTAGGGTTTTCGTCGAGTTGATAAAATGGCGTTGCTAACTCGAAAGTGTTTCCATGCACAGCATCGAGCCGAGTTGAACTCGTCAAAGGTCGCATTCAGCGGAGTCAATAGTTGTGAACTATTTTGATAGCGATAGCTTAATGAGCGATGTTTTTCTCTAAATGTGTTGTTACTCTAAGCGCTAGAAAAGTTTTCAAAGCTTAGATTTTATAGAGTTTAGAATCAAAGTATAACCCTTAGCTCGTACACTTGGGCTATTACCATGTTTTAAAAGGAAAATAATATATATCTCTCATTATGTCATCATTAATTTTTTAACGCTCAGTAAATTTTAATCATTCAGGTGTGCTTTCGTGTTGATCAGTCGTGTTGTTATTTAAGGCGTTCTATGAAAAAATAAAACATAAACTTGTAACTACAAGGTAGCCCAAACAAGTCAATAGTGAAAACTCAACGTGCTTTCAAAAAAATAAATAAAGTGAAAAGTGCGCCTTCCAAGAAAACAATTTATCGTTTGTATGAAAGATTTACAACTGGTAATACTCTTGGTAACCCAAAGAGGCCAAATAAAAAGCGACCAAGGCGATCGAATGAGAATATTGCAGCCGTACGAGCCAGTATTGAGCAGTCACCAACAACATCCCAAAATCGCCGTTCTCAGCAGCTCGGCATTCCCCGATCCACTTTACAACGCATTTTACGAGATATCATATTCAAGAAATGATGTAAGCAAATCTACTTGAACCCAATTAAATGATATTCATGACGAACAGACAAAGAATTGTGGTTTCTTTGATTTATTTAAAAATAAAATGGGCGCTTCGAATATGGGTAACCCTGTACATTTTTTGAGGTGTACCAGTTAAGGGTTAAAGCACTCAACAGTTGTGTTCATGTAGCATAGAATTTTTTGGCTCGATTAAATGGCGTCCAATACCTGTAGCAGAATTGCCAAAAAGTTAACGATAATAATTGTGATCCAGATCACAAAATATCTAAATAATTTGAAATCTAGATAGCGGATTGCAAATCTGTCAATATATATATACGTGCAACATATTTGCAATTCACGTTACTACAATTATATGGGAAAAAATACATTAGCAGCTAATGTGTGCTAGTAGATATTTTTTTACTAATGGCACGAATAGTTTACACAGTTTCAATGGCAATTATATTTTCATTACTTCAAACAGTATATACAAAAAATTAAATGGATAAACTGATTATAAATCGAAAAGTTGGTGCTAGATTTTTTCTAAAAATAAATAAATCCTCAATTTGTTTTTGTTAGGGCTTGCATTACTTGGTTTTGACATTAAACTCCCAAAAGCCGGCAGCGCTGTCGCGTATTATAATACCTGGATAAATATACCTTGCGTCTAACGAGCGAAAAAATTATAAATAAAAAATTTGGAAAAACGCTCCGAAGGATGTGCAGAGCTGAATGGAGATTATGTTGAAAAATAATCTACCCAAAAAATTGTCCACTTTTTTCTATGGACTTATTAAATTACTCTCCTAAAAATCTTTCAAAAAGAGATCAGTTATCAAGAAAACTCAGAATATGGCTATTACACTATTTTGAATTTTCGGAGCTTGCAGTGAATTAAATTAATATTTAAGGGGGAAAACGCATCGAGAAATTTCGATATATATGAATTTTTTTTTTTTGCTTTTCCTCTTAAGAATGTCTGATGAAAGCCGCATGCAAAAATTCGAAAAAATAACTGAGTTATGTCCAATTTAGTTAAGGCGTTCAGAATGCTTTTTATTCATTGCTTAACTTTCAAATGCGTTTTTCTCCAAATCATGTTTTTGATGTCGGTACGCAAGATATCTCGAAAACTAACGAACCGATCGCAACTGTCTTTTTTTGTGCTTATTCTATACATAACTACCTAGTCTTTGTCATAGAGTTTGTTTTTTAGTTGCTTAGCCTTTTTTTTTTTAAATCAGCGAAATAAGGTCGTACTTTTCTCTAAAAATCGCTATGAAATTTCAAATATCCGCCATTTTGTCAAAAATCAACTTACTGTCCAGTTTAATAATCTTTTTGTTTTTTTGATTTTATGATTACAGTTGAAGAAGGAGTGCGTACCGCAGAGCGCGTTTTATTAACGGTACTTCACGGACCACAGGATTACTCGGCGAATATTGGATATTTTTCAATAAAAAGAATTTTAAATATTCTTAAAAATGTGTTTTATCATTTATAAAAAGAGTCGGTTTGATGACTGCTATAGGTTCCCTTTACAAAAATCCAGAAAAATTATTCTTTCGCCCGGAAACGAAAAAGGGAATTTCCGTTTTTGAGAAAGTAGCTAAGACTTCATCTTCTTATTTTTTCCACTCATGAATATTGACGAATGGAAAATAAATTTGCATTAAAAATTTCCAAAAGTTCTTGAACTTTATCTTAAAAAACGGAAATTCCCTTCCAATTTCGGGCGAAAAAATACCTCATGATAGTCCTGAATATGTGCTCTACCTACACCAAGTTGCATTGGACCTGGGGTTCCCCTACATAAAAAAATGATTAAAGTAAGAAATATTGTTGAAATTATATTAATATACATATATATACTTTGGTTATTTCAACAGTTCCATGTTTTTATATTCCACTACAAGCATTCAGAAACGACCACGTATATTTTGAAATCATATATTTAGTTTGAAGCTGCAGATATTTTTGGTTTAGATCATTCAACTGGAATTCAGATATAGTAACGCAGAACTTTTATTGCAAGTATTTGCGCACCGAAGATTTCGTGGCATTTTAGGGGACAAAAATTTGTTTTGATAATCTTCATTGGAGGTGTTCATACGTCATTCAAATGATTGAATCAATCAAAATTTGTTGTTGCTTTCCTATGGCACTGTTTACACGTCATTCAAATTGAAGGATCATTCAAAATTTGTTGTTGTTTTCCCAGCGAAAAAAAATATGAACTCTCTACGAGAGCGGAAATGAACTTTCTACACTTCATCGCATCAATCAAAATTTTGATGGAGCTCAAGACCTGCATCAATCGATCACAGGGTTGCATGATCAACTTTTCTGGTACTTACAACAACACTTTTAGTCAGCATAGGCCATTCAATCAAAAAATCACGTGTGAACAGCTATTCAATCAAATATATCGAAGAGAGTAAAAGAGAACAAAAAATGCGATATTCTTCATTCAATTTGAATGACGTATAAACTCAGCCTATGTAAAAAAAAAATTAACTTTATCTCAGAGCGAAAATGAACTCCAAAATCTTCTCTCGTCAGTCAAAACTTTGATTGAGCTCCAGACGTGCATCAATCAAAGGGTTGCATTATTTTACTTGTCTGCTTTTTTAGTAGGCAATTATATCAAGAAAAGTAGTTAACTGGAAACAAAGGTAGTTTTTTGAAGAGGAAAAGAGGTGTAGTTTCTTTAGTTCCTGCCATAATTTCATTAATGGTATTCATGCAATGCCGAACATTTTCCGATGCCGAATATCGGAAAATATTCGCTGTTTTTGCATGAGGTACCTTTTTTTAGTTCTCGGCAAATGCCGTATATCAATCAGCTGTTCTTTAAATTGCATTGAAAAAGTGGCAACATTGGTTTAATATTTGTATTAAATATATGTAAAATATTTGAAAGGTGGCATCAACTGGTTGCCGAAAATATTCGGCGCTATTTACGCATCAAAATCGTGCGGAAAACTTGAAACTATGCCGAATATCAGATTCCATACAAATTTTGACAGTTCATATTCGGCGTTTTCGGTTTTTCCGATTTTCGGCATATTCGGCTCGTTTTCGGCATTGCATGAATACCCTTATTAATTCTATTGTGTTTTTTACGGCTTGCATCCGATGGTCATTCAAATGGGTATAATTTCTGGCGTATTGATTTTCTAATGTGACCAATTTTAATCTTAAAAAATCAAATATATTTCCGCTGTTGTTTCCACATTGTAAAATATTTATGCACACAAAACAACTTAATAAAAGAAACACCCAAATAGAGTGATGCACACACCACGATATGAATTCACAAAATAGTAGGTAGCAGAAAAGTAGCAAATGCCTGCGTCGAGGCAAGGTTGATTTATAAGGTTGTCGCAAGGAAGAGAGCGAGTACCCATGATTGTCAAATCGAAGTTGACAGCTCATAGAAAATCTGCAAGTGCTTTCTTTTATCATCCGTTTTTCTTTCGTAGTCATTCGCAAAATTGGCTGGTTTTGACAATTATGAGTACTGAGAAGAGAGTGCGATCAGCCCTGCGACAACCTTATAAATCAACCTTGCGTCGAAGCTTCAATCAAAAAATCGTTTGTGAGCAAGCGTCAATCAAAATTTTCCGAGAGAGTTAAAGAGATCTACTTCAATCATTTGACTGATGTGTGAACACCTCCAAACTTTAGCTTTTAGATTATTTTCTTCATGGTAGAATGGTTGAATTATAAGGTTGTCGCAGAGCTGATCGTACTCTCTTCGCAGTACCCATATTTGTCAAACTCAGCCAAATATTGCGAATGAATGCAAAAGAACGGGTGAAAATAGAGAGCATTTGCAGATTTTCTATCAACTGTCAACTTTGATTTGACAATTATGGACACTCGCTCTCTCCCTTGCGAACACCTTATAATTCAACCATGCATGGTAGAATAAATGAAGGTAGCCGCACGGCTGAGAGCCGACTACCATAACTGTCAAAAAAAAAAGAGTAAAGACAGCCTCAGTTTGCCAAGTGACAGAAAGTTTATTTGCATCGATTTTAGTGTTGGGAACAATCGAGTGATTCCAACTATCGATAGTAACTGAATGATTTTAGCTATCGAATGATTTTTTTCACTCATTTGATTTTTGAAGTTGGTATTAAGCCTATCAACTAACTTTCCCGTTACTGAACTTGTTTTGACTGTCAAGTGATGTTATTTTTATTGATTCACTAATTTAAATTACAAAAAAAGGCTTATTAATAAATATGACATGAAAAATTGTCAGTCAACAGATATTTAAAAAAAAAAGGTTTCTATATACTTCATTATAAAGGAGCTGTTCATAAATTACGTAACATGTTTTTGGCCAATACAGATTAGAATTGTATTTTGTGCAGTGATGGGACTAATCGAACATTTATATGAGTGAATCAATTCGATAAAAAGTCTGCGCTGATATTATTTATTTCTTTAAATAACATTTTTAACTTTGGATTTGGTTAGAATGGTTTAAATTTGCTTGAAGCGCAATATTCACACAGAGACGTGTGAATTTTTAGATATCAATTTTTTTTTATTCTAATAGAACATGTTAGAATGAAACTCTAAAGATATAATTTTAATAGCATAAAAGTGAAATTCTCAAATAAAAAAATTCCTGATCATATATAGCAAAGCGAGTCAAGGTACTTTGAAATGAATGTCAAACTTTCTGAAAACGTTTTTCAAGTTGGCGTGCATGATTAAAATAGTATTTATCTGATCGTTCTGATATTTAACCACATTAATCTACACATGTAATCATGGGTAGACTGTGTAGCCCATACGCCAGAGAACCCTGGTTTAATACCCAGCTGGCACACAGTTTTTCAGTTGAATTCATTTTTATGTTCAGCCGTCACCTCTCCGCAGACAATGGCAAACCTCAGAGAGTAAAAACTGCCCTGAAAAGCTATGTTCTCAATAAGCCGTTCGGAGTCGGCATATAACTTGTAGGTCCAGTTCTCTATCATTTGTGTTCAAAGCTCAAAGTCCTTTCAAGGGCTGAAATGGCCATTTATATTATTATATAATCTACACATATTAATGCTCAGAATGACTTAAGGATGAAAAAATCGGCACACAATTTTTTTAATTACAGCATATTTTTTGGAGGCAAAAAGTCAATGTTAGAAAAAACGTCGTAATTTTCTTATTTTTCAACCAAATTTGTTTTTGTAGGTCATTCCATGGCCGCTTTAGTGCTGATGAAAGCCCCCGTTTTTCTTTATTTTTTAAACTTTTCTGAGGACAGTAATCCTGCACGCCGTGATTTTTTGCTGTTTTTTAAAAAAATTGTAGCAGACTACTTTAAAGTTACCTTGAAGCTAGATACTGCATTTTTCTACACCGGATCATATACATACGTAGTCCTACATAGCTCTTCGAAAAGTTGAAGTTTTGCAGATCAAGTAGAAACATGAACCTCATGATTCCTACATTTAATTACCTCAACTCCAGTAGATTGTTTTTCGTCGCTGCTATTAGGTCATGGAATTCATTACATAATAGTATAAAAAGCGTCTCTAATAAAAGTAACTTTAAGCATTTAATCTTCAAACATTTTTCATAGCTATTTTCTTCTTACTCTTTCCATTTCCTCTCTCTCCCTTTATCACACTCTCACTCTAATCTATATTATATTTTTTAGGAAAATATATTTCATTGTCTAAATTTAAGTAATTTAAAGTACCATTTTTGATACGTATAACTTTTAATTGCATTTTGTATGTTGTTATATCCATTGTAAATTCGGCATGCAAAAGAATTCTTCTTATATCCAACAACTTTTTTTGTTAAAATGACGCGGGCCAAAAAATTAAAAAATTTTTTTTGTATACTAAAAGACCAATGAAACATGTTCAAAGTTTCATTAAGATATGTCTGCATTTATTATTAATTTGAAGGTGCTATGTCCCCTTAATACGAAGTTGAATCAGTTTTTCAAAATTAAACTTTTTTTAAATTCTGATTTCAGTAGTATGCAAATTAAGTTGATTTTTGTCTTATTCAAAAGTTTTTCTAAGCAAACGCAAATTTCATATATACATATTTTTGTATCATACATTCAAAATGTATTCGTTATTGCAATTAAAAAAATTTTCGTATAGTTATCTTGGAATATGCAATAAAATTTGAACTTGAACTCTTGAGGTTGAATTTAAGGCACATACTAAGGTTTATTTACGTTTAATGCTAAAATAAAAGAATATAATATTATTTTATGATAGATCAATATCAATTTTTAATTTAAATTACTGTCCCATACAATTTCATCTTTAAAACAAGAAAATTTAATTTCTTTGAATTAGTTAACGCATATTTCTTGTGTAAGTTTGGGTGTGTGTGTGTGTGTGAATGTATATATATATATTAAGATTGTTTAAAGTATGCTTCTGTTTCTTTGTATTTCACAGTAATATAGCTAGTAAATAATCTTGTTTTTTATTATTTCTTGGGTTCTCTCTTTGTGTGGAGCTTTAGTTTAATATCGTTATAAACTAACTACTTTTCCCCCTTGCTTTCCCCATCTTTTTTGTCATTCTTTTCATCTTCGTCGTCGTCGTCATTTTGTGATAAACTTGGAATATTATCATCGGAATCATCGTCCTCGGGCATGAAATCATCGAATTTACTGTTCCAGTCCATAGATGGATTCATTAGATTATCGAATTGGCCTGCACCGCCCATAGGTTCTGCTAAATAGGTAAAATTATTAATATAAAAACTATATAAAGCAAAGAATTTTCTCTATTCTATTACCATCATCCTCATCGTCTGATTCATTTCTCCATTTGCTGAAGTTTGCTTTGAGGAAGTGCAACTTTGTAGTATCAGTTGTAAGTGAAGACCAGAAGGGACCACTTTTTTTCTAAAATACAGTTCTTGTTATATTGAAACTCTTTCGTTTTAAGCTTTTCTTTTTTTTTCTTTACCTTATAAATTGTAAATTCTAGACACCTGCCAATATTCTTACTCGTCACACGCTCAGGATCGACGGGATGTGAGAAATTCAAAGTAACTTCGTATTTCTTGCTGCTGTCCAAAGCATTCACACCTTTAAACTGGAAACTATTCTCTGTTACCCTGCAAAAGTATATTTATGAAATAAATCATTTTCAATTCGTATTTTATAGTTGTCATAACAAATATTCTGTTACTTACTTATGGTCGATGTCCTTGCATTCAACATCAATAATGATGTAGAGTAAATCACTTCTCTGAGCCCAAGATACTGGTGGAGGTATTGTTCTGAAATACAAACAAAAACATATATTAAAGTTAAATTCACTATATTATGGTATTTATTCTAGGGTGTGTTTAATTTTGTGCAATTATATTCAAAATTGCCTAAGGAATACACAAAAGTTCGTAAATTGTTCGTTGTCGGAAACTTCCGAACTACATTGATAACTTTTGAAAGGTTCATCCACTTTTTGCGAATCAAAATTTTAAGTTTACGTATTCTTACAACAGTAATTTTTCATATTTTAAGTCAGAATAAAATTGGTATAGCTTGCATTTAATATATTTTCTAAGCATTCAACTATCAAATAAAGCAGTAAAGACTGCAAATTTTAAATATTTAACCTCCTTAGTTTAGTTAAAAGCAATAAACTAGACAAAAGCTTTACAAAGATTTTTAAATTTGCAAATACTTAACATTAGAAGTAGTGTTCGACCGAATATTCGGGTTCGGTAGATGGCCGAAACCGAAACTTCAAAATCTCATGCAAAGTCTCATATTTTGTATGACACATGACAGACAAAAACTATTGAAAAAATTCTTGATAATAGACCCCAAGCTACTCTATAAATTTTTCTATATAAATTTCATATGAGAGTCAAAAACCTTTATTGTATATTTATATCATTGTATAACTAGACTGATATATCAACATAAAAGCTCCTTGACGCCCAATTTTCCTTGCTGACAGGCTCTATCTTACAGATTGTTGCAATAAGTGACTAACATGAATCGGTTTTAATAACCTCAAAAATATCCCAGCTCTAACAAGACCAAACAGTTTTTTTTAAAAGAAAAAGTGTTTTTGGTGAAGAATTATCCTGGAAAGACATTAGACTAGTTCTGGCTTATACTCTCATCAAATACGCACAATAACCCAGCTAATATGTAATCTATAACTTTCATAGGCCTTCATTCGTATTGAGTTTGGAAACATAGAACTACTAAATATCCCACATGAAAGCTATCTTCGCCTTCTCAGATACAGAGATGAAGGAATGCAAAGAATAACTTTCCTGTACAAGACATTAACCTTATTCTGATTTATGCTCTTTAATGCCTGAAAAAACCTTGGTTGTGCGTATATACAACCACCACAACCTCTTACCCATTAAGAGTTTGGAGACATAGCCTCTGACACGTATTGTAGTTGTTGTTCTTGGCGATATAGCCAAAACGGAACTATAACAAATACATCACAACAAAGCTAACCACACAAAAACTAGGCAAGGGTAACCACCCCTGAGAGGTTATGAGTTCTGGCTCATGCTCTCCAACACAATATACCTGCGCTGTGTATAATCTACATCATCCTTTTTATTCTTAAATGTATGAAATGCTGTTTTCGGCTTACTCTTAATAAAAAAAAAATAAATATGTAGTTTTTAAAGAGATCAATTTAGGTTTTGGCCAAAATTTCTGTTCGGGAACAGTAATTAGAAGTATTGCTTTTTTATTTCGATAAAAGATTCAATTTTGGTTTACGTTAACATAAATGAATATTGAGCAAGAATTGAATTAAGACCTAAAATTTTATCAGCATTCAGCTGAATGAAATTTTTATATGTACCACACCGTTGTTTCCAGTTCAGGGTATATTTCCCTTTTTAAGATGAGAGAAAGGCAGCGGGAGGTGGAGTAGAGAGAAAATCCACTTATTTTATTATGAAATTGGGGAACAGATATTTAAGTATTGTTAATGTGAAAAGTACTGTAATACTGAAAATAAATCCTTGAAATAAAAAAATGTATCAAATCTCATTTGTGTTCAAACATTTTACAACACACACAACACAATTGACCATAAGAAGCTCGGTCAAAGTCCTTTCAAGGGCTGAAAATGGCCATTTCTTTATTTTTTTTACTGTGTAGATCTATTATGTCATATCAAAATTAATGCTTATTGTTATATTGATGAATAAATAATATCCATCCAACATGGCTTCATGTGCGGGAGATCCACAACCACCAACATGGTTCTCTTCTTAAATAATATTATTCATAATATGGAGAATCACTTACAAACAGACGTTATCTTTACAGATTTTGCTAAAGCCTTTCATAAGGTAAACTATAACATCTTATTATCTAAACTTTCAGCTATTGGAATCCATTCCAACATGCTAAACTGGATAAAATCTTACTTACTTAATCGTCGTCAACGCGTTCAAATAAACTATATTACATCTTACCTAATTAATTTAAGCGCAGGGTGTGCCGCAGGGTAGTCACCATGGCCCGTTACTATTCCTGTTGTTTATTAATGATCTCCCGCTAGTAATAAAATACTCCCTTTGTCTTATCATTGCAGACGATCTTAAATTATTTCGCAAAATTAGCTCAGAGCTCGACCGTTCCCTCCTTCAAGACGATCTAAACGCAATATTTGCTTGGTGTGAAACAAACCAATTGCCTCTTAACATCTCAAAATGTAACCATTTAGTTATTGCGAGAATTTTGACACCTCTAGTGGGCAGCTACCACATTAACTCTATACTGCTAGAAACAATTTTCTCTAAAAAAAACTTAGGAATTATTTTAGACCCGCATCTTAACTTTGGTGATCATATTGATTACATTATAAATAAGGCAAATGCCATGCTCGGTTTTCTTATTAGAAATAGCAAGGAGTTTAACGACCCGTACACTCTAAAATCGCTTTTTTCATCGCTTGTAAGGCCGCACTTAGAATATTGCTTCATTATCTGGAACCCTTCAACAACTTTATATTCTGAACGTATCGAAAAAGTTCAACGTAAATTCACCCGATTTATGTTCAATCAACTAAGATAGAATCTGCCTACCTCCCCTATGTACAGTAAAAGATGTGGATTAATATAATATTGGATTAATTGGATTTGACATAATTTGACATAATTGGCTTAAGCACTCTTAGCTGTAGAAGGGCATCTTCAATAATTTTTCTTAGACATTTTTCACCATAACTTAGATTGCAAGGAACTATTGGATAAGCTTAACCTCCACATACCCTCGAGATTTCTTTGTAGTCACTTCCACTGTTATGAAACTTTTCATAGAACTGTCTGCAAAAAATGAACCCCTGTCACGTTATATCAGAGAAGTTAACAAGGTCATAAACTTAATTGATATATTCGTAGATAATTCTAAAGATATATTTAAGATTTCATTGGATAATGTTCTTAGGTGCCAAGTCACGTAATCTAACTACTGTATATCTCATACTCATTTAAAAATAATCTGCTTTGTATTATATCCGCAACATAAACATAAATTGAATTGAATTTAACTCTGGCTTTGTGATTTAAGATTAGACTTAATTTTTAATTGTAAATATTATAGTTGTCTATATGTGCTTGTACTCTGCCTGATGAAATAAATAAATAAAAAAAAAAAATAATAATAAAAAAAAATAATAATAAAACATTATGACAATATAAATAAAGCGCGCTCTTTTTCTGATCGAAAAACACTCTTTGTTCCGGAAAAAATGGTATCCTACACGCAACTCTTCTTAAAGTAATTTTCGAGTTGAGTTCGAACAAGCCGAACAAAACGTTTTTGGATCATTTCTATACGATTACATGCACATTGTAGCTTGGGGACCAAACTTGACTTGCATGCTCTAAGTAAAGACACACAATTGCATAATACAATGTAGTATTTGTAATCATGCTACTGAATTTTTTGGCCAGAGTTTTATTAATCCAAGCATAAGAGATGTTTCATACAAATAGTCAATATGAATATTATAGTCTAGCCATTTGGGGGAAAAAACGAGGTTAACAGGAGAGTTTACCGGGAGTTTTGAAAATGGGTACTTTTATAGATTTTGATGTGCTCTTTCCGAATTTAAACTTTGCTACCTCGTATTTTTGCCGCTCGCACCGTCATATTGGCAAAATGGCGTCTAAAAGCAGCTTTTTTGCTAATATCCTTTTCAACTCATTTAACGATAAAAACATATATGTACCAAATGAAACTAGAGAAATTTCCTACAATTCATGTTGTAACCTTTTAGCGCCGCATTGTATTTCAAATAAAAATATTTTAAATATATATTCAGTGGTGTGCAATGAAATAGAGCCAGTGCTATAAAAATTATTTAAATTAAAAAATCCTAGGAAACTTTACATTTTTAAATTTTGCTTTTAATAGGTAAAAAGGAATAATTCATTTAATTCATATTAGTAAATTAATTAATTTATGTGAAACAAAAACGAAAGAAATTAAAATTCAATGATATGTCCTCTTTCGGCTGTGACTTGAAACAGAGCCATCACAGCCATGACCTGTGATTTGAAAATTTAAAATTTGATGCCCATGCGTCCTTGATTAACCACTAAAGATCATCTTTGTTGGTTGGATGTTTATATTTAAGAGCCACTATAACCACTCGCCATAAATTTTCGGTAGGATTAAGGTCTGGCGACTGTGGCGGCCAGCTTAAAACTTCGATGGTTTTTTGTCTGAACCTTTCTTTGGAACGTGTGTGTTCTTCGATGTGTGTTTCGGGTTGTTATCCTGCTAAAACACCCATCGAACTGGCATATTAATCTCTGCGTACGGCAACATGTTTTCACTCAAAATCCTAGTGTATTGAAAAGTATCCATCTTTCCCTCGATGCGAAATAAGGGACCTGTGCCATTATATGAGAAACACCCCCAAACCATTATACTCCCACCGCCATGTTTAACCGTTTTTATTGTGTGTTGAGGAAGGAATTCGGTATTCGGAAATCTTCTCACACAAAACGCGAAATTAACTTTGGTTTCAGCTGGCCAAAGAATGTTTCGCCAATTGCACGTTGGCCAATCAGCATGATCCTTTGCGTATTGTAATCACTTGCGAACGTTAACTTTGGTCAGGAATGATACCTTCCGAGCTGCTTTAGCCTTCAATCTGTTTTTAATTAAAAGTTTTCGAATCTTTGAAGTGTCCACGTCCAAGGAATATTGTATTTTTGAGAGCGAAAGAGGTCTCAAACGGATCTTTTTTTACGTGACGTAGGATTCGTCTTTGCAAACTGGTACTTATTTTGGGTTGTAACCCTCTGGTTTAATTTTTTTGTGTAAGCTTTATTGCATTCTCAACCATTTTCTTTCTGCAGCCAATACACTGGCATTTCCCTTTGGCTTTTACATTGTTTACGCAAATTTTTAATCATTTTTCGGTTTTCAGGACTGCAGTGCTTGCCTCCTCCCATTTTTAGACCTAATTTTTTGAAACACTAAAATTTATTTTAAAATCATAAAACTGAGAATTCTTACTCACGTTCTGTAGAAAAATTTTATTAAAAAATATCTTTTTTAAATAAAAAATTTTCAATTATATTGGTTGGCTCTATTTTACCGCACACTTTCAAAGCAATATCACACAATCACAATATCACAGATTTGCGAAAAACAAACGCGCTATTGTACTCAAAAACAACTATACAATATCTATGGGAGAACTAGTTGTTAAACTACAGATGGTTCACAGCATGCCAAGTTGTTACAACAAACTTAAAATAAGTAATATTATCAGCAAGTGCGTGGCTCTATTTCATCGTACATCTCTGTATATTGGTATTTGACTGCGTTAGATCTATATTTAAACTGTCAAATGTTTGGGCGTGCCCCCCGGAATTTGTAAAGGATGCTTGCGAATGATCCGAATGCGAAAATGCGTTTTTTTTTTATATATTAAAAAAAAAAGAATTATGCATTTCGGATTTGCGGGGAAAAACACAAACCATATATTTTGATGTTACATTCGGTGAAGAACCTGATGCTAGACTTGGAAGTACCGAATAATTTAGTCCGGTGCCACCAAATTCACTAGTTTCAAAAAAGCATAAACCTAGGTGTTTGACGCTATCTATACGACTTAAAGCAGTATCATTTATTTTATATTATAAATAAAATTATTTTATTTAAAATTATAAATAGAAACAAATTATTTTTAGAACAAAAACATAAAAGGATTTTAGAACAGACGGTAGTAGATCTCAATTATCTTTAGAATTTATCGTACTGTATATTTTCATACCATCGGCATAAATAAGCAAATGAGAGGGTTCAATGATGTGGGTTGCATCATTGATTGCTAAAATAAACGTAAATGGTACAAGGTGGCTACTCTGAGAAAGACCTGAGTCGGCAATAAATTCAGAAGACAATACGCCCCTGAAACGTATTCAATAAGATCGCTCTACCAAATACGATTTAACACATTACTGCATAATGTGCATTTAAATACCCAAGAAAGTGTAGACACTTAAAACATTCTAGCGCGGGCTAGATGAGATATTGCGCCAATTTTTTTATAGTTAAGAGGAAGAATGAGTCTAAAAAAAAAAAAAAAAACGGAACAGTCTAATTTTCCTTTAGTTTGACAGGTGAAAGATCAGTTTTATTGTGTCGAAAGTTGCTGAGGAAAAGTGCTGCCAAAACTAAGAAAATGGAGAACGGGCACGTCTTCTATGGAAGTAAAAAACCGACAGCGATTTTTCGACATTCCTGGAAATCTCACCTGCAATCTCAATCTTGTCATATCTCAGGTGTGTGATCAGGTAAAATTTTTTTATTTTTTCTATCAACTTCTATGGTCCCCAGGCACATATTACAGAACTGCATCAAAAACGTACGAGCCTATCTATTGGCAGGCTTTAATGGGTTAATCCATTACACAAAATATTGTGGAAATCCCATTAAGCTAATTTTAAATAAAGTACTTTATCAAATGCTTTACTAAAGTCAGGGTAAACACGAAATCCTGCATGTCTAGGATTATACTATTTTTTTGAATAAAAAAATAAAACGTTTGAATTCATATGTCGATAAAGCATTACGTAAAGAATGCTACATAAAAAAGAATCTGAAAAAAATCCGCGATAACGAATTTTATATCCCGAAATCCGAAATTATTAAAATCTATCGTGACTGATAGACCAAATGGTTCCTTTTAAAACGTATCCTCTCAGTAACACATCCTTTTCGCGCAGTAAAATTGTTGAGCAATCTCCCTGCTAGCGTGTTTTCTGGCAGTTTTAATCTGTGTAAATTTAAATCCATCCCCCAACTATGACCCGTCAACCGAATCAACAAAATAATTTCGCAATTATAGGGGCATCCCCTGACTATTTGGATAAGTCTAAAAAAAAAAAATACCAAGTGAAAAGAAAAGTACCGGGATCTAAACATCCCGGGATTTTTACAAACTACCGTAGCTGACAGCCCTTATGTTTACTTGTAGAACTTATTCAAGTGAAAAGGAAATGAAAAATAATTATCATTAATATTCCTACTGATGTTTATCTCAATATCTTGGATGTACATTAAAAAATTGGGCATAATTCTTATCAGCAAATTCAAGATTTTGAAATTTAACGCCAAAGTACAAGAAGTTCCCAGGCTGTACGTTCTGTAACTTTGATATTGTATTAATATATCAACAGGAACGTCCAAAGATGATCAAGTTTCATATTGTTATTCATAAATATTTTTTTGTATATGCCACAGTTAGTGTGAAAAAACGTTTATATACAGCAAGAATGTAAAAAAAAACCATTTTGGTATATTTATCTGACCCTTCTAAACCTTTAACATGATATAAACTTAGATAAATTATGGTTTGTTAAGTCAAAATTATAAAACTTTAACCCATTATCAGATTAGTCTTCCTTGAGCACTTGCAAGAATCTTCGGCTTATTCGATAAACGCTGTTTTATTAGTTCGAGAAGGTGCTTTGCACATAACCTCAAACACTGGTGAATTGCGAAAACTATAAATGATGCAAATACTTTACAGCACGCCACTTCAAAAAAAAAAAACGCCGCCCTAAATCTATCGCATGCAATATACAAAATATTCGACATAGATATCACTTTCCAAACTGCTTTATTTAATTGCTTTAATTTAATTCATCAATAATATCAAGATGGTCGCCGGCAGTGGAACAAAGCACGCTAACATTTAGCCACACATTTTTTGATAGCCTGACGTACCTGCGCTGCGCTATCGCTGCGCCCCATAGCGACGGCAGACCTTCGGTCCATCGAGTTCAAAATTACATTTTTCACAAGCTAATTGCACTCACCCTGTTGTTGCAGACATTTTCCAAATATTTTAAGTGTTATCACGACTTTTTGCGAATGAAGATATTGCTAAATAATAAGATTGTAAAATAGTTTTACAATATTTAAATATTATTTTAATCTCAGACCCGCAAAACAACAGACGACTCCGACTACTTTGTGTAAGAAAAAATTCTTCTTCAGCGGCGCGTTTTGTGCTCTTCTTCGTAGGGTAGCAAATTAAGGAAAAAGGCATTAATGTGAGATCAGCAAGATGTGCTTTTTTAAATTTTTGTTACGCTGCGTCTACACCAGACAATTGTCATAAATATTTCATAATCTGTATTAGTTGTCAAATTATTGTCAGCTGCAAGGAAATTGTCTAATTATGACGTAGGTGGGCAGACAATTGCAAGACAATAAATGACATTTGTTTCGTTTTTGTACGTTTCCTTTGAAAGCGGAAAAAGAATAGAAAATAATAAAAAAATGCGGTTTTTGGTTGTGAAAGATTGTAAGATTAAAAAGTATAGTTTTACGCACAAAGTTTAATTTTTTTCACTGGCACGTTCTCCAAGTGCCACCACAAGCAGCACAAGTAAGTGCAGCGTTCATTTTTTTAACATCCTCCAAGTGCCACCACCAGCAACACAGCAAGTACAACGCAAATTTCTTGCTCCTTTCCCAGGCCAACGTCCTCCAAGTGATACCACTAGCAACACAGCAAGTGCAACGTTAATTTTTGTTAACATTCTCCAAGTGCCACCACCAGCAACACAGCAAGAGCAACGCATTTTTCTTGCTCCTTTCGTTGCACTTGCTTCTGTTGTTAAACACTTATTAAATTGTTATTTGATAAAACACTTATTAGCATAACTTACTCATGCTGCTGGAGGTAGCAATAGGAGAACATGGGCCAGCGAAAGAAGCAGAAAATTTGCGCTGCACTGATTTGTTCTGGTGGTGATGGCACTTGGAGGACGTTGGCCAGCGAAAGAAGAAGAAGGATGTTAACAAACATTTTTAAGAAAAATTTAACTAATGCACCGGGAGATCGTTGGCCAACGAAAAAAATAAGTTTTTTGCGGAAAACTTAACATTCAACTTTCTCACTGCGTTTCTGTTCCCAAATGCTTTTATCAAGTTTCTTAATATTTCTCAGCATTTTTTCCTAGGAAACGTCAAAAATTGTCAGCAAACGTCAAATCGTTGTCAGCTCAATTGTCTGCCTGACAATTGAGCTGCCGACTGAGAAAACGTGAGTGTGTTAGTAAAAAATTTGTGAGTGTATTGGGATTGTTAAGACAAATTGTCTGGCTTAGACGCTGCGTTAGTCCGGGCTTACACACGTCAGCAGTTGATGGCCAACTCTTAAGTTCATGGGTAACCGACTAACGAGGAAAGGGGAAAGAACAGAATTTAACGTACCCATGGCAGCATTATAAGGTAGGGCCAACTCGGAGAGGAATGAAGTATAAAGCAGAATAAAGCGGGCTAGAGCACCGGTTTAACTCGAGTTTATTTATGCTCACGTTTCGCAATTTTCTTTAGGTTAAAATTGTTACAGGCTTTTTTTGCAATTCTAAGACTTCTTTGACATTTTATAATTATTATTACACTGTTTTTATAATATTTTCACTCCAGTTATCACAAGTTTAACACACGCGACCGCACTGTTTGCAACTTGGAAACATAAAATATTTTCTTAATTTTTTATGAATTTAGTCGTTTTAACAACCAACTACCCTTTTCATTAACCACTCTTCGGTGACGCGTGAGAACACTTAGTCCTGGCTTACAGTCGTCAACAGTTGACGGTCAACTCTTAAATTGCTGGGAAAGCGACTTACGAGGAAAGTGGAAAGAACAAATTTGAACGTACTGGTAACTTTTGCGCTTTCGATCCTCATTTGGAAGCTGAACATGTGATTTCCCTGTCTCTCTATAATGCAAAAAATAGTAAATAAATAACAACAACAAAAAACCAAAGTAAACAGAAAATAGTTCTATGTAGTTATACAATTTTATTATTATTATTAACTTACTATTAACTTACTTTACAAAATCTGTATTACAAACATTTGCTGCAGTTTCCATATCTTAAAACTTAATTGTAATATAGCATTAATATAACTCTCTTATGGTTTAAAACAAAACCACAAATAAAAGTAACTAATGAGTTTTAAGGGTACTATAGACGAGAAACTAATCGCAAAACTAGTTGATGAAACAAGTTGTGTGTCGATGAGTTGAGTTATTTTTCAGTTTTTCAACCAGTTTATCAATCAGCTAATAAAAATTAAAAAATGTTGATCTATTCGATTTCACATCAACCAGTTCCTCAATTGGTGATGTGTCTGTAGCAAAAGGGGCTTTTAGACGAACGTTCCCCCCGTGACGTGAAAATAGACTCCCCCCCCCTCCCATACGATTTTTTGCTCAGCTTGACATAACTTTTGAGCTCCGTAAATAGTTACACTCAACTGCGAGACACCCTGTATAAAATAGACACAGAGAGAGAACTGCGCTCTCGTCTACTCGGTAATTTCACGCATACACACACAGCATACCACAAAAAACTGTGCAATGTGCAAACTATATATCTATCGTAAGTAGATTTTGTTTAATTGTTAAGAGAAGAGCAGACTCGAAACTAGGGCACTTAGTGAAGGTTATAGAATTCTGAACTAATAAAATATTAAGCCGAGAACTAATTGTCTCGTTATGGAAGAAAGTTTTTTAAGATTAATGCAAACTATCAGCTATTTTTTACTATATTTATATTTTTTCATGTTATTTTTAATAATTTGCCTTATTTTTATTACTTACTTACTTACTTAGGTGGTTGTAACAACCCGTGTCAGGGTTTCGGCCGACCTCATCAGCTCTCGCCAGGCGCCTCTGCTTTGCGAGCACCTTCTCCAATCGGCTACACCTTATTTTTATTAGTTTTCATTAATTTCATATAAATCTGACTGATGTATGCTCTCTGATAGATGCTCAACGTGCTTGGAATGTTTTCCTTGTGTTAAGAGTGCTGAAAACAAAACTCGATCTACCCGCTTCTAACGCTCGGAACATATTTTAAAGCAAAGCTAAAGATGTAGGAAACTTCGATTTTGGACTGTGGGGAGGTCTTGTGGGCCTTATGTCATAATTGTGTCATATACTAACACAAAATTTCAATACAAGCACAAAAACCACAGAAACTCCCTTCAATCATGGGATATCCAAACTCACCATAAATGTGTAAAAGGTTGATAAAAAAAAAGAAACACCCCTCAAACATGAGATATCCTAACTCATATACACAATTCGTGATTTTTGCATAAAAAAGAGAGTTGAAAAAGGTGAAAGCTAAAATAATCTTTTAAAGCCTGAGTATATCATGATATAATAATTTACAAGGTAGGAGTGACATTTTTTTTGTCGATCAGCATTTGTCAAAAACGCATAGAAAAAGAAAAAACGAATAAGCAGCAAAACAGATGACAGACAAATTAAACTTTGTATTGATTTTGATAAGTGTTGATCTGTCACTCTGAGGAAATTGGCTGTTGTCAAGGCCATGATACAATAATTTACAAGGTAGCCTTGACAACTACCTTTTATCTCACGAGCGGCGATCAGGAGTTGTCAAATCAATACAAAGTTTAACTTGTCATCTGTTTTGCTGGTTCTTCGTTTTCTCTTTTTCAATGTGTTTTTGACAACTCCAAATCGAAAACAGAACTGTTACTTATACCTTATAAATCATTATACCATGGTCAAGGCTACCTTGTTAATTAACCAAGTTCATGAAATTTATCTTAGTGATAGTTTTTTCAGCTTGGATTTGGTTCAAGTTAATTCTATTTTTAATAAACTATCAAAATTACTTTATCTAATTTTTATAAATAAGTTTCTTGACTATGAATTATACGAATGCCCATTTACCATTTCTGAATCAAGCATTCATTACCCAGTGCTTGCTTTTGAAAAGTTTGAAAAAAAATATTACGACTTCAAAAACTGTAATTTTGTGACTATTAATCGGCTTATTAATGATATTGATTGGCTAACACTTTTTGGTAGCTTAAATGCTTCTAGTTGCTATGATATCCTTTTAATAAACATAACTAATATTTTTTCTAATAATGTTCCCGTAAGGAAAATAATACATAAGCTGCCATGGTATACCAAGGGCTTAAAAAAACTGAAAAACTTATGCAATAAATTTTTCAATGTGTTAAGAAGTACTGGTAATCTTGACTGTAAAGTAAAATATTTGCACTATTTGCGTGAATTTAATTTTTTAAACAAATTTCTATACAAACAATATGTTCTCAGCATTGAAAGTCGTATATAATCTGATCCAAAGTCCTTTTGGACTTATATTCAATCCAAAACAAATTCTTCTAATATTCCATCCACAATTTTAATGGTAGGATATCCTACTCCGTTAATGATACAGCTAAATTGTTCGCTGATTATTTTAAATCTTACTTTGAAAATACTTTAGCTCCTGCAAACTCTCATGTTGTTGACAATGTTGACTCGTGCTTAAATTTTGGTAACTTAGTTATTACTCCGTCTGATGTTAAAGTTTCTATTGCTTCACTGAAAAACTTTGTTAAAAATGATGTAGATGGTATAAATGCTTTTTTACTGAAACAATGCACTAACTCTTTATCTCTACCAGTTTGTATGATTTTCAATAAATCTCTTAGCTCTGGTGTTTTCATTGATAAATGGAAAGTTTCGCTTATTACTCCTGTCTTCAAAGCTGGCAATAAGCATGATGTACTAAATTATAGACCCATCTCAAATTTAACAAATATCTCAAAACTGTTTGAAAAAATCGTTAAGGATAAAATGTACTTTGCCATAAAAAACTCAATCTGTCCCAACTAACATGGGTTTGTCTCTAATAGATCAACTACAACCAACCTTAGTATTTTTACAAACTACTGCATTACTACTGTCGAAGATCGATATCAACTTGATGTCATTTACTCGGATATTTCAAAGGCTTTTGATAAATTACCTCATGATGTTCTATTGTTTAAGCTTACTAAGATTGGCTTTCATTCTAATTTCCTTACTTGGTTGAGTTCGTACCTATCTAATAGAATGTCGTATGTGGTCATTGACAATGCAAGTTTATCCTCATTTTCAGCTATGTCAGGGTTTCCCCAAGGCAGTATTCTTGGGCCCTTACTCTTTGTAATTTTTATAAATGACATTGCGAAATGTTTCCATACTGCTCAATTTCTCCTTTATGCTGATGATCTTAAGGTGTTCCATAAGGTTGGAAGTTATTTGGATGCTAACAAACTATCGCTTAATCTCGGTAAATGTTACATTGTTTCTTACTATAAACTACATTCACCAATTTTATTTGATTACGTATTTGATAATTCAAAATTAATTAGACTATCAGAAATTCGAGACTTGGGTGTAATTTTTGATTCAGGTCTAAGTTTTAGTTCTCATTTTAATCATATTATCCCCAAAGCATATTCTCTTCTAGCGTTTCTTAGGCGCAATAGTGTAGGATTTGTTAACCCTTACACACTAAAAACTTTATATATGTCATTTGTTAGGTCAACCCTTGAATACGCTTCTTTCATCTGGAGCCCGTTTTATTCGGTACATATTAACAGAATGGAAAAAGTTCAAAAAAGATTTTTGAGGTTTGCTTTACGTTTACTAAATTTTACGGAGCCACTTCCTTCATATAGGACACGTCGTTTGCTCATTGGTCTATCATCTCTTGAGGATAAGAGACTTGTACATAGTATTATGTTTATTTATGATTTAATAAACGGAAATATTGTCTGTGAAGATTTGCTTGCACTGATTTCGTTTAATGTTCCTCAAAGATCGCTCAGAAATAGTAGCTATTTGTACATTAATTGTCATAGAACGAATTATGCCATTAATGAGCCGATAAATAGAGTTATTATTGCTTTAAACCGGTTGTATAACACTATCTTGATTGACTTCTCTATGCCTAAATATGCCTTTAAAAATACAATTACATTATTATTAAATAGAAATTAATAGCCTTATTCTGTTGATTGACATATGTAAATTCATTGACAAGCTAGTCTTTTATGTGCTATTTTTTGGTCCAAGGGGTTGAAAACATTCAAAATGTTTCGCTAATTTATTTGTTCTGAATATTTTTTTTTATGTTGCTAACAGTTTTGTAATGTTATGAGCTTTTGATTATATTTAAGAATAAGACATTTTTACTGTTGTCAATAAATTTACAATTGTCAATCAACAGAATAGGGCTATAAGTCTAATATGCATTATTAATTAGTCTGTAAGGATCATTGTCCATAGACGTAAATAAATAAATAAATAAATTATTATATCATTAAGTATACTATCTCTTTATCTCTGTTTTACAGGCCGGTTACACAGGCCAGTGACAGTGAAAGTGCAAAAGAATACGTGTACTGTTCGAATGATTCGAAGAATTTCGAATTTTCATGCTTCCATGCAAGAGGTGCTACTTATAATAGTGAAAGTTCATTAAAAAAATTTCATCGTATGCGAAGGTTTTCGCTGCTATTGAATCAATTTAATTTAATGATTTGTTTTTCAGTTAATTTTCGTTCCATTGTATATTTTTTTTGTATATTTATTGTATGAAAAATTGTATATTTTTCACTTTATTCACGTTTATTTGCAACTTTTCACATTTTTTTCACTTGCTTTGTAAATGGAAACAAGTTATCAGTGTTGCTTCCTGTACGAAATCGAGGAAAACCCGAAATAAAGTACGAAATCGAGGGAAACCCCGAAATGAATCCACCAAAAGTAATTAAAAACAACACTGATATTCCCTTTTTTGACACTAGCCGCTGCTGTCAAAATCCACTGGCTCTGAAATTTCGTTGCTAGTAGCGATAAAAGTGCCGCGAAAGTGAAATTAGTGTGAGTGTACTTGTAAGAATGTATTGAGTTTTTCGAACGACAAGGCCAGTATACTAGCCTGTGTAGCATGCCCTCAATAAATAAACGATTTCGCCTAATCTATATCGAATAGGCACAGCTTACACGTCATTCAAATTGAAGGATCATTAAAAATTTGTTGTTGTTATCCCAGCGAAAAAAAAAGATGAACTCTCTGCGTGAGCGGAAATGAACTTTCAACACTTCATCGCATCAATCAAAATTTTTATGGGGCTCAAGACCTGCATCAATCAATCATAGGGTTGCATAATCAACTTTTCTGGTACTCACAACAACACTTTTAGTCGGCATCGGCCATTCAATCAAAAAATCACGTGTGAACAGCTATTCAATCAAATATCTCGAAGAGAGTAAAAGAGAACCAAAAATGCGATATTCTTCATTCAATTTGAATGACGTATAAACTCTGCCATAGAGTAAGAAAAACGTATAGGGAGAATCGTATGCATTTTAATTTTTTCTTTCACGAGCGCCATCTCCTTGTAAGCCTGTTTGAAGTCTAAATTTTTATTCGAACTGTAATTTTTCTTATCACATTTTTTGACATTCGTTAATTTTACTGCATGAAGAAACTCGATTTTTCCTAAACTTATAAATTTTTCACTGATTCTTCGAAGGTACTAACCGATTACTTAACATATTTTAAATATTCTCAAATAATCATTTTGCGTTCATAATTTCCAATTGTAAATAGTGTTAAAAATAATTTGTTAATTTTTTACTTTAATAGTTATCAGAATGTTGCGCACTGCTGCCGGACAAATTGCTGCTGTGCTCCGTGGTTCTATGGGTCTAACAGCTCGCGCGGCCACCATTGGCTCCGTTCGTGGCTCCCATGGCTCCTGTGAATCCGATGAAGATTTCGATAATCGCTATATACAATACTTTGATCGTCCTGACATTGATGGCTGGGAGGTACGCAAGGCTATGAATGATTTATTGGGTATGGATCTAATCCCAGATCCCAAAATCATTATTGCTGGCTTGAAGGCTTGCCGTCGCATCAACGATATTGCGGTGGCCATTAGATGGCTCGAGGGCTGCAAGGATAAATGTGGAGACCATAAGGAAGAAATCTATCCGTATCTTCTACAGCACATTCGCCCAACTCTGGAAGAATTGGGGATTCCTACACCGGAAGAGTTAAATTACGATAAACCAGAGTTGGCTCTTCTTTCTGTTTATGAAATGTAATCAGAGTTATTTATTAGTCAAGTAATGAAATTTTAAAACATCATGTGAAGTGATTTTCATTTGAAGAAACTGCAATAAATCTATGGTATCGTTCAAAACAAAAGAATTGCTAGTATTCTTACGTAATAAGTGCTATTTGGAGTGTCTGCGACACAGAGTAATGAGTGTGAGGTTAGGAATGAACGTGTAGGTGAATGTTTGTGCTGTGAAAGTATACAAAGAATATTGGAGTTAATTGAACCGGAGGGATGCAGAACGTTGTACGTGAACTGAAATTTGGGTCTCTTTTAGCTGATTAATTATTAACAAAAGTTTTGCTGTATTTCATAATAGGGGCCTAAACTTCAGGTTAAGCTGACTTCTCGCTTATTTTTTCATGAGAAAAATGCAAAATAAACTGCGATATTAAAAAAAAAAAATTTATTTTATTTATTTTGGTAAAAAAAATAAAAGCTAATAATGCATATACACGGTTTATTTGACCTATGAAATTTATTTTCATTATCCCTTGAATTTCTGCAGCAGCTGAGCTGCCTTCTCCAGATTCTCCTGTTTTTTGATGTAACAATAGCGCACGTAGTTTTCACCTAAATGCTTATTAGCCTCCCCGTAAAATGCACTGGGCGGTATTCCTTGTAGACCAACATTTTTGGTCATCCATTTGGTGAATTTGTAATCACGATATTTATCAAGCTCCGAGTTAATATTTATTTTTTTCTCTAAAGTATTTGAGAAGAAATTAGCTACCGTCAAACTCATTACCAACAATAAACAATACCTAGATTTGTCCAATCAGCAAGCATAAAGTAGCCACCTTCCGGTACCGTAGGCTTCATGCCGGCATCACTTAAAAATTTCGCCATAAAATCACGTTTAACCTTTAACTCACAGGGTAGACTGTGAAAGAAGCATTCCGGTGTGCCCAAGCGCTCAATTTCTAGCTCAAAACTTTGAGCTACAGCCTCTTGTAACGGAGTGGGGCAT
The DNA here is from genome assembly GCA_914767935.1 of Coremacera marginata. Classification (NCBI taxonomy): domain Eukaryota; kingdom Metazoa; phylum Arthropoda; class Insecta; order Diptera; family Sciomyzidae; genus Coremacera; species Coremacera marginata. The sequence continues at coordinate 45,865,961 of OU612043.1, forward strand.
GTATAGACAGAATTCTGATGCACCATTTGCATGTTCACAATCAAGTTTGCGGGCGCATAAGCCCAGCCGATTTTCCAGCCAGTCACAGAGAATGTTTTGCCTGCCGAACCTATAGTAATTGTGCGCTCCCACATGCCCGGCAGTGTGCAGATACGTACATGTTCGGCCTTATCAAAGGTCATCCATTCATAAACCTCATCCGAAAGGCAGAGTACATTCCATTTGCGGCAGAGCTCAGCAATTTTTTCCAACTCCTGACAGTTGAAAACTTTTCCAATTGGATTGTGCGGTGTATTGAGAATGATCATTTTCGTTTTCTCATTAAATAGTTTTTCTAGCTCAGTTTCGTCGAACACCCAGTTAGCCGATGTAATGGTGCCTTCAGTTTTATTCTATTTTGTTTTCAAAATCAACGGATAAAATAAAAAAGTTTTAATTCAATGATGGGAGTAAATATTTTACTAACCGGCTTAAGTGGTATAAAGCGTGGCACACCGCCTGCCATTTTCACCATAGGCTCATAGCAATCAAAGAATGGCTCCATGATGATCACCTCATCGCCTACATCAACATGTCCCTGAATGGCTGAGTAGAGTGCTTCGTAGGCACCTGAAGTTATTAAAACTTCGCTTAATGGGTTGATAGGACGATCGACGAGCTTTGAATATAGTTTGCTGATGGCTTGCACTAAACGTAGGTGACCCTGAAACAGCGATGAGTGAAATCAAGGTGAAATAAATAAGATTTTAAACGAATAGCTTAATTATAATGATTTACAAAGCCTCTTGTGTATTGTTGCAAAAGTGGGTTCGAACTCTTGGCTATGCTCGCCAAAGCATCGGTGACGTAGGCTGGACAAGCGTCATCCGGAAAGCCTTGGCCCAGGTTAAGAGGTTTGTACTCCAGGGCTAGTGCAATATATTCATTCCTAAAAAGGATCAAGTTGTAAATAAACAGTTATTTATAAAACTTCCATTTATTTACCAAACACTGGGTGCGCTGCCCTGCAGACGCTTTGGCAAGCCAAATTTACTCATTTGTATGGCGGAGCTGGAAATAAAGGACTTATTCAGTTGTACAAGAGCTGCAAATTGTGGATTTTGAGCGAAGTTTACAGGCTGCTGCAGCAGTTTAAATAGACGTCTGGAAGATCTATGCATCTGCAAGAGAAAGTTCAAAATGCATAAGCTTACCGACAAGAAATAATCAAAACGCAAAGTTGTTGCAACCAATCACCACTTTATGATCTAGTCACTAAGGCTAGACAAAATAAAAGCCTAAACAAACACAATTATCTATAACCTTGAACTTGTATATGTGGCTTAAATCCGGCCCCTACTTTTATAACCTGAAATAACTGTTGATATGAATTCTTCACGCCAGTTCAGTCTCAACAACAGATTCCAAATATATACAATACGAAGGAAATCATTCACGTTTTAAAACATCATGCATGTCAGCTAATTTAGAAAACAGCTGTTGAACCAAATAAAGAACAGGTCCGAGTTTGAGCTGGTGGTAGTAATCCTAATTTGTTCGTCGCAAAACTATCACCACGTCATGTGTTCATTTGCCAACTCTGCGAAATTTTCTACTGCATTTGTAATTCTGTTTCAGTTTTATACCTTTGCTTGCATTTTTTCACAACTTATCTTAGGTATGAAATTTTTTAAATAAAAATATTAATATTTACTTCGTTATCAGATTAGGCAAAGCGGCAATAAACTTACACAGCTAACCAGCAAATTGGCTAAAATAACCCACAACACAATAGCAACTGGTGATAATTTCCAAGTATGATATTTGAAAGATTGTGACAACAAGTGCGTACAAACTATATTTATGGCGTATTTACTGTATGTTTACAAAAATTAATAAATGCAAAACAAAATACAGGGATCCTTCGAATAGCAAGGTACTTGAATTATACGAAGTCGCGAATGGCACGGTTAAAGGGCTAATGGGCAGTTAAACAAAACAAGCTAGTTAGAAGGCTAAAAGTCAGTTAACTGAAATTTTGAGTTCCAAAAATAATTTTGTTGCTAGTTTGGACCATGATTCAACAAGGTGGTAGTGACAGTTCTTTTGGCAAACATAGGTTGTCAAAAATGGTACAAAGTAGAAAATGAAAAATTGTAAAAAAATAAAGTAGGTGTTCATACATCAGTCAAATGATTGAAGTATATCGCGATTTCTTACTCTCTTTAACTCTCTCTGAAAATATTGATTGACGCTTGCTCACACACGATTTTTTGATTGAAGCTCCGACGCAGGCATTTGTTACTTTTCTGCTACCTACTATTTTGTGAATTCATATCGTGCTGTGTGCACTACTTTATTTGGGTGTTTCTTTTATTCAGTTGTTTTGTGTGCATAACAATTTTACAAAATGGAAAACAATAGCGGGAATATAGTCGATCTTTTAGGATTAAAACTGATCACATTAGGAAATCAATACGCCGGAAATTATACCTATTTGAATGACCATCGCATGCAAGTCATAAAAAAACAAAAGAATTAATGAAATTATGGCAGGAACTAAGGAAACTACACCTCTTTTTTACTTCAAAAAACTACCTTTGTTTTCAGTTAACTACTTTTCTTGATATAATTGGCTACTAAAAAGCAGACAAGTAAAATAATGCAACCCTTTGACTGATTGATGCAGGTCTGGAGCTCAATCAAAATTTTGACTGACGAGAGAAGATTTTGGAGTTCATTTTCGCTCTGAGATAAAGTTCATTTTTTTTTTACATAGGAAAGCAACAACAAATTTTGATTGATTCAATCATTTGACTGACGTATGAACACCTCCAAACAAAAAAATATACTCGCAAATGACAACCCATGATCGTTTGTGTGAATATAGCCTGCTATGGCACTGTTTACACGTCACAAGGTTGATTTATAAGGTTGTCGCAAGGGAGAGAGCGAGTACCCATAATTGTCAAATCGAAGTTGACAGCTCATAGAAAATCTGCAAGTGCACTCTATTATCATCCGTTTTTCTTTCGTAGTCATTCGCAAAATTGGCTGGTTTTGACAATTATGGGTACTGAGAAGAGAGTGCGATCAGCCCTGCGACAAACTTATAAATCAACCTTGACACGTCATTCAAATTGAAGGATCATTCAAAATTTGTTGTTGTTTCCCAGCGAAAAAAAGATGAACTCTCTGCGAGAGTGGAAATGAACTTTCAACACTTCATCGCATCAATCAAAATTTTGATGGAGCTCAAGACCTGCATCAATCAATCATAGGGTTGCATAATCAACTTTTCTGGTACTTACAACAACACTTTGGCAGAGTTTATATGTCATTCAAATTGAATGAAGAATATCGCATTTTTTGTTCTCTTTTACTCTCATCGAGATATTTGATTGAATAGCTGTTCACACGTGATTTTTTGATTGAAAATTTCCACAAATTATTTTCATGTCAATAAATTTTACTAAAATATTGCACACTTGATTTTGTTTTTAACATAACCACAAGCATATGGAAAAACTACTTTAAAAAAAACACAGAACACTGAAACATACTTTTTTTTTGGGACGACCACACAGCCCTGGCTGTCATTTTTTCAAGAGTAAAAATATTTTTGTTTACATAAAATGAGGGTATGTCAAATATCTGGATAACCTTATAATGATTGAATCATGCTTCATTCAATTTGAATGACGTATAAACTCTGCCTATCACTCATGATACAATGATAAGGTAGGGCCGCTGCGCTCAGTGCTCTCACGCGTCAACGAAGAGTGGATAATGAGAAGCAACATTATTGTCAAAACGACGAATTTCGTAGAAATTGCAAATGAAGAAAATATTTTATGTTTCCAAGTTGCAAACAGTGCGGTCGCGGGTGTTAAATTTGTGCTAATTTGAGTGAAAATATTATATAAAAAGTGTAATAAAAATTATAAAATGTGAAAGAAGTGTTAAAATTGCAAAAAAAACCTGTAACAGTTTTAACCTAAAAACAAGTGCGAAACGTGAGCATAAAGAAATTCGCAATGAACAGCTGATTTTGACATCAATGTAGCTTTATTCTGCTTTCTACTCCATTCCTCTCCGTGATGACCTTACCTTATAATTATGCCATGCCTATCACTAACACCTTGTTAGTTGCTAAGTCCATGGCAGAATTAATAGGTAGGCTCAAGTTGGAGTAAAACGGAAGCTAAGTGTCAAAATCGGCTGGTCGAATTTTAGTTTTCTTATTGTTGTTGTTGCCTTTATCATTTGACGTTGAGCGTTGAAGGCTTAGCACAACTGATTGAATTTCATCAGTTTCAAACTTTTCTAAAGTTCAACTAACTTTTAACTTTAATATTTCTATTGGGCTATTCACAGTTTAAGTACGCAGGCCTGTTTAATTTACGATTTTTTATTTTTAGGCCAACTTACGTAAGCGTACTTTTCTTTGTTGTTGTTTTGCATGCAAACGCAAATACGCAAACATGCGTAAATAAATGTAGCCCTTGGACGTGTTTTTTGTGTCTCACATTTTTATGCCATATCTACAGCATATATAACAGGGTTGCAAAATCATTAAATACGGCAAACACATACTGAGGTGCTCACAGTTGCAAAAATAACAAATGCTATAAGTACGCTTTGTTAATTTACGTTTAAACTGTGAATAGCCCATATATGTCAAACTGATCAATAAGGCCTTTTCCACAAGGAGAAACTGAAAAGTAATCCAACTGCAACACAATTGCTTAAAAACTTGCAAGCCACTGCAATTGCAAACATTATTGCAAGCTATGCTTTCAGATGAGCAAATCACTCACAACGCAACATTGATCTCTCATTGATATTGAAGCATTATTAAATTAATTAAATGAGCAGGGATATTTCTCTACTTCTTGTACAAGCATTATATTTGTTAACTGCTCGTTCAATGCTGCTTCCTGTATACAATATAAAAAACATAAAACACAGTATTTCTGAATTTAATTGATTATATTCTTGCTTTCAAGTACCACACTATTTTTTAAATGATCAAGAAAAACGCAAGTCGCTGATATAAATTGCAGTAAGCTGTGTTGCATAAAACTTATCGCAAACGTGCTGCCAACTAGTTGCGAAAAAGTTGCTTCATCTGAAGGCTTAGGTATACTTACATGAGTTAGCAACATTTGTTAATGTTGCATTGTTTTTCAATTGCTCCGTGTGGAAAAGGCCTAAATGTCAGCTGCTTAAACTGTGCTACATCAAATATCACCACCAAATTTGACTATAAAAATACACAACTAAATTTGACGATATATCCCTTTTTTCAGCACTGGGCCAGCAAACTTGCAATACATTTTAGTGTAGTCAACAATCCTCAGTTACTTGTTCACAATCTCATTTATATAAAATATCGTTATTAATAAAGGTTTTCCGATTTGTGCTTAACTTAAACGCCGAAATTTTCGTTTAAAGACTGCCTAAACTTAACCTTTAATTTTTTGTGGTTTTCACGATTATGGCTGATGCTTATGATATTTATATCATAGACATACTTCATATGCGACCTTTGTAAACTTTTTTCTGTAACAGATTGGCAAATGGACAAAAATTCTTCATTTATGTAAAAGATTGTAAGCAATGAATAAAAAAATGGACTTAAGTCTACTTTAATGAACCCGCTGAATTTCAAGGAGTTGCTTGGGCAACAGGGGGGAAAATGGACTTTTTTCAATACCATTATAATCTACCAAGAAAATGTTACCTTGTACGCATGATTCAATTATAATTCTTCCATGCCTTGTACCAAACAACTTTCTGAAATTTAAGCGGATTCATTAATTAGAAATAATGTTTATGAATAACAATTTAAACAAGGTTGCGTAAAGGATGCGTACTCCACCAGTGACGTAGATAAACAGTGTCGTGTATTGAATTCAGTTTTAACTGAAGCTTTTTCTTTCGTCCCTATAACTAAATATAAAATTAAGTATACAAAAGGTATTGGCAATGATTTTTGGGGGGTTTTTATGTTTATGAATAACAATTTAAACAAGGTTGCGTAAAGGATGCGTACTCCACCAGTGACGTAGATAAACAGTGTCGTGTATTGAATTCAGTTTTAACTGAAGCTTTTTCTTTCGTCCCTATAACTAAATATAAAATTAAGTATACAAAAGGTATTGGCAATGATTTTTGGGGGAACAAGGTTTATTGTAAGATTGAAGGTCATACTATAGGATAGTTTCTGACTCACAATAGTCTTTTACGCGTTAGGGAATTGTTTGTGGGGATCTTTTTGGACTTCAATTTACACAAGATGATGTCCTTTGATTGATGGAGTCTTAAATGGATTCTGTCGTCAAAGGGGAATCGGTTGTTGAAGAGCATTTATGTAGTACATCGTTCAAGTTATATATGTTATGTTTTATGTTTTTTTTTAATCGTTGCAGAGATATGTTAGCTATGGATTAAAACGTTACGACACCTCTTTTTTTGTTTTTCCCTCCTAGCCCCCTAGGGGGGCATTTGCGACCACCCCCACCTATACGATTTTTTGCTCGTCTCATCACGAGGAATCAGCCCCCACATTATAGTACTCTAAGTCTGGGACACCCTGTATAAGAAAACCCCTATATACCAATTTTCATGAAAATCGGATAAACAGCTTTGAAGTTTTTTAAAATATTTGTACACATCGCCCTCTGGTGTTCAAGACAGAACAAAGTAGATAAGTCGGCTTCGGAGATAAACTATAAAAACAAAATGACTTAAGCACTATCGCAGCACTACATACCGGGTCCAATGTGAATCTGAATCATCAAGGGATCCACTCAAACACACACAAAAAATTTCATCAAAATCAGTGCAGCCGTTAAGGAACAGTTTAATAACATGCACACGTACAAATTGGACAACAGCGCCCTCTAGTTTCGAGAAAGAGCAAAAAGGATAGCACCAGAACCCGTACTCGAATATCGCTATTTACAAATTTTCATCCAAATCGGCTGAGCAGTTTTGCAATTTTTCACTATTTCCTAAGATTTGTACTAAAGCGCCCTCTGGTTTTCAAGATAGTACAAAAAGGATAAGTCCAAAACACTCACTGTATCAGAAAACCACTATTTTCCAATTTTCATGCAATTCGGATAAGCGGCTTAGGAGTTTTTTGACGTTTTTTTAAAAATTTTTGTACTACAGCGCCCTCTGGTGTTCAAGATTCACCAGTTAGAATTCAGCAGTTTTCCTTCCTAAGGATTGATGATTCCCTTTAAAAGTAAAACAGAGCATTTGAAAGCTGTTTTTTTATGAAATTTACGTTGATGAACGTTTTTAAATCAAAATTAACAAGAAAAACGTTTTCGATAGCTTTACAGTTCTGAACATAACTCAGTTTTAAGTGATGTTTTAATACAAAAGCGCAACTTCTCAATCGGAATTGGTACCTCTTCTATAACTTCATTCATAAAGTATATCCACGATGACGGCGTAGTCAATGCCAAATTTAGGAACAGGGAGATCTCAGGTTCAAATCCCATCTAATGCAAGAAATTTTCTTAATTTAAACAAATTTTTCGGATTGGCAGTCACTTCTCTGTAAACAATGTCAAACCTCAGAGTGTACGTAAAGCTTCTTGAGAACATAAACATTAGCGGTTCGGCGTCGGTAAACAACTTTTAACTCCAATTTTCAATTATTTGTGTACAGACACTTCACAACACAAATTATTATAAGTTGTGATGTAAGCCGAATCAAATGTCCAATGCTTATGACCTAATTAGTCAAACATAGATCAACGCAACACAACCGTTTCTTTTGTCAAATACAAATCTACCGAATGCGTTTTTGTGTATGTAATTAGCCGAAATGTAACGCGACTTAGACGTTTGTTGAATTTTGATTTCTATGTTACGTCAACTGACATTTCAGTATACAATAATGGTATTCACACTGACTTGTGTCGCTACTAGAGAGGTATCAAGATGACTTTATTGTTTGATTTCAAATAAAAAACTGACTCTCTTACCTCAGCCAAGAATACAAAAACAGTGGAAATTAGAATGAACATAAGCATGATACAATTACTACCCAGCGAATACATGAGACAATTTGTCATAGCAATTTCAATACATTAAAACTTTTTTCACCGACACTCTCACACTTTATCAATTGCCAGCTCAACTGCTTGGAACAATCAGGCTGCAAGTTGGCTGGCAACAATTTTGACATAGAGTGGCAAAGATTTGATGTTTGTTTGAGAAAGTGACAAAAAAACAAAAAAATAAGCAGAAATTAATCAATTTTTTTTTATTTTCTTTTTTTCATAATGATTTTTTGATTTCAATTTTCAAACAATCAAAATAATTTTTTTATTTTCAAACAAATGTCGTTTTTTGCCATGCAATTGTTACGCCACCTACGTCACTATCTGCAATTGGCTTGATGACGGCAATAATTTGACAACTAATATTTGTCAAAATGACAAATTTGACATTATGATTTGTCAAAATCAATACAAAATTTTACTTTCATCTGTTTTGCTGCTTATTCGTTTTCTCTTTTTCAATGCCGAAGGAGTTTTTGACAACTCCTGATCGCCTACAGAGCTGTCATTCCTACCTTGTCATCATTATATCATGAGCATAAAGGGCCCTATAGACGAGCAACTAATCGCAAAACTGGTTGATAAACTGGTTGCTGGTTGTTGAAAGCAAATCGTGTGTAGATGAGTTGAGGTGTTATTTTCAGTTTTTCAACCAGTTTATCAATCAGTTGGCAAAAATTAAAAAATTTTGATTTTTGCGATTTCACATCAACCAGTTCTTCAACTGGTGATGTATTTGTAGCAAAATCAACAACTAATCATCAGATTCGTAATAAAAAACTTATTTGGATTAATTTTCAGTATAATATGCGCGATGTTTTCAAGAAGAAAAAGTTTTTGTACTGGAATTGAAAAATTGGTCCAAGTGTCTGTAGGTAAAACCAGTTTTTCAATCAGTTTTGCAATTAGTTGCTCGTCTATAAGGGCCTTAAGTAAATAATGAATGAATGCATGAATAGGGGGCGGAGGAGGGGGGTGGGGGGTCAGACGATAGCACATGTTGGCGCGCATGGTAGTCCAAGCCAAGTATTTGACAATTCGAAAGCTCGAAACAGCAGACTGACAACATGTTGGATTGAAATCAAAAAGTTTTGATTTCTAGGTTTGATGAGCAGTCATAACACTCGTGTAAGCACGTGTTGGACGAACACGTCGACCTTTGCCATATTAAAAAAATTACAAAAGGGAGAACACGTTGTGCTTATGAAGAAATTTTTAATTAATAAATAAAATTAATGCAGTTTTATATAAAGGTTTTTGGCTAGGGTGACTTTTTTCAAGGCATGAATTAAAAGCAAAAATTATTTTTCACAACATTATCTGCTAACATAGACTAAGCTTACGAATCTCGCAGCTTGCAAATTTGTTGCTAAATGAAGTTTGACAACATGGTGTATCGTTTGGCCGCAATGCTAAATTTACAGTTATGCCAGCAATCACACCTGGCTTGACAATATGTGCTATCGTTTGAACCCCCCTATTAGAGAACGAATAGGGCCGGTCACATTATCAAATTTTTCATCCAACAAGTCATCAAAAAATTTGACCAACAGAAATATATATGGAATTTGACGAACAATTTGACTATGAACACTCATCAAATTGTTGGTCAAATCGTTTGACGAAAATCCAAATATTTTGATTTTTCGGTTGTTTGACCAACGAGTTGATATAAAATTTGACGTGCAAACACTCGTCAAATTTTCTAGTGCGATTTTGTAACTTAAAAAAGATTTCAACACGAACATATCAATTCAAAATGAGCGGTGAAGAAGATTTTTGTAATGATTTTATTAAAATTTTATTGAAAAAACATCCAGAACAGTGGCAGATTGAATCGGAAATTTATGAAAACAGATTATTAAAAAAATAAAGCATATGGAGTGCTGCTGATGTTTTCATTTCGGTTTGCAAGACAATAATGAAATTTGACGAAAAGTTTGATAATATGAACATTTGCGTGGTCGAACTGTTTGACCAACGATTTGATGAAGAATTTGATAATGTGAGCGCCTCTAACGCCAGCCAAAGTATGGCAGAATTTATACGTTACTCACATTGAATGAAGAATATCGCATTTTTTGTTCTCTTTTACTCTCATAGGCCATAGGCACTGTTTGCACGTCATTGGAGGTGTTCATACGTCAGACAAATGATTGAATCAATCAAAATTTGTTGTTGCTTTCCTATTTAAAAAAAATGAACTTTATCTCAGAGCGAAAATGAACTCCAAACTCTTCTCTCGTCAGTCAACATTTTGATTGGCCCATATTAGACGATGTCCGTTTGTCCGACGAAAATGAACACTTTTTACTCTCTTGTCCGCTGGATGGTCACACGACAGAAAATTTAGGGCGGACACATTTGACATTTCATTTAGTTTGAGTACATTTTCTACTGCACTTTATTTTGTGCACTTTGAAAACAATTACTTTTAATAGCAACGTTGCGTAGAAAAAGTAGTTTTTAGCTGCTAAAGTGTAGCAAAACTTTTATTTCACCACATCGCCACACTGTTGTGGCCGTTGTCTGCTGACATCAACAGCAGCCAAAATTAACATATTTTGTCCGCCTTACAAAAAGTTCATCCGCTCTAACTCTCACTGTTTTTTGACAGTTTCACATTGAAAGCAACAACAAAGATCGGACAAACGGACATCGTCTAATATGGGCCATATACTTCAATCATTTGACTGATGGATCATTCAAAATTTGTTGTTGTTTTCCCAGCGAAAAAAAAGATGAACTCTCTGTGAGAGCGGAAATGAACTTTCAACACTTCATCGCATCCATGGCAGAATTATAAGGTAGGGCCGACTCGGAGAGGAATGGAGTAGAAAGCAGAATAAAGGGAGATAGATGTCAAAATCAGCTGTTCATCGCGAATTTCTTTATGCTAACGTTTTGCAGTTGCTTTTAGGTTAGAATTTGTTACAGGTGTTTTTTGCAATTGTAAGACTTTCACATTTTAAAGTTTTTATTACATTGTTATAATATTTTCACTCAAATTATCACAAATTTAACACACGCGACCGCACTGTTTGCAACTTTATGGGAGGAAATTAAGTTGGTGCTACATCGCATGGCCAAGCCATCAAAAGCTGCTGGCCACCATGCAGCTGGCGAAGGTACAAGAGGGCAATGCTGATGCCTTGAAGGTAACCTATGGCTCCTTGGTTTTGGTGTGCAAGGTTTTTTTCTCGCTTAACTTGCATAATTATCACAAATTAAACACACGTGCCTGCCAAGGTTGATTTATAAGGTTGTCGCAGGGCTGATTGCACTCTCTTCTCAGTACCCATAATTGTCAAAACCAGCCAATTTTGCGAATGACTACGAAAGAAAAATGGATGATAAAAGAAAGCATTTAAAGATTTTCTATGAGCTGTCAACTTCGATTTGACAATTGTGGGTACTCGCTCTCTCCCTTGCGACAACCTTATAAATCAACCTTGGTGCCTGCACTGTTTACGATTTGAAAACATAATATTTTTATTTCATTTGACGTTGCTACGTACTTCGTCGTATTGACATCTAACGAACCTTTTCATTATCCACTCTTCGTTGACGCGTGAGGGCACCCAGCAAAGCGGCCCTACCTTATGATTGTATCATGGTCGGACCTACCTTATAATTCTGCCATGGGGCAGACTTTCATGTTTGTTTGATCTCCCCGATTTATGTCGGAAATATCTACGATTTTCTTATGCAGGTAATATTTAACAAATTTTAATGTATGAAATGCTTTAATATGCTTTTGGCTGTATTTTATTATTCATTAGGCCAGTTCACATTATCAAATTTTTTGTCAAATTGTTGGTCAAACACAATAGAACAACGTGGGAATTTCATAAAATTTTCACGTTGTTCTATTGTGTTTGACCAACAATTTGACAAAAAATTTTATAATGTGGACTGGCCAATTCTAGATAAAAAACTGAAGGAAAAGAATAGGCCGTTGTTTATCCAGAACAGAATGAATAAGGAAACAAAATTGGAAAAAAGAACACATTTGTGTCATTGGTATCCAGCAAACTTTATGAACACAAATATGTATGATATATTTTTTGTATATATGCAATTTTGCAATAAATTCAATTAAAAGCTTTAAATTGCAAAAATTTACCAACTTAATTTTATGCCATCTTGACTTCAATTAAACAACAACATTGGACATAACCTCAAACACAAGAAATTTTCTTTTTATTCTACCTCAGTTGATGGTACAAAAAGAACGCGTTCGGAATATGCTGTATTAATAAAGAAACACAAAAAGGAATGTTCCGGATAATCAAGAATGAATAAAGAAACAAAAAAGGTCATTCCGAACGTATGGAATGAATAAAGGAATACAGCCTTTATTTAATTTGCTTCTTTCGTTTATATGCATGTATGTGTGTATGTATGTATGTGTTTATGTATGTATGTGTTTATGTATGTATGTTCGTCAAAATTTACAAATCATTTTTCGACAACTTGTTGGAATCCGATTAAATTTAGCATACATATGTAAGTCCGGTGGTAATGCAATATTATGATAAAATTTGTTGCCACATCTCTTTTACCGCCCACAAATCAATAAAAATGCTATATTACGAAAACTTCTAGGCCGATTCAACTCAAATTTTGGCAGTAAATTCCCATCAGTAGAAGATGGTTTAGGAAATTTAGCCACACCAAAGCTACCAAGCTAATTTAGCTTAAATATTGGGAATAAATTTTCTTCAGGACGAAGATGGTACAGGTAAAGATGTGGCCACAAATCCACAAATCCATAAAAATGCTATATCTCCAAAACTACTAGGCCGATTCAGCTGAAATGTTGGCAGTAAGTTTCACTCCAGTAGAAATATATTTAAATTTAAAAAGCTTAAGGCACTGATATTGTGCATTAAGTCCGTATAATAAATCGTGGTTTATATACATATACATTCATTTCTTAGTGGTTTTCATAGATTAATGGCTTCAAACGATATCTTGAATGTAGAAAGTTCTGAATTAAAACTTCAGATTCGTAATCTTCCATATAACAAGTTTCAGCCATTACTCGTATATTAGAATTAATAAAAGTTCAACACCTTCTCTCAACATTTTATTGTTTTATAAAATTTTTGCAAATAAATTTTAATAATATTCTTTTAATTACAAATTGTATTCCCTTATATTTATTTATTAGTTTTTATAAATATGCTTGTTTGTTTTTGTTTTTTGTTTGTTTTTATATTTACTTCATAACGATGTATGTACTTCATAATGTAAATTTTTAAAAACAACAATATTAGTATTGAAAAATGTTAAAAAAAAGTAAATGCGTTTTAAGTACATACTTTATAAAGATAATAATAAAAATACGCCAGGATATGCCAAATCGTATTCTGACTGTTTTGATTTCTATAAACTAATATTATGACATATGCATTACAACTACTAACTTAAATCACAGATAACTACAAATATTGTTATTGATATGCTTTTTATAAAGATACATATATTTCATTGAACTTAAGTTACGATATATATCCAAAAAGAAATATGGCTACCATACTGAAAAACTTACATGAGCATAACGATTAATGAATCAAGAGTGTTAAATATTTATTAGTCAAGTTATAAACTTAATAATTATTGCATGTTTTCACACTAAATGATATGTTGAGATTTATAGCTGTATTCAAATCAAACTTCACAATTCCTCTCATAAATACATTACGTTCGAAGGCGTAGTGAAGCATTTATCGTCATATGATGGCACGATTGATTGATCATTTGTAAAAGTAGATGTATGACAAAAAAATAACCGTCTAGACATGAACTTCCGGACAGTCTTCATCCTTTATCGACGTGTATTGCACCTTCTTGGAAACGTTGTCAAAGACGGGTGTGATCATGTGCTTGATCTTGTCGCGACTAACATAGATCAATGCTGTTACCAAGCCAACCAGGATCATGCTTAAAACGATCAATAAGAAAATCAACATTACTGTATGACCATTAATCTTGGGTGCAAAATCGATCACAGGGCCTAAACGTGCTGTATTGAACATCATAGTGGCTGCCTCTACTTCGGCTGCACATGAAGCCATATCAAGCTCCATAATGGGCACCGGTTGGACCTTGTTGCGATAGCACATGAGACTTTTATCGTTGCGCACTGTGACATTTGTGGTGTGTATCCACGTATGGAACGAGCTGATCTTGCAGTCACAAGTGAAGGGGTTCAGATTGAAATCGACAATAAGGTTGGTGGTGCGATCAACACGATCCTCAAGCTCGTTGAGCAGCAGCATGTCGTGCGCTTTAACGTACTGAAATTTATTCCGCTCCAAGTCCAAGAAGCGCAGATTTTTCAGACAGCGCACCTCAAAGTTGATCTCTTGTAGATGATTATCGCCCAGGTGTAGATCACGCAAGCTAGGCAAATCGCAGAACACTTTGCGATCTTTGAAATGAGTGATTTCATTCTGTTCCAGATGCAGTTTCTGCAACTTCAGCAACTGACTATTGACGAAAATATCATGCAAATCCTCACTCAGTTGAGGTGAGCTATTGTCGTCGAATGCATTGGTCAGATGCAGACTCTGAAGATTCAAAAAGTTCGAAAAGACGCGCGGATGATGATGATTAACATCGTCCTCATCGCGAGATATGCTAATGTTGTTGTTGTTCAACAGCAAACGCTGTACATTCTGGACATGATGATAGGATTTGCCACGTATTTCACGTATATGATTATTACTCATATCCACGATCGTCAGGTTGTTGTAATCGTTAATGGAGCCAAAGACGTTCCAGGGTAATTCTGGTATATTGTTGCCGCTGAAGATGAGTATTTGCACCTCATCGGGCATGAATTCCAGTACGCTGGTATTGTGTAAACCGGCATTGGTACAATTGACCATATATTGGAGGAGACCTTCGTACATTTCTCTGCCACATTTACAGGTTTGGGGAAAGTTTGGTCCACATGTTGCGGAAGTCTGTGCATTGATGGTGCCGCAGAAAATTGCAAAGACCAGAAGGCTGCAGACTATGGCCATGCGAATAATGTTTTCGTGGAGCATCATAAGGCGTGATTAATAGGCAACTAGAGAGAAAGAAGAAATAAAAAGAAAAGAAATAATTAAATAAAAAATGCTCACAATGTCACAATGAATAAATTTATTTTGTATCTAACTGTGAAAATAACTGTCCGTTAAAAAACAAGTAGATACTTTTGTCAATAAAACAGCTTCAATTTTTGTGTTTTTAACAAGGTATGGAAAGCTCCGCTCGCGTTTCTTTATGAGCGTACCATTCAAAAAGGTACACAAGAAATCGTACGCGCTCGCGAACGTGTACCCTAGAAAATATTTTATTGCTCTCGTCCACGAGCGCGTACGTTTTGGTGAGACTTTGAAATGAACGTAAATAAGACTTTTAATGCTCATGAGGCAGCTAGCTCATGAGCCGCTCATGAAAATGAAAGGCAAGGATTAACCGTATGTTTATTATTATTATTATTATTATTTATTATTGGATTTGGGGTACAATAAGACTTAGTCTTTTATAGTACACAATGGGTATAACATCGGTTTAACAATTAAACTTAAAATTAAAATAATTCTAATTCTGCATGGTTACATTAACTTAAAACTACTGAATTTAGCAACATGTAAGCTTAAACTGCAAAATAGAAATGGCAAAAGGTTAAAATTATACGCTTATAGGGTAATATTTGCTTAAGACTATTTTTTTTTTTTTTTTTTTTATTATTTTTTTTTTTATAGATGAATTATAATATAATAAAAAGTCGACAGAAAGATGAAGTAAAGAAAACAGAAAGGTGAAGTAAAAATTTGGTAAGCTAAGGTATAAGAGCAGTTGTGAAAAGAAAAAGAAGAATATATTTATAGATTTAAAGAATTGAAATATTTAAAGATGGCATTTTTAAAGCTGGTTCGTGCAGTTATTTGTTTAATAAAATTAGGTAATTCATTCCAAAGTCTGATTTTGCTGATAAAAAAGAACTGTTTAGATAGTTAATTCTAGGCCCAACAAGGTTAGTTGACCTTTGCGACTGAAAAAATTGTAGTTTGACAAAAAGATAATGAGGACTTTGAGTGTGCATAATCTTGTGTAGAAACAGAATGTTGCGGATGTTCAAATATTCAAACAAGCCACAGCCCAGAATACCCTTACTCCTTAACGAAATATGATCATAGCGACTGATCCCGTATACATATCTAGCCGCGCTATTGAATGCTACCAAAAGCTTATGCTGAGATTGGGAGTCCAGTTGACTATAAACAACATCAGAGAACGTAATGTGTGGCATAACTAATTGCATAACAAGCCTGCGCCGAGTTTCAGTTGGCAAAAAATCCGAAGAAGTACGTAGATATCGTAACGTCCCGTATATTTTTCCTATCGTTTTGTTAATGTGGTCAGTACAAGTCAGTTTTGAGTTCATTATAAATCCTAGATTTTTCGCTTTATATACTACTTCAAGTTTATCAGGCCCAAGGAAAAGAGGTGGGATATCTATAAAGCAGGAGTTACATCTCGCTATAGGCAGTACTTTAGTTTTTATAGGATTTATAAGGAGGGAGTTTGCAGCAGCCCAATTATTTAATGATGTCAAGTCAGAGGTCAGTCTATAAGTCAAGTCCTCTAAGAGTCCAGTAGGTCGCGAGAGATAGAGTTGTATGTCGTCGGCATAGGCATGAACAGTAGCGTATTTACAAACAGAAAAGACATCATTAATAAACACAGAGAATAGGAGTGGACCCAGGATAGATCCTTGAGGAACTCCAGTTACAATTGCTTTTAATGATGAATAATTATTACTAACATTTACCCGTTGCATCCTACCCTCGAGGCAGCTGGATATCAAATTCACAGCACTAGAGCTGAATTTAAAAAAGTTTTTTAGCTTGTAGCAGAGAAGGGTATGATTAACGGAATCAAATGCCTTCGAAAAATCGACAAGGCAAAGTAACGTCAGAAAGTTCTGATCATAAGCAATTCTGATATCATCAAAAATTTTAATCGCAGCTGTAGCACAACTGTGTCCAGTTCTAAGCCCAGACTGCAAAGGAGACAGTAACTTATTTATGTTTAAGTATTCGTACATTTGATTGGCCAAGATACGCTCAAAAACCTTACCCAATGCTGGCAATTTACCTTTAGGCCTGTAATCATTTGGTACAGAAGCAGTTGCAGATTTAGCCACAGGCAAGACCGTGGCTGCCTTCCATAAATCAGGGAATCGGGAACAAGTTAAGCAGTGGTTTATTATATGGGTTAATGGCGATAAGACAAAAGGCATTACTAGTTTAATAAACTTAATGGGCATTCCATCAATTCGAATAGCATTTGAGTTAATCATCATTAAGCACCTACCCACATAATCTTCATTAACAGTTTTGAACTCAAAAGAGGGAAACAATGTGTTCCTAGTCATTAGAGGTAGTTCAGCACTGCCAGCACTGTTTGCAGAGATCGGGTTTCCACTTGCCAAAAAGAAATTATTGAGATCATCAGGATCTAAACTGCAGTCATTAGATTTCTTACTGTACACTCTGTATTTTTCGATATTCTGCCATAACAGTTTTGAATCAAGGTTCGGGTTGAGCTTGGATTTGAAAAAATTAACCTTAGCTTGTTTAATTAATGCTGTAGCGTTATTTCGAGCTCTTTTAAAGTTACCCCAGTTCGCATTCGAGGGATTAATTTTCCATTTCGTGTGGAGTTTATTCCTAAGTCTTATAGCAACTAATACACGATTTGAAAACCAGGGACAACTGTTATTCAAAGCTTGAACAGTACGCAACGGAACATGGCAAGCAAAAATAACATCTAATTTATTCATGAATACCTGAAGTTTCTCGTCAACCGAGTCATGAAACCAGCAGTCATCCCATCTCGTGCTAGCTAAGCTTTGAAATAGTGCAGATGAATCAATTGATTTGTAATCATAGTACGAAAAACTAACTGGATCATTTCTACTTAGATTTATATTGAGGCAGCAAAAAAGTAGATCATGATCGGACAAAAAAGTTATTTGATCGAATTTAAGAAGCAGTGATATATTAGAAATCAAGCAGACATCAAGTAGGCTAGGTTCACAGTCACGCATATAACGAGTGGGAATACTGTTATTTGTAGTTGTCAAACCGCACAGAGAAGACAGGTAATGGAATTGGTCAGTAGCTGAATCATTTCGCAATAAATTAACATTAAATCCAGTTGATCTCGTCTACTTGTCGGTATCGGTGTTGTTTTTTTAGTGTGTGTTGTTATAGTAATTATTATAGTGAAAAATCTAAAATTTTTTAAATCGTTTGTATCAAAAACTATTATGAACTGTATTTATGTGTTTTTAAAAGAAAGAAATTAATTTTGTTTAGTAGTAATACAAACATTGTTTAGTTATAGTGATTACATAGTTTATGTTATTAATATAGAACAGTTTTTGTTGTACTTCACACAATCTAGTGTTTGTATGCCTAATTTTTTCTATTCCTCTTTGTGCGGTGTTTGTTTATCTGTTGAGCAGTGAGAGTCTCTAGTGTTGTTATTGTGCTTAACACTTTGTGTACGCTGCATTTTACTGTGCCAACCCTGAAAGCACATTTTACATTTAAAAACGCTCACAAAGTAATTGAAATTTTTTTTCAATGGATTATTTTTCCATTGATAATATTGCTGCTTGTTCTCTGAACGAGCAATGCAAAAGCCAGAATATTCTGTACCCTATGTTCAGCTGTTCTGGCCCATGTGAGCGAATGTTCCACGCTTCTTTTGCTGGTATTTCTAAATCGTGCCTTGACGATTTAATTTCAGTCCGATCTGGTCTTCGCTGGTATTGTGCTTCGTGCAGGGCCCTTTCCCCGGATGAACTCTATTCTAAAATTAAGCTTTTTGGGGAAAGCCTTAACTTATTAAATAATAACTTCAGAGAAATTGTTTCATTTTTTAGCGAAGTTAGTGCCGCACCCACTACCAGCGTTTCTGATGAAATTACTGTTCAGGATAACATTTCGGTTCCTTCGTCCATGACTGCTTCTTCCGGAATTTTGTCAGTTTCATCAGAAAAAGACCCTAAAAGCTCTAAAAGAAAGAGGAAAAACAAAAACAAAAATAAGCGTCAGAAGGCGTCCTCCAGACCTTCCAAGGCAAAGCAGCCCTCAGCAATGCCATCAGAAAATAATAATACGGTGATTTCTTATACACCATCTTCTATTCCTCCATTGACTAGTAGTCCAAATACGATTTCAACTACGCCTAACAGTCATTTGACTTTAAGAGCAGTTTCGAGGACCAGAAATGTTTTCATTTCACGTCTTCAGCCCGACACATCAATAGAAAATATATTGACGTTTGTCAGGCAATCCAAGTTAGTGAACTCAAATGCATTCTGTTCATGCAAAAAAATTGGTAATAAGCCTTCCCATGCTTCTTTCATTTTAACAGTTGCAGCCGATGATTTTACAACTGTTCTTAACTCTAATTTGTGGGCCGATAATATTCTTGTTACTGAATTCAAGCCAAAAAATAAGCCTAAAAGGGTGACTCAAGCCGCCCGCCAGTCTCAAAAAAACTAAATAGGCTGTCCCTTTACTATCAAAATGTAAGGGGACTACGTTCTAAGACGCAGAGCTTATTTCTATCAACTCAAAATTGCTCTGAGGATATTATCGCGTTAACAAAAACGTGGCTGAACGGAGGCATTACTGATTTGGAATTGTTTGACAATAGTTTTCAAGTTTTTAGAAAAGACAGATACACTGACAATATTTCTTCTGTCGGTGGTGGTGTCCTTTTGGCTGTAAGGAACTGCTTTGTCAGTTTTATTGTTGACATTCCCTGCTCTTCTAATATTGAACTAATTTGCGTTAAAGTTATACATTGTAACTCTAATGTATATGTTATTAATGCGTATGTTCCTCCTAAGAGTAGTGTAGACGTCTATGCAAGCCTTGCGGAGTGCATAGATTACATAATTGATTTACTTGACGTTAATGACGACATTTTATTATTGGGCGATTTTAATCTACCTGATTTAAAATGGCATTCTTCTGACGATGATACGTACTATGTTGCATCTAATTCGAAGACCCGCCAAGAACATATATTTGTTGATAATATATGTTCAGACTTACAACAAGTGAGTTGTATTTATAATAGTCTTGAAAGACTTCTTGACCTGGTCTTAACTACAGACAGTAACAATGTTGTTGTTAAGAGGGCCTTTCATGCTCTAACTACTGTTGATGAATATCATCCACCATTGAGTATTTGGTACGAATCCGACAGAGCAAATATAGTAAATTCTAATTCAGCAGATAAGCTTTATGAATTCAATTTTAAAAAAGCTGACTTTTTGAAGTTGAATCAGTTGCTTAATGGCAAACTTAATGCAATTTTAGAATATATAAATGGAAATTGCCTTGATGACTCCATACATTTTTTTTAAATGGAACTCTTTGCTGTGTTTTCTCAATCCGTACCTTATAGTCTCAAATTTGCGAGGAATTCTACGTACCCTTGGTACACAAAGGATTTAAAGACTCTTCGCAACAACAGGAATAGGGCATGGAAGAAATACATCTGTAGCTTAGGCTCAAACGACCTAGAAACTTACAAACGTTTGTTTCTGGAATTTGAAAATCGCTCAGCTACATTATATCACGAATATTTAGATAATGTTAAGCTGAGAATATTGACAGATCCAAAGAAATTTTGGGGATTCGTAAACACAAAGAAGAAATCTGATGGATTTCCTTCTTCATTTAGAACTCCTGAGGGATTTACTGACAATCCCGTCAAAATTTGTGGCCTTTTCGCCAATCTTTTTAAAGAATCATTCTGTTCAGATTCTTTTAATCCTGATGGAGAGTACTTTGAATATATGAATTCCGAACCCAGAGTATCTTTGGAACATATATCCTTCACTCCAGAGGATATTTTAATGTATATTAGATCGATCGATGAGGAGTTTGGTGCTGGACCTGACGGTGTTCCTGCCGCAGTGTTAACACAATGCGGTTCCGTTTTGAGTCAACCACTGTCTTTATTATTCAATAAATCTATTAACGAAAGTTATTTTCCACTTTTTTGGAAAAAATCATTTATAAGTCCTATTTTTAAAAAGGGTTGCAGGAACGATGTCAGTAACTATAGGCCTATCGCTAAGCTCTCATCGATTCCAAAACTTTTTGAGCGGATGGTGTACGATCGGGTGAAAATTCACTGTGGCAAAGTCATAACAACTCGTCAGCATGGTTTTGTGAATGGCAGATCCACTGTGTCTAATCTTCTCGATTTTACAACATTCTGCTTAAATTCTATTGATTCTGGTAACCAGGTCGATTGTGTTTACACTGACTTTAGTAAGGCATTTGATAAGCTACCACTAATCTTATTTAAACTTGAGTTAATGGGATTTCCACAATATTTTGTGAACTGGATTAAATCGTATTTGGTGGAGCGATCTTATCAAATACGTTTCCGAGGCGCATTGTCTTCTGAATTTATTGCTGGATCAGGTGTTCCTCAGGGTAGTCACCTTGGTCCTCTTCTGTTTATTTTAGCTATCAATGATGTAACTCACGTCATTGAACACTCTCATCTGCTTATTTATGCCGATGATATGAAAATATACAGAACGATTAATTCTAGAGATAATTCAGATCTACTCCAGTCTGATCTAAAATCCTTTGAAGTTTGGTGTTCTAAAAATAATATGTTTTTAAATCCAGATAAATGCCAAACTATGACCTTTTCGCGAAAAAGGAATAATTTTATTTTTGATTATAAGATTAAAGATACTGCCTTGAGTCGTGTAGACACCGTCAAAGACCTAGGTATATGCATGGATTCTAAGCTATCGTTTAACATTCATATTGATAATATTTGTAAAAAAGCATCTTCAATGCTTGGTTTTGTAAAACGCTGGGCCAAATAATTTAATAGCATGATTACAACTACAACGTTGTATTATGCAATCGTGCGTCCTCACTTAGAGTATGCAAGTCAAGTTTGGTCCCCAAGTTACAATGTGAATGTTGATCGAATAGAAAGAATCCAAAAACGTTTTGTTCAGTTTGCTCTAAGGGGCTTAAGTGGAACTGACATATTAGACCTTCCTCCTTATGAGGATCGTTTAAAACTATTAAAAATGCAGTCTTTAGGTGACCGAAGGAAATCGGCAGATATCGTATATTTACACCAGCTCATTACAGGTGTATTCGATTCTCCAGAACTTCTTTCTCACATAAATTTTAACACTAACCGTAGAAGCAGTAGAAACGCTAACAACTTAATTTATTTGCCATTTAGTAGAACAAATTATATGGCTACTGCTCCTTTAAGTCGCATGAGTTCCTTTGTTAACAATTGTAGCGTTTTTGATGTTAATTTGTCAAAAGGTCAACTCAAAAGTAGATTAAAATTAGTTGTGTAATTAGATCTATATATACGCATGGTTAGTTGTTACGTCTTGTGTTGTCCCTGAGCCCAACCCATTTATTGGTGGGTAAATTTTTCCCACATTAACTTGTTTGTGGTCACGGTTATCCATAACATTGATATTTTCAATGATTACTGGGTAGTGGCTTTAGATGGGTTAATGCTGAGGAAGTGCGATATAGCTGTAGTAGCTGAACTCTATTGTTATTGCATGTAATAAAAAAAAAAAAAAAAAATTAAAATCGCCACAAACAAAGAGAAAGTCATACTCGATAATCTTATTAGTTAAATCAGAGAAGAGTGGTTCTAGGCTATGGCAGCGAAGAGGGTTATAAACACACGATACTAAAATTTTGCAATTTCTATCAAGAATCTCAACATTAAGAAACTCACAGACTTCATTACATTTATTGACAAGCTTAACATTGAGATTAGACCTACAATATATAGCAACACCACCACCTCTTCTGCTACACCTGTCGTTACGGAAAAGTTTGTATCCACTAAAATCATAGTGCGAGTCAGGAATTTCACTTTTAAACCACGTCTCCGAAACACAAACGACATCCACAGATGAGTTTTCAAATATAATACGAAATCAGCACTCTCGTTCGTGAAAGAAACGAGCAACAATACTTTTTGATATGAAAAAATGTATTGCTTATTGTGTTCCACACGAACGAGAGTGCTTCTTTCGTATTACATAAACATGCGGTAAATCTGAGCAGTTTAGAGAAAAATTTAGCTCCCAGTAGAAACCATTGCAACTTTTATGATTTCTGTAGATTGTGGACAAAGATCTAGGTTCCACAGGGTTTATATAAGAATGGTGCTATTTGGGTCATTGGAACTTTTTTAGTTTCAGTAGATTGCTTGGACAACAATTTTGGATTTTTAGACAAATACTTTCCATTTGGACAAATAGATTCAAATTGAAGTATTTTTAGAACTTGTTAAGCCATTGGGACTTTTTGGGTTTAGTGTACTCATTGAATAAAATTTTCTCGACAAATAGGTTTACTCGGGTCATTGAAACTTTCATTGGGTTTAACTGGGACTGCTTGGACCAAAATGTGGGATTTTCTTTTGTCAAATACGTACCACTTGGACAGATAGGTTCCAATTGCAATATTTTTGGAACTGGTTGAGTTATTGAAACATTGTGGATGTAGGTTCCACTTGATCAAATGGATTCCACTTCCAATTTTGGCAGCTAGTTGGGTAATGCGAACTTTTTTATGCTTAGTAGATTCCAATATTTTTTTATAAAATGGAATCCACTTAAATAGATATGTTCCACTTACAATATTTTTGGAACTACTCGTAGTTGAGTGATTGGAACTTTTGTGGTTTAAGTGTACTGCTTGAATACAAATATTGAATTTTTTGACAAATAGGTTCCACTTGTAATATTTTTGAAAGCAATAATTTTAATGGGATAAGTGAATTTCTTGGAAAAAAATCATGAATTTTTTGAGCTATTACCCAGCTAGTTCCAAAAAATGCAAGTGGATCCTATATGACCAAGTGGAACTTCTTAGCCCAAAATCTTGTACTTTTGACAAATAAAACCTATAAAAGCTACAATGATCCCACTACTACCATAATTTATCCAAGTGGAACGTATGGTGCTATAGAACCATGTATATTTTTGTCCAAGGAGTCCACTAAACCCAACTAAATGACCCAACTAGTTTTAAAAATATTGAAAGTGGAACATTTTTATTTGTCCAATTATGTATTGGACTCATAATATGTATCAATATTGTATTATGAGTCTACAGCACTCAAAAAAGTTTCAATCACCCAAGTAGTTCAAAAGTTAATTCAAGTGGAACCTATATGTGCAAGTGGAACCTTTTTGTCAAAAAGTCATAAATTTTTGTCTAAGGTGTCCACTTAACCCAAAAAAGTTCCAATGACCAAAGTAAGTCCAAAACTATTAAGGATGGAGCTTCGGCATGGTACCTAAGTTTCACTTCTTCCAGATATTAACTGTAGGCCGCGCAAAAAAAAGGGCAATTTTTGAGAAAAATCCAAAACAGAATTTTAAGTTTTTTTTTGTGTATTCTCAACGAACAAAAAAATTTTAAATAAAAAAAAATCCGACTTGTATATAACGGATATTTTATAAATGGGTTTGAAAATAAATTCTTAGAAATTGTCGTTTTTTTACGCCTGAGAAATTGCAGACAGACACTTAAACAAGGCACTTTGAATTTCGAAAATAAAATAAGCTCAAATTTATGAAAATCCAAACAAATAAATCTATGACTTTGTACACATCCTTTTACACAACCAACAATATTAACAAATAGTTAAATAAAGTAACAAAAGGAAAGTGTTTTCATATCTTAGCGCTACAAACAGGAAATACGAATTTGAGATTGTGTACTCGACGTGCGCGCGGCTGTTAGTGGGTGCATCTCATCTTATAAATGCAAGAGAAGTGAACAGCATGAAACTTCTAGTCGTAGAAAGTTTGTAGCTATGATTTTCCTTGGAACACATACAGACCGACATATTCATACCAAAAAAGTACATTTAGACAATGCCAAAAAGAAAATAAAACCATAAATGCAGCAGAACGTATCTGTTACTCGCGACATAATGCGGAT
The DNA here is from genome assembly GCA_914767935.1 of Coremacera marginata. Classification (NCBI taxonomy): domain Eukaryota; kingdom Metazoa; phylum Arthropoda; class Insecta; order Diptera; family Sciomyzidae; genus Coremacera; species Coremacera marginata. The sequence continues at coordinate 45,891,096 of OU612043.1, forward strand.
TTTTTTGCATTATTTTGCATCGCACAAGAACAATTTCAAAGATTTACAAAACAAATAAGAAACCGAGAAAAAGAAACACACACGAAAGATGATCCATGGTGACAATGACAATTCACGATGCTAGACAATAGATCTCATCCAAAGTGGAAACATTGCATTTCTAACATTTTAAGCTACTTATATACCCTACACCTGAAAGGAAATCTGAGTGTAAATAAGAATTTTTAATATAAATAAAACTTTTTCAGTTGATGTATTCACGCTGTGGTGCATTTTCTTAGTATTGTATATTATTGTATATATTATATATCAATATCAAGTAAATTTCATAGCTTGTCGTTAAAAAAATACAAACTCACAAAATTAATTGAGTTTTATACACAAAACTTACCTATATGTACAACCATGATACAATTATGCCAGGTAGCCTTGACAACTGGTAATTTACTCAGAGCGCCGACTATCAATTGTCAAAATCAATACAAAGTTTAACTTGTTATCTGTTTTCTGTTAGTTCATTTTCGCAAGATAACTGTCACTCCCGCCTATAGATTATTGTATCATGTGTACAACGGCGTGATTCTTTGCTTTTATCTTAAAAAAGTTGTTAAATTTGAAAAACTAAATTTTTTAAAACGAAGTTTTTGACATCAAAATTCTTATTTTTTGTTCTTTGTTTGCAGGAAAATCGTAAAAAGCGATCGGCGCCGTTTTTTTACATTTCTATTTTGCTTGTGTTTATTCCAATTGTAAAAATATTCAATATCGCGACGCCATTTGAACTCGCGACATATACAGCCCAATTCTGAATGGAATTTCCCCGGGAATTACAGAAGGGAATTTTCGTATTTTTAATAATGTTCACAAAATTTTTGAAAAATATGAACGCAAATATTTGCATTCATAGTCAATTTTAAAGATAACAAGAAAAAATTTTATCGTTATCGTTTCGTCTTTATATAAGGTATTCGATGAGGAAATCGCCAGCCTTCGTAAGCAAATGGAAAAGAATGGTACGCTTTACTTTTCCATAAGCCTACTTTTTACAAAATATCCCAAATTAAATGCTCATGACGTTGTTGGTATTTATTATCCACCATAAAATGGTCGTAACTTTTGAAGAAAAATGAAAGGTAACCATTCAATAGCTTATATTAAAGATAAGAATTGAATGAAATGTTGTAACTAGAAAATGCGACCAAAAAAATTATGTGAGTTGTGTAGATAATGTCAAAAGTAGGCAAAAAATCATTTTTCAAGTATATACTCGTAGATAATTGCGTTGGTATTGAAATTCATTGCTACTACACGTTCTACGCCATCCTGACGTGATGGTTCAATTCTGACCTCCCATTCAAATTCTACAACAGGCCAATAAACAAAATGATTCACTAATGATATCATTTACGAATCGCATTCTCGTATACTTAATTCATTAGCGATTTCCTTATAATATCGCGTAGCTGGAGAAATTGCTCCTTCGTTAATGATTCGTCAAAACTGAAAAAAGAAATTCGTTAAGGAGTCGTTGAAAATGCTATGAAATGCAATTCGTTAACGAATCACCAAAACTAAAAAAAGTAATTCGTTAACGAGTCGCCAAAAAACTAAAATATTAAAAAGTCGGCAAAAAATTGTTTTTGTTTTGTTTTTCAATGAGGCAAAAACATATTAAATGGAATTTCAAACGTTGCCTTTCTTTAAGAATCAAGCCAACCTCTGATGAAATCGGAACGAAACTATTCGAAAATAATTAAAAGAACGATTCATAAGCGGTTCGTTAAGGAATCACCCCTCGCCATTATGTTTATTGGGGGGACCTTGTAGACCTGTGTAGTGTGTATGTCGCACTTATTGCTAGGTTGAAACTACACAATTTTCAATTTTAGTTCAGCAAAAATGAATTGAAATTCAGAAATTCCATTTGAAACTCAGAAAAGGTCAATAGAAATTTTTGAAAAGATTAATTGAAATTCATGCTATTCAGAAAAAATAAACTGAATTTTAGAAAAGATCAATTGAAATTTGGAATTCCATTTGAAAATCAGAAAATATCGAATGAAATTCAGAAATTTTATTTGAAATTCAAAAAATATCAATTGAAATTCAGAAAATCCATTTGAAATTCAGAAAAGATGAATTGAAATTCAGAGAAGTTAAATTGAAATTCAGCAATTCCATTTAAAATTCAGAAAGATCAATTGATATTCAGAAAAGATCAATTAACATTTAGAAAAAAATTAATTAAAATTCAGAAATTCTATTTGAAATTTAGAAAATATCAAATGAAATTTAGAAATTACATTTGAAATTAAGAAAAGATGAATTGAAATCCAGAAATTTTACTTGAAATTTAGAACAAAAGCAATTGAGGTTCAAAAAAGATCATTTAAAATTTGGAAAAGATAAATTCAAATTTAGAATTCCATTCCATTTGAAATTCAGAAAATATCGATTGAAATTTAGAAAGGGTCAGATTGAAATTCAGAAAAAATATATTGAAATGCAGAAGTCTTATTTGAAACTCAGGAAAGACTAATTGAAATCCGGAATTCCAATTGAAATTCAGGAAAGATGTATTAAAATTCAAAAATTCCATTTTAAATTCAGAAAACATTAATGGAAATTAAGATATTCTGTTTGAAATTCAACAAATCAATTGAAATTAAAAAAAAAAATATCAATTGAAATTCAGAAATTTAATTTGATATTCAGAAAAGATTAATTGAAATTCGAAATTCTATTTGAAATTCAGAAAAGATGGATTGAAATTCAGAAATTCCACTTAAAATTTATAGTGTGGACTCATGGAAAATATGGAATTATTTGAAGAGCACTCTCAATCCTTTTGAGATGGTCAACCTCTTGTGGTTTAAGTGTTAACCCAGAGAAAACGGATCTCATTCTTTTCACTAGGAAATATAAACTACCCAACTTAATACCTCCGCGTCTAAACGGCACGAGGTTTATCTTTAGTGACAGCACGAAATAGCTAGAAGTTATTCTGGATAAGGAGCTTATCTGTAATGATAATATAAAATAACGTGTTAGGAAGGCAAACATAGCGCTTTTTGCCTGGAAAAAATCGATGGGTAAAAAATGGGGTTTCTCTCCCAAAATAGTACGCTGGATCTATACAGCGGATGTATATAGGCTCACTGGTGTGGTGTAGGGCCCTTGATAAAACAACTGCACTTCAGAAATTTGCAAAGGTGCAAGGAAGTGCAAGTCTATGTATTACTGGGTCACAGTCCACAACACCAACTGACGCTTTAAATGTCATGCTTCACCGTCCTTCTCTTGATATCTTTGCCAGGGAATGTGCTAACACAGCAGCTCTCAGACTAAGAAAATCAGGAAATTGGATAGGAAATGGACACAATTATTCTGAACTCCTCTGTCCCCGACAAAACAGACTACTGTGTGAATTGCTTAAATCTTGAAAAGAACTACGAAGTTCTCATCCCTTCACGGCTAGACTGGGCTAACAAAACCCCCCTCAAAACAAACGGCATAAAAATCTTTACAGATGGATCAAAACTTCGAGAGCAAGTAGGGGGAGGTATTTTTTCCCAGGTCCTTGAAATCGAAGTATATCCTTTAGACTCTCAAATTATTGTAGTGCCTACCAAGCGGAGATGGTTGCAATTCACGAAACCGCTAAGATTCTGGCTCAAAAAGACCTTCAAGGAAAAAGTATTTTCATCTGCTCAGATAGCGAAGCAGCGCTCAAGGCACTGAACTCACATACTGATAACTCTAAGACTCTAAGATGGCAAAGCTATTCAGGATCCACCTCGTATGGGTACCTGGACACTGGACAAGGGTACGACCTCTAACACCATCTTAAATGAGGACCTTATTGGTATGCCCATATTCACCTACAAACTCCAGTGCAGGAACAAATACTTAAGTCTTGCACAATAACGCTGGGAGCACCTTGATACATGTAGGACTGCTAAGGTGTCGTGGCATTTCTACGACTTAAAACGCACCAAATCACAGGGTAAACCTGTCAAAAATAATAGGAATCCTCACGGGTCACTGTCTAATCGGAACTCATGCTCTTCGGTTAGGACTTATAGGAAATGATTTTTACAGAAGCTGCAGATGAGATGTGAATTGATTTCTCAATTTTAATTGATCATTTCTAAATTTTAAATAGCAATGGAACCCAAAAAATATATATAATAAATAATTTTTTTATAAAAAATTGCATGTTATATTGAACAATTCACTCAATGCATCCATGTCTTATTTGAGCAATAAGAAGAATTATTCACAGAGTGTTCCTTATTGCAACAGCATATGTGCAAGTTATAAACAAACAGCTCTCTAATATTATTCGCCATTATCCACATAGAGACATTATCCGGCATGCCGCCCGAAGGTCATAGAATTACATTCTCTCACTATAAATATGTCCTATAAGTGAGGCAACTCCACCACCACCCTAAACGTGCCCCCCCCCCAATTGGTCAGTGTTTTTAATGAGCCGAATGTGAATGCATGGCGGTTGCCTTACAAGCACTCGAACCGCACATTTAGTTTAATAGCGTCTAGCTGTGTTTTATTAAATATTGCATGGCAACAGCGTGCCAACGACCCATGATGTTTTACCCATTTGGCCACAGTCCTTGTTGCCCTATTACAAATCATGGAAAATTCTTTATTTTGTGAAGTGGCTTACTTTAGTTAGTGGTTGGTGGTGGTTGAAAATATTGCGATTGCAGTTAGTACGACCATCAAAGCTAAGAACTATTTTAAAAATAAATGCTACTCTCCAATGAAGGTTATGCCAAACAACCAGGTAAAGACTTTGCGAAGGTACTTAAAACTGACTAAAGTGTTGCTTGTTCATTTATTTTTACTCATCGGTAAACATTGCTTTGCAATCTTTTGTGCGTGGTTTTTCTGCTTTCCGCTATAGAACGCCAACTGTTGAGCTAACTTCTTGACCTATTCACCTGACTAACCGCGCATCATATGACAGCGACCCACTGAGCATAGAGCATAGAGCACAGAGCATTGAGCATACGCGTCGCGTTGCGCTGTCATCCTTGAGTCTAGTGGTTGCAGTGGCACAGTTTTTAAGCTGTATTTCAATTTTTTACTTTCACTCCCACAAAAGATCTACCAAAGCCACACTCCAGTTCTTGTCCTCCAGTTCCTCCTTCTGCCATCATGCAAATTCCTATGAAGTGGGTTTTATTTCTGCATTCCACTTCAAGTCTTCATGCTTGAGAAGGACATGCAATTGTTTGCATTTTGCGACGCAGCGATGCGATGTCCTTTTGAAATGTTGTTTTCAAGTGACTTTTGAGTAAAATGAAGTTTGGCAAAAAATAAATGTTTTTGTTTTTTTTTTTTGATTTAAATAAATTATAAAAGCAGCAGCTTTCTGTTAAGATCGATGGGTTTCTTTTTTGGCATTAATAGAAATGCATTGAGTTTATGTTAAATTTAAAGCGGATTTTAATTTAAATGATTTTACATCAACATTTAACAGGTTATTCAACAAGTTTGTAGGATAAGTAAGGAAAAAAAAACAAAATTTTGATAAAACTCGATTAAATTATTCAACATAGTTGCCTGCGAGAGCGATACAACGAGTATAGCGATTTTGCAACTTTTCGATACCACTTTTAAAGTACGATTTCTCTTTCTCGTCAAAATAGGCCTCAGTTTCAGTGATCACTTCATCATTGGACTTGAATTTCTTTCCAGCAAGCATTCTTTTGAGATCTGAAAACAGGAAAAAGTCTCTGGGTGCACTAAATCTGGAGAGTACGGTGGGTGGGTAAGCAATGCGAAGCCCAATTCATTCACTTTTGCCATCGTTTTCATCGATTTGTGACACGGTGCATTGTCTTGGTGAAACAACAAGTTTTTTCTTTTGCAAATTTGGCCGTTTCTTGGCGATTTCAGCCTTCAACGAACCGCGTCCAAAGCGAGCAAAGACCCAACAGTCGGCTTGTAAGCTGATGGCGTCTGTATTTTGGAATGCGAAAGGAATAATATTCATCGACTATCTCCAAAAAGGAACCACCATCAACAGCAACTATTACTGTGCACTTTTGGATCGATCGATTTTATAGTTTCTTATAAACGCAAGCAATAAGAAACTATAAAATTCTAAGAAAAATCTGTCGAAAACTTTTCAGATTTTACTTCAAGCAAATCACAGAACTTTATTTTTAGAGACGACTTCCATCTATGTAGTATGCGTCAAGTAGAAAAACTAAATAAAAGTACAATTTTCTGAGGCGATAACTAGCTTAAGAGTCATAATTAAAAAAACTATCTCTGTGAGCCTTCAAGCATCAACTGTGCACAAAATAAACCCAAACGTAAGTAGCTACCTACATCTTACCTACATATCACTTTTAAACTATTATAAAATCTCATAGCGAACTTGACAGGCAGTACGATAAAACTCATTAAAATGTCGCATAAGATTTTCAGCTACTCTCAACTATCGCCAAAACGGCAAACTTCTGACTGACTTTCATAGAACGTGATGCAAACTTTTGAATTAAAAATGTTAGCGCAACGTGTTTGAAAAAATAAATACGTATATAAGAAAAAATTTTATTTTTTAAATTAAAATCGAATCTTAATTGGGCTGCAGTTGCTGTACCACCCGTTGGTGGTACACAGCGCAAATAGCACACTCGCAATAGTTGAAGTGGATGTCGCCGCGAAATGCGTGTCACACATGCTTGAAATTTTAAAACTGCAAACTTGTCAGCAGCGAAAACGACAAAAAAAAAAACAAATAGGAACACAATATAAAAAACGACATTAAAAGGATATAAAAAGGATATGCAAAAGAGGATAAAGCGCACAGCATGCGACATTTAAGCGCGAGCATTAATGCAAGCAAAGACGTTAACAAATTGCTTTCAATAGAAGTGTGAATAAATACGGAACGAACGAAGTAATAAAGTGTCGCAGGAACTTAAGAGTTTAAATAGAATGTTTCAATTAAATTGCCATAGGATATAAAATGAAAAGAAAGAAACAAAAAAAAAAAACACAAAAAGACAGACACTGTGAAATATGTTACACTCAAAATATAAACTATCAAGTTAAATATCGTTAATCAGGTTTTGGAATAAAGCCTGCAGAATATCGACTAATATTGGCTTAAAATCTATTTTAAAACTTATACAGCGCATTTTAACCCATTAATAGAGAGAATTTTTTTAATTAAACAAAAGTTTGAAAAAATGTTAAAAAAGATACCACAGTATTTGCTTCAAGTTAATGTTAGTTCCAGGAACACAAATTCATGTCAATTCGATTGACAGGCTATGAAAATAGTTCTCATAAAAGCACAGATAGTAAATATATATATAGCGACTGCCGTTGACGAAAGTAATGAAATTCACCATTTTAGAAATTTCGTGCTATGTCATGTATGCTTGTATAATTTTTTTAGTACAGCCAACTTTTTTATTTTTTAAGATATGTTTATGTTTTTGCTGTCATTGAAAAGAAAATTGAATAAATTACAAAATTGATCCAAAAAAAAAATTTCATTTATTACACGAAATTCTGAGAAATTTGCACTCAAAATTGAAATTTGTTAGTTTCAATCGATTGATTTCATGTTCACACGAGCACAGCTCGGTAACGGTTAAGTTGGTGGAGTATGTTGATATACCATTGGAAAGGCGTTTTTCTGCTAGAAACAATAACGTGAATCAAAGTCGTGAAATAATAATTAACCCTGTAGCTGCTAAGAATGTGAAAATAGACACCCCCCCCCCCCCCCCCCCCCCTCCCAAACGGTTTTTTGCTCAGCTCGACATAACCTTTCAGCTCCGTAAATAGTTGCACTCAATTGCGGGACACCCTGTATAATGCAAAAAAAAAAATGAAACACGAAATTTAACACATGGGGTATCCACGTAAGGCGGATGACTAAAAAGTATGCCCATTCTATTTTGTTGTTTTCTTGGTATATAAGACACCTAAAATCTCAAACTTGGCACAAAAATTTAGTTTCGGAAAATCACCTACAATCTAAATATCATTTTTTTCGAAAAAAAATTCTCAATAAAAAAATTTTTTAAAACATTTCATACCGTCAAATTCTAAGGGGATTTGATGATTTTTATAAGCATGTTACCAAATTCTCATAAGAAAAATTAACAACTACAGTTTTTTAAGCTTCGGCATTTGTAAAATAATTTTTTATTATGTTAAAAAATTAAAAAACAAGTTGGAAGTTCAAAAAATGTGTATTTAATTTTTTTTTTTTAATTTGCAAATAGCTTAAATTTAAATTCTCGATTGATTAAATTCTTAAATATTAAAAAAAAAGTAACTGTTAAATAAAAATTTATACAGTTTTCAAGGATATACTTATTTTGATGCGTTAACTTAATAATATATTGGGTATAAGCTATTGGTGCTGTGCAAAAACCAGTTTTCCAAATACGGCTTTTGAAAAATAATCTGAGATTTTGTAAATATGGCTTTTATCGGAGTCGATTCCTCTGCTCAAAATATTTTAATAAAAAAAATATATAGTAATTGTTATTGGAATTGAATGATTTTGTCAGTCATGATATCAATTTTTTATTAGGAAATGGAACAGATTAATTTCTAAGGTTTTTAAAATATTTTCTTTTGAATATAATTTCAATTGTGAAAATCGTTTTCGATAGCGGTAATATATTGGCCTTTAATGATAACTCGAACTAGGATTCACACAGGTCTAAGTACTTGTACACAAGCTGGGGATCAATAAAAGTGCAAGATAGCCAAAAAGAAATCATATCTAAAGACTAAAATTTTTTTGTACTCCCGTTTATGTAAAATGTCCCGTAAATGTTGTAAATCAAGCTTCAACAGGTGAACTTATTAAAAAAAAGTTTTAATTTTTCATAGCTAATTTTAATTTTGATTTTAGTAAACTGGAAGGAATCTTACCTTTTTTTATCTTTCAAACTAATATTGTTGTGTAAGTAAAATTTTGTCATAGGAATTTTTACTTTTTGTGCCAATTTTCGGAATTTTAACTACTCTTTTAAAGGCAATTACAAACTCTCAATGTGGACTATTTTTCAAAAAAACCATTAGCAAAAATCGAGAAATTAGTACTTAAAATTTGATAAAAAATTCAATAAAATTTTGTCAACTCTCTAATGATCATTTAAAAACGGGCATATTCACGAGTAGTCTTAAGAGAAAACGGGTTTGTTAAGAAAAAATTCCATATATATTTTTTTTTATCAAAACCCCTCTTCGCCCCCTTCCCCACTTCGCCCCCTTCCCCTCTTCGCCCCCTTCTCTCCTTTCCCCCCTAAGGTAAAGCCTGGCTACGGGCCTGGATCATATTATTTATTTACTATTTGATGGCAATCTTTTTTAAAGTAACGTTTATTTTCCATATTTTTCGCAAGTTAAAAAAAAACGTGTGCTTGTGAACAGTATTGTCCACCAAAAAACTTAATACACATGCAAAGCTATTTTAGGAACTATTCTGATAAATAGTGTGAGAAACTCATTTGTGAATTTTGCTTATGTGTATAGTAAAATAAGTAAAACTATTAATTATTTTAACCATCAGGATTTTTGACATGGGAAAAGCAAAAAAACTCAGTTTTGCAGGTGGCTTTCCGGGAAGATACACTGGCGGCGTAATAGCGCCACCCTAGCGTTCTTATTGTTTTTATAGGTTTACTTTAATGAAGAAATAATAGTACGAGATCATATAAATACTATAAAAAAAAAAAAATGGAAAAATGCCATTATTTCGAGTACTATAAAATCAATTGGTACCTATTGGTTTTTTGTTTTCTGAGTGTAGGTAGATGAATTCGTTCACAACCTCGAAAGAGATGTCGTCAACAGTGACGTGGTTTCCAAGACGTTGGGACTGTTTGTTTATTGTGTAACGGTGATCTACGTTACAAGCAGTTAGCATGCATAGTAACTACAACAACCAACACTCCCAGTCAAGCAGCCAGCCTGCATAGCGACCGCAACAACAAAACCACCAGTCAAGCCGCCAGTATACAGCCATCGAAAATTACATTGTTCGAGCATATGTACGGTAGACTTCACAACAGGTTTTGGTAGGCCACGATGTAAAAGGGTAAGGCATGGCATGCTTCGAGACGGCACAGAAGATACATGTAGTTAGTGTAGTTGTTGTTATATTAGTTGTTAATCTTCGTTGGCACTCGCTTGGTTACCACATCAGCTTCTGCTGAAAGTTCACCACCCGACGTAGCATCTCTTATCATTCGGTTGATTACCACATCAACTTCGGCTGATATTTCGCCATCCGACAGAGCAATCTTCATTGGCATTCGTTTGGTTACCACATCGGCTTTGGCTGATAGTTCGCCATCCGACCTGATAGTATTCATTCGGTTGGTAACATTAGCTTCGGCTGATAGTTCGCCATCCGACCAGATAGTATTCATTCGGTTGGTTACCACATTAGCTTTGGCTGATAGTTCGCCATCCGACCTGATAGTATTCATTCGGTTTGTTACATCAGCTTCGGCTGATAGTTCGCCATCCGACCAGATCGTATTTATTCGCTTGGTTATCACATCGGCTTCGACTGATAGTTTGCCATCCGACACACTCGTATTATTCTGCGTTGGCACCCGCTTGGTTACCACATCAGCTTCGGCTGATAGTTTGCCATCCGACGTAGCATCTCTTATTATTCGGTTGATTACCACATCAACTTCGGCTGATATTTCGTCATCCGACATAGCAATCTTGATAGTTCGCCATCCGACCTGATAGTATTCATTCGGTTGGTTACATCAGCTTCGGCTGATAGTTCGCCATCGACCAGATAGTATTCATTTGGTTGGTTACCACATTAGCTTTGGCTGATAGTTCGCCATCCGACCTGATAGTATTCATTCGGTTTGTTACATCAGCTTCGGCTGATAGTTCGCCATCCGACCAGATCGTATTTATTCGCTTGGTTACCACATCGGCTTCGGCTGATAGCTTGCCATCCGACATATTAATCTGCGTTGGCACCCGCTTGGTTACCACATCAGCTTCGGCTGATAGTTTGCCATCCGACGTAGCAATTATTATTCGGTTGGTTACCACATCAGCTTCTGCTAATAGTTCCCCATCCGACAAAATAGTGCTCAATTCGCCAAACTATTGTTAAATGACATTTTATTTATAATAATATTGTTTTGTTTCTATAACATAGATTCCCGTTCCTGACACACGTGGTCGAGCTCTGCCCGAATGTTATCGTTGGTGCCTGCTGCGAGGAACCTTACCGACACTGAACCTACCCGAGCCTACATAAGCACCGACCATACCCGAGCTCGTCATCACCGAACATAGCCGACTACCGAACAGAGCCGAGCACATATCTACCGAGCATATCCGAATGAACCCGAGCTTGTCATCACCGAACAAAGCCGAGCTCTTTTATACCGAGCAAACCCGAATTCATAATTACCCGAACTAGCTCGAGATTGCCGAAGCGAACGAACGTGAAGAAATACATTTGAATAATTATTATTGTTGTTTTATAAGAAGAGGAATAATTATAAAGAAGTATATTGGAATAATTATTGTTGTTGTATTGTAAGAAAATACGAATATTCATACACTGAAATAAATCACCTATATCATTATATGTTATTGTTAATAAAATCGTTGAAACTTAAATATGGAAAATCATCGTCTTTCATTTGCGAAGGTTCCAGGGTCCTTCGTTTGATCCTGGAGCGGCTGAGTCATATCTCAGCCTACGATAAATACAACATTACACTTGATACCAGGTATTTCGTCTTATCTGACGTCACTGCAAAACCCATGCGACTCGACTCTTTTTCTAATTTGGAGTATGCTGCAATGACTTAGCTCGTTTTATGATCAATGATATCGATATTATCATCATCATAGATTAGTAGCATAGCCTCATATGAGCAGCTCAAATGATCTTCTCCATTATTAGACTGAAAAAGTGGCACGATAAAGAATCAACGCGTCTGAAACCTCTTTTGGTAGCAAGTGGGGGAAGGGGGAGAGGGGAGAGGGGGAGAGAAGCCTTTCCCGATTTGAGCAGCGCTGCTGGTGTTGTTCTGTGTCATCCTTCATAGACGGAGTAGTTTTGCAGGTATACCAAATTTAGACATGGTGGAGTATAGATGATTCCTTATTAAACTGTCGAAGGCGGCTTTGTAATCGGCACAAAAACAAAAAAAATGTGGGTGTCGATTTGTTTCTCTAGGGTCTTTTCCAAGAATTGTCGTAGCCTAAATATATGGTCGGTGATAGATTTTCCAAGTTTCAAGGAACACTGATAAAGCCCAATCACTTGGCTTACGATGGGTTTTTAGTCTTTTACATAATACGCTCGACAGGACCTTATATGCGCTATTTAGGTGGCTTTTCCCACGGCAGGTGGCAAAAATGGTGGGATCGCATTTCTTGTGGATTGGACTTGGATAAAAGTTAAACCTTTTTGTGTTTTTTTTAGTATTCTGTGAACAGTATGTTCGTCAGTATATGTCTCTATTCAAGCACTCAAAAAAATGATTAATATTGGTCAACATATATTTTTGGCTTATTACTTTATTTTGATGATAGTTTATTTGTCAAATGACAAATAATGCAGTTGAAACGATAAAAGTGACACTATGTTAATTCTATTTTAGCTGTCAGAAAATTTCAAGCTCGAAAAAACTAAAACGTCAAAATTACTCGTACATTGACAAAATTGATAACTGCTTCAGAGAAACTTTGCTGGTTAGAGGGTTAAGGGTGGATAAAAATTGATTTGCGTCTATTAAATAATCATTTTTAAATTATGCGTTCCAAGTTTAAAATTAGTAGTTTATAGTTTTTTCTTAAATTTATCGTAACCACACCACATCGTGAATGCACCTAATATTAAGTACTTATTTCACTTATTTGCTAAAATCCAAACAGTTTCTTCAGTTACATACTTTCAATTTGTATACAAAACAAACTTTTATTCAAATATTTACGCATTTTTCAATCAGCATTCAACATCAGTCAGTAAATTCTGAAAAACAGTTTCTTTTCTGTGAAAAAAAAGAAAAACTTTTTCATCAGAAAAGTTTTTGTACGTGACGTAAGAAGAATTTTGCTCCAGTTGAATACGATTATGATGATGAGGCTGCACTCAGTGCACTCCTCTAATGGCCTCCACATGTGCATCTGTAGTGCACTGTGGTTATTTTGAAAATGCAACTTTAAACTATGTTTTTTTTTTTTTTTGTTTTTTACCTGAAGTTGGAAAAAGCTATTGAAAGTCAGTGAATACTTCAGTGGTTTGCTTTTTTTGTGCATACAAATTTTTGGAATCTCGGCAACAAATCATAAAATTTATGAAACTAAAAACAAAATATATGATACTTGAAACTGTAACAACAACAACAACAACATCAAGTGCAAAAACTACAACTACAAGATAAACATACACAGCCAGAAGTTTACTCAAACAGATGCAATAACAACTCATACACAAAGGTAGATAAAAGTTGATACACTTTACAATACGTGCAACACAGATATGGCGCAAAGTGCAATTACTGCATCATGGTTGCCAAGTGTATTTCTTTTTTTAATATTCTATACGTTGTCGAACTTTACATTATAAATAAAATACATGTTATACATATATGCAGATTTTGTTAAACAGGTCTTAAAATATTCCAAACAATAATTAAAACAAATACATTTACATGCTTTTAAAGTTGTGCATCCTGTTCAAATGCTGTACACATTTAAAAAAAAAAAAATTAACATATCGTATATTGTTATGTAATATTGGAGTTTAGATTTACGTCATTTTGTATATCGCTCAAAAAAAATTATTCGCGCAAAATTCCGTATATTGCACACTATATGAATACTTTAAGATTAAAAGAAATATGTTATTCATTCATGCAACATTAATTCTATCAATAGGGTTGGCATCCTTGTTCGTTCGAATGCCTACGGTTATTTCCTCTTTCCCATAACTACATTCCGCGATAGCGCCTGAAAGTATGTAAATATTATTTATTCTCTGCCTTGTTCATAAATTGTACTCGCACGATTTTCTTCATTTCACTTTGGGTAAACCAAAGTTATTAAATTTAATTTGTTGGCATAGGAGAAACACGGAAGTGAACATATGTTTCTGTGTGTATTTTATTTAATAACATTGTGCTTGCAAGTGAGCACGATATAATATTATATGCGTCAGGCTGGAACAAATTATGCAATTTAAGAACAAATGGAAAAAAAAAAATTCAAAAAATCGTTGTTTATTTAATTGTGCTGTTTCCTTTTTTTTTAAATGAGAATTTCAATAAAAAATTGGTAGATTTTGAGAAATTGCCAAAAGTGGGTGGTAACAGTTAACAAAATCGAAAAAGTCGAAACAAATAGTAGAGCTACTACAATTGTGGCAAAGTGATAGCACTGAGCACCACTCACTAAATATTCTTTAAAAAAAAAGTATGCAAACATTCAAGATTCAAATATTTACCACTCTAAACTGTGGTGATATGACGTAGGGGTGATGGAAGACGTTGTGCCAATTTTTTGTGTGTTTTAAAAGCAGCAAATGAAGTGTCTTTTATAAATCTAGTTTCTCTTTAATACACCATAAAACTGGCTTTTACCCAAAAATATTTTGATTATTAAAAGAAAAACACATCTTCCACAACCAATCATATCAGGAAATTCCTTTGTACTGAGATTCCCTTTGAATTGGAAATACCGTTTATATTGAAGCAATACAGGGCTTCTGGGGCAGGTGGCTCGGAGGCTCAAGCCGATGATGTCACTCCGGTCCAGCGCCATCTAGTGGGGGCTTTTTTTGCTAAAAATGTGCAAAGGTGTATGTCTTTGCTTTAAACTTTTAAAATTGGCAAGTTTGGGGTATGTCTTTGCTTTAAACATTTAAAATTGGCAAGTTTGGGGTATGTCTTTGCTTTTAAGCGTTGATCATAATTTTATTTACTTCATTATCGGTAGTGGTAGTCAAGCGAGTTCTTATCAGTGTTTGCATGTTTTGTTTTTTTCTTAACCCTCGAATTCGTTATAGCAATGACTCAAATTCTGCTAGTTGACTTTAGCCGAAATGATATAGCTTGCTTTATGAAAATATATGCATTAATATGGGTTGAAGCAATTTAGGTGCGGCGAAGGTTGAAGGGTTAAATAAATGTTTATAAATTTATCATAATGGTGCTAAGTATTAGGTGGGTGTATTAGATATGCATAAATAGTTTAAGAATTGGATGACAACCATTTGAAGCATAGGCGTATATTAGTGGGATACATCTGAGGTACAAGTCTCAAGCCCCCGGTCAAGTCGTCCGGCAAAATCTCCGCCTCTGGCTTATATTAGGTATTAAGTATTAGGTGGGTGTATTAGATATGCATAAATAGTTTAAGAATTGGATGACAACCATTTGAAGCATAGGCGTATATTAGTGGGATACATCTGAGGTACAAGTCTCAATCACAACAAGCCTCTGGCTTATATTTTATGTAAATTCAAGAGTCTGTAAAGCTTCGAGATGCAGAAACTTCGAGAACATTTTAGAAGCCGACTTATGTCATTGTATGCCGAAGAGAATGGCGTGAGAGAGAAAGGGAGAGAGAGAATTTAATAGTAAGAGAGAGGAAGGGAGATAGCAAATAGCGCGATCCTATACAAATAATACTTCAGAATCAACCTAACCTAATCCAATGCCATAGGTATAGGGGGGAAGGAGGGGGGCACTCTTTACCTATATAGGTATATAGGCCTCTCTATAGGCATAGACTATCAGTTTATAACGAATACGCATAATGTCAATAACAATCTCTTTAAGCGAAACCACTTCAACTCGTGTTGCAAAATATTTTCCTCCGGTTGAATTACCTACAAGATATGTTTGTGGACTTGTAGTCTTTGTATCAATTAATTCTATACCAAATGTACATGATCACAATAATTTATTCCATATCGGATCACATACTATTGCAATTCCAGTTGGTTCATATGAACTGAAAGACATTGCATCTTTCTTAGAGTCAAGTATAAAATCCATTGATGATACAATTTACTTAAAAATTGAGCGAAACAATAACACCCTAAAAACTGAAATTACTTCCTCCGAAGACATAGATTTTTCAAAACCAAACAGTGTAGGACAGTTGTTGCGATTCAGTAAAAGAAAATTGATAGAAAATGAGCTACCGTACGAGAAATTTATCAAAGTGGTTACTATAGAGCCATTACAAGATATAGAAAAAACAAAATATATAAATATAGATCAGTCAGATACAACTAGAAAATTTCAATCTGACTTACCTTTGAATATTACAAATGTAAATACAATACGTATCGAAAGCAACTTGACAGATGGCTCATATATTAATAGCACTTTGGTTCACACTATTTATGAATTTCCTCTGGATGTTTCACCCGGATATAAAATAAAAGAGAAACCTGAAAATGTCATTTCAGGTATGCCATCTGATTAGCATACAATTTTGTGCAAGGGAGTTTTTGTACACTTTTTTGTACACAAAAAAGCCAGACCGCTTTTATACTCTGAAATGCCAAGCTATTATAGATGGAATGCGTCTTCAAAAAGTTCCAGCGGTGGCAGCAATGGCATGCAATTCCTGGATTTGTCGACGTTTCTTCTACTAAAGCCTTGGAGGACGAATTTATACTGTACATCCGAAAAACGACGAGTGTTTTTATCTTCGTTTGCTTTTGATCAATGCTTGTGTTTCAATGTGGTTTGAGTCGCTTCGGATGGTGTATGATGTACTATATGAGACATATCGAGATGCCTGTCAACGGTTACAACTGCTTGAAAACGGCACTCATTGGGATTTATTACTCGCTGATGCCATTGGTGTTGAGCCTGCAAATCAAATTCGTACACATTTTGCGGTCATCATTGCCACATGTTTTCCATCAAATGCAGTCGATTTGTGGAACAAATACAAGCACGTTATGGTTGGCGATACTTTGCATCGAACTTGCATAGCTACTTCGAATTACAAACTGCAAATAACGATGAGATTTTACGCAGCAAGGTATTATTTCGATCGAGGACATGTCTATGTTAATGTGCGGCAGTTCAGTGTGTCAATTCGGCATGCCAGTCCCAATCGTGCAATACACGATCTACACGATCGAGAGTTGGATCGCGAACGAGAATATGATCGAGATAATTTGAGCCAGGCAATTCGAACAAACGTTCCGTTATTGTTGTCCAGCAAAAGGACGTTTAGGACACTCTGATAAAATTGATTGGCGATCGAAATGAAGGTATTTTCTTCCTCGATGCGGCTGACGGAGCTGAAAAAACTTTCCTTATTTCATTACTGTTGGCGTCTGTTCGATCAAGGTCAGAAATTGATCTAGCTACATTGTTGTAAGGTGGTCGAAACGCTCATTCTGCGTTCAAGCTGCCGTTTAATCTTCAACTGAACCGACATACAATATTTCTGCAATTCTGCAATGGCGAAAGTGTTGCAAAGTTGTCAGATTGTGCACAGTGTACAATGGCAAATAAATGATCGTTGGAGACACTCGATCGGCCAATGAAAGATCTGCGCAGTAGCACGAGACTTTCTGGAGGTGCATTAAGTCTGCTGGCAAGCGATTTCCGACCGACAACGCTTCCTGTCGTTCCGCGATCAACAGCTGCCGATGCTTCGTTTTTGTGGAGCTCTGTGAAGAAGCTGAGGCTAAAGACGAATAAGCGAGTTGTTTTGCAGAACGATCCGTCTGTCGATTGGCAATGGAGAAGTACCAGTTGACGTTTTCATCGGATTTATTTCATTCCAGCAGAATTTCTGCCAATTTACCATAACGAAAGAGGAACTCATTTCGAATGTGTTCCCAAACATCGCACGGAATTATTTCAACTACGATTGATTGAGTGCGCGTGTGATTTTAGCAGCGAAAAAAATAAGGATGTCGATGATTTGAATAGTTTTGTAATACAAAATGCAATTGCTGGACAATAACATTTGTTCTCT
Source organism: Coremacera marginata (assembly GCA_914767935.1). Lineage (NCBI taxonomy): Eukaryota > Metazoa > Arthropoda > Insecta > Diptera > Sciomyzidae > Coremacera > Coremacera marginata. The sequence goes on from OU612043.1 coordinate 45,909,120, forward strand.
CGAAAGCTCCCAAAGTCTTTTCATTAGAGCTGCTCAACGTCCAGGTTTGTGCGGCATATAACAGGACGGGCATTCAAAAAGTGTTTCAATTTCATTAAATTGAAAAAATATATACCACCTTGTTCAAAAAGAAAGGTTCATTCACACTGTGAACCGGACTTAACTGTCCGATTCGAAAATTTTTTTTCGGCTGCCAAATATAAGCGTCTTTCGTTGACATTTGCTAAAGTGACAGTGTTTTGTTTACAACACACTTTTTACGTGTCTTCAATTTTTACGATGGGAAAAAAATTGAGCAACGTGCTTGTATCAAATTTTGTGTGAAAAATGGTTTCAACTGCACCGATATGCGTAAAATGTTGATGAAATGTTACAGTGACTCTGCTCTATCGCATCAGAAAGCAAACAAGTGGTTTAACCGATTTGTGAGTGGCCAAGACGAAGTAGAAGACGACCCTCGTACCGGGCGGCCATCGTGTTCGAATACCGAAGAAAACGCTGAAAAAATCAAAGAAATGTTGGTCAAAAATCGCAAATTGACGATTAGAGAGATAGCAGAGTACGTCGGTATTTCAATTGGATCCGTTCAGAACATTTTGAAGAATGAATTGGGCTTGAGACGTGTCGTCGCTGCGAAGTTGGTACCGAAAGAACTCAATTTCATGCAAAAAAGAGACCGAGTTGCTATCGCGAAAGACATGCTGGAAATGGTAGAAAACGACAAATCATTGAATCGAATCTATCATTACTGGTGATGAGACATAGGTATACGAGTATGACACACAAACCAGGCATCAGGCGAGTGAATGGCGGTCGCCAGACGAACCGAGACCGAAGAAACCACGTCATTTTCAGTCAAAAAAGAAGACGATGATCACTGTTCTCATGGACTACACGATAATGCACCATCGCTCAATGCTCACCTTATTCGTGACTTTTTGGCAAAAAACAACACGATAACCATCCAGCAGCCGGCAAATTTACCTGACCTGGCTCCGTGTGATTTCTTCCTGATCGATCGAGTCAAAAAACCGCTTCGAGGAAAACGCGTTTTACCAGCAAAGAAGAGGTCATGGAAAAATCGGTGAACGCTCTGAAGGCCATACCAAAAACCGTGTTCCAGAAAGGTTTCCGTGACTCCATCAAGCGCTGGCACAAGTGCGTTGCAGCCGACGCAGGGACTACTTTGAAGGCGACAATATTGATTTGGATGAATAAACTTGTACTTTAATTTGTTTCAATAAATGAACCTTTCTTTTTGCACAAGGTGGTACATTAGACTGTTTTGATTGTATAAAACTAAAATGTGGTCATTTTGTTCATATACTTACTGTGGCCAACTTTACATAAATGGAATTGGCCTCAGTATGACAATTGGCTTACAAACATTAATATTTTTCACTCCCAAACTCCCAAAACTATCACAAACAAATCTTACAATGCGATTCTATAGCTAAAATTTGATAATTTAGTTCATAATGTTATTGTCGGCAATCTTACAAAAAATATGCATGGCCTCGATATGGTTACGAGGTTACGAGGGCCGGGTGTCAGCTTGTTTTTAACATTTATATAAAGTCCAAGCCCGCAAAGAGTTATTCAAAATGGCCGCCATTCAGCATGACCGAAGTCTGTCCGGCTCATCGGGTACAATAGCAGTTCGCACATCCATCCATCGGGAAATTGCTCACTACCCGGACAAGTGCACGCTTCATATATTCCAAATTTGGCCTCTTAAGTTGAGCATAACTTGTAGTCCAATGGTCTCAGCTCTGGGCTAGCAGAAAGCCAATCCTCTTACCTACTCAGGTGGTTCGGGTATCGGCCGACCTTACCAGCTCTCGCCAGGCGACTCTGCTTTGCGCGCGCCTTTCGTGGCCTGGTCCATTCATCGAAGGCATGGTCTCACTCGTCGTCGTTGACCAACGAACCTCGCCTCGAGCACCTTTTTCGTTGGAGCTTCGTCGTCCATTCGACGGACATGACCCAGCCAGCGTAGACGCTGAACAGTTATACGCTGCGCTACGTCAATGTCTGCGTAGAGCTCATACAGCTCGTGGTTTATTCGAATGCAATAGTCATCGCCGACTCGAACAATCGCGTCGGCCGAATAGAAGATTTTGCGAAGAACTTTTCTCTCGAACACCCCCAGAGCAGCAGCGTCAGTTTGCGAAGCATAATTTTTTTAGTACAGCCCAAGGTTGATTTATAAGGTTGTCGCAAGGGAGCGAGCGAACACCCATAATTGTCAATTGTCATAATTGTCATTCGCAAAATTGGCTGGTTTTGACAATTATGGGTACTGAGAAGAGAGTGCGATCAGCCCTGCGACAACCTTACAAATCAACCTTGGTAAAGCCAACTTTTTTATTTTTTGAGATATGTTTATGTTTCTGATGTCATTGAAAAGAAAATTGAAGAAATTACAGAATTGATCATAAGAAAAAATTTCATTTATTACGCGAAATTCTGAAAAATATGCACTCAAAGTTTAAATTTGGTAGTTTCAACCGATTGATTTCATCTTCATACGAGCACAGCTTGGTAACGGTTAAGTCGGTGGGGTTTATTGATGTACCGTTGGAAAGGTGATTTTATTGCCTTTGCAATGAGTTATCGAAATAAGTTTTCTGTACTTAAGTTTTTCTGCTAGAAACAATAAAGGGAATCAAAGTCATGAAATAATAATTAACCCTTTAGCTCTAAAGACAGTGAAAATAGACCCCCCCCCCCCCTCTCATATGATTTTTGGCTCAGTTCGACATAACCCTTCACCTCCGTAAATAGTTGCACTCAATTGCGGGACAACCTGTACATAGTACTAAAAGTGTACTTCCATGACGCAACACTGTTATGATACCGTGATTTGGTATCGACAGCCGTATCATTTGGTAATCACGGTGGTCAAAATCTATTCCCCTGCTCCCTCTCTCAATTTTCCCTTTGACATTGAAACAACAACAATTCGTGCCCGTGCCGTGCCCATGACCGTCTACATAACAACGCCCTAAGTCACAGCTGCAATAAAAAACCTTTCAATATTATTTTTAATAAAATTATTTTCAAATATTCTCTATTATGTTTTCATATTCTATACCATTAACGTCAACTTATGAATATTTCAATTTAAAAAGCTGACTTGTACTATCAAGTTACTACGTTAAATGCACGAGTTATGAACATCGCCTTCAAGGTATGCAAGGTAAGCATGGTATCAAATTTAATTTTTATCTTTACAAAGCAAACAATATTTCTTGAATAGAACAGCAAAAACTAAACGTGAGCTACATAGAGTTACAAGAAGTCTTTTTATATGTATATTTTTTTATTATTATTATTATTATGTGTGACCATAACATTGTCATTGCATGGAGGAACTAAATTGAACTTGTAGATTCAACATGCTAGAGAAGCAACGTAAGCATGACTTCAGCCAAATAGTTTTCAAGCGTAGCACAAACAAAAACTATTTCAATAAACCATTTATTGTTGTCTTTTTTTATGCATTTCTTGCATTGGAGTCAAAAGTCAGACTCAACGTGTAGAATATGAGCCAACATAAGAAGCAACCACAAGTTGCAAAAAAATAAACTTTAATGCAGGACAAGTTAGTTTGGAGTTTATTTTGCATCTACTGGGATAAAGTTTTAAGACGATTTGCATTTGGCAAACATGATCTTGAAAAGGCATTTTCTTTAAGGGGGAGGTAAGGTTTTACAACTTTTTTTTTCCGTATTTTTTTATTTTTGTTTCTGAAAGTATAACATCTGAAGAATATTGTATTAAATTTTTAGGTCATTCGTACCTCCAACTTAGTTTTGCGCGCCTTTTAGCTACCTGCGCTAAGCGGCAAGCGGCAAGCGGCAAGCGGCAAGCGGCAACTCTTTCGGTCTCTATTGTATTACTATTATCTCCCCTCTTTTCGTCTTAATATTTTCAGGTAAATAAAATGTGTAACGTACATGGTATCCTTCGATGTGGAATATATATTTCAGTCTAAAATTTAACGCTTAGGAGACCAGATATTCAGTTTTGCTCCGATTTCGTTAACTTCGAAAAAATGCCGAAGCTAACTGGCAGAGAAGGACGTACACAGGATGGCTCGACCCAGAAAAAGAGTAACGCCGCAGGATCGAAAATCGAAAGTAAAAGCGTCTATTGCATCTGCAAAAAAAATCAAATTGAATGCTTCGCTTGAAGTCGAGGAAGATCTTAAAAAACATTATCGAATTATAGACTTTCCTCTGTGATGCTGTGAAACATGTAATAGCTCAGTGGCATTTGAATCTTGTAAAAAAGAAGGTTTTGGCTTCAAAATAAAAGTTACGTGTGAAAAGTGAAAAATTCCAAACTATGTTCCGTCGAGTGAAAGAATTGATGGTAATAGCTACGAAATAAATAATAGATTTGCATTCGTAATGCAAGTTTTAGGCCTAGGACATGCCGGGCCGGGTGTGTGAAATTTTGTGGATTGATGGACATGGCAAGTAGTTTTATTTCAAAATCGGGCTACAATACTTTCATTGAAAAAATGAACAACTGCGTAAAAACTGTTGTGAATAAATATTTTGCTTCTGCCATCAAAGAAAAAAAAAAGAAGAGACTTGTTAACAAAATAATCGCGAAGGCACAGACGAAACTACAGTATCCGGTGACGGCACGTTGAAAAAAAGAGGATTTAATTCGCTCTTTGGTGTATCGTCATTGATCGACTATTGGACTGGTAAAGTTGATGATATTTTTGTCAGCAGTTCGTACTGTAAATTATGTGAAACCTGGAGCAAAAAACTAGGACCTTCAGAATATGAAGAGTGGCACGAGAGTGGCAGGTGAACAAAGGACAATGTGAATCTAATCACAGTGGGCCATTCGGTAATATGGAAGTGTGCGCTATCGTGAAAATGTTTCAACGTTCGATAGAGTTTTCAAAATTAAAATATCGTAATTATATTGGTGATGGCGATTCCAAAACCTACAGCGGAATAGTCAATGCGGAACCTTACGGTGATAACTTCATAATAAACAAGAAAGAGTGTATTGGAAACATCTAAAAAACGATGGGCAAACGTCTGCGAGACTTAGTGAAATCGCACACGTGGTCGATGCAAAAACGAAATCTGGTAAAAAAGTGAAGAGGAAAACTCTTTCCGGTAAAGGCAAACTAACTGGCAACATGATCGACAAATTAACAGTGTATTATGGGCTAGCGTGTATTTTCTAAGTAATCACCATTCTGTGGGCAAAATGAGGAACGCTATATGGGCGACTTTTTATCATTATTCTTCCTCTGATCAAAATCTCCAGCATGAAAAATGCGATGAATGGTAGTGCGAGTGAAAGAAAACATTACGATCATTCAAGCACACTTACTCTCCACTTCCAGCTGATGGAACGTTGGAACGTTGTCTGGGTGGTTTCACGCAGAACAACAACGAAAGCTACAACCAACTCATATGGAAAATTAGTCCCAAATCAGTGAGTGGTACCGCAACTGTCATTGAAATTGCAGCATATGTAGCAGCATCTGATTTTCTGACCTTCATGCAAGATTTGGGTATCATTTCAGAACCCAGTGCCCAGTGCCCAATGAATGGGCGCGCGCGACAGACTCTTTGCGGATCAGCAGAGCGGACGAGCTGCTCGTGAGACCAAAGAAGGCAAAGTTTTACGTAGACAGAAGCAAAAAAATGCCTTAGATAGCGTGGATGTTAGATAGTGATGTACTGTATGGACCCGGCATCCCATCGATAATGACATGTACGTATTTTATAAGAAAATTCAGTTTTTTCAAGATATTTTTTTATTTTTTCAGCCTACAAATCTTTAAATCGATTTTCTCAAACATGTAATTTTTAAAGTCGGTGACCAGCCTACAGACAAAACTACTGAACCGATCGTTTTGAAGTTTTGTACACATATTCTACATGTAAATAGCTCTCTAGTTACGTCGAGTTTTTTCAAATTTTTTAATTACTAATAATTTCACAATAACAAATAGGTCGATTTTTTTTCGTCAAAATCGTCATTTTGGCTTCAAAATGGTGCCAAAAATTGAAAAATTTAAAAGTGAAAAAAAAAACTAGACGAAACGAGGGAAAGATAAAGTAAGAAACTAAAAAACATATTGCTTTTTTTGGTTTCAGATGATCCAGTGATGCTGTAGGCTGATCACCGCATAATAACTTTTTTCGAGGCGCCTGCGGAGATCTACAAATAATCCGTCATTTCTCTCTATTTTTGAACAAAAATTTTTTCAAATATTCTTCAAATGTTGTACTTTTGTTTAATAATATGTAAAATAAACCTACAGTAATAATTTATTTTTCTAAAAAAATTCATAAAAAAGGTCTTTTATAGACGAAACAAAGCTTCGTCCCTCCCCTTAAGGAAAACAAATAAGAGCAGGATAAGATTCAATGAGAGAGAGAGAGAGAGAGAGAGAAATAAAATAAGTTGCCATCAAAATAAAAACATGTCAAATAAATAAATTTTATAAAAATTTTGTTTTCTTACTAAACAATTTGATGCTGATTTTCCTCTGACCCATGTATATCGTTTGACCATCGGTATTTTAGAGTGTTTTCTCTTCAACGTATCATGCGTAAGTTTTGTGTAGAAAAAAATAGCAATGTGTACGAAACTCATTCTATGCTTGAATTTCCAATAAATGACAACGACTGCATCGTAGAAATATGACTCATTAATACCTTTGCTTTGCTACAGATATAGTTATATGGTATGCATCGAATAAAATTATATGCACATAAAGAACACTTTCATGTATATACCCCTTCACTCCTCTCTCTGTCAACTACTTAATGACTTTTGATGATCTCAGTCCATACACATTCATTATAGATAACGCTGCATATATACATGCTGTCCTGCCAGCCAGCCTGCCTGCCACTCTCCTGATTGAGTGTCGTCAACAACATCATTTGACTGAGCACCAAAGTGAAGCCAATAAATCCCCAGCGTTAATTAGTGTTGAAATGAACGTCTATGAAATGGTATTTTTTGCAAAAAAAAAAAAAAGGGCCAAAGTTACCGGGTTCCATTAACACAGACATGCAAACATACACTTTTCGTGTTGCCCACTGACCTAGCACATAGCACCATGTCGCCATAACACCATATCGCCAAACATGATGTCGTCCCCCTTCCCCCTACCCACTGCGACATCACAAGGCATACGATATCAGTTTCCCACACTTCATTATTATAGCGCATGAATTTTGTCGCCACTACTATGAGTAGTTCTCGTAATTCTTCCGCTTGCATAGTTTTTCGCATGGAAATTTAACCCACACACACACACATACCTATATCAATCCATGAAATCCATGGCGTTAAAGTCACTGGCTGTAAAGCCGTGGGATTTATTGTTCGTCTAACTAAACGAGATAAACGTGCACTCCGACTTAATTATTATGTGAAGTCGTTGATGTGTAGGGACAACGCTGAAGCTGAAGTTGGAACTAAGTGCCACGATTAGAGCCAAATAATTATGATGTTTTAATCGGCTTAAATTCGGCTCTTGAATGAAAATAAAGAGAAAAAACCATTAGAATTTTAAAAGCAAATCGAAGTGTAAATTTGGTAATCGTCACAAAAATAGAAAAGAGCATTTTAAGCTCAGTAGTTAATAGATAGGGTGAAAAAAAACACAAAAAGTTAACTTTGCTTCTATAATTTAACTCAAGAGTGAAAATTCATGAGATCTTAGAAAATTCCATTGTGGAAATAACCAAAATGCAATAACCAAGGCGCAGATCGGCCCATAGATCTTGCGAAGGATCTTTCTCTCGAAAGTATTTTCAAAGTCTTTTCATCAGAACTGATCAGCGTCTCAAAAGAACGGGCATGATAAGTGCCTTTTAGAAGGTGGCTCTTGTTTGTCGAGAGAGGGCTTTGCTTCTGAATTGCCTACTGAGCCCAAAGTAGCTCCGCCAGGTAAGCAACTGAGTTGCGCCTGCCTGTCCAAAGCCAGTATAAAGAAGGATGGTTGGCAGTAGATGCATAGAGGCGTAACATTCGTGGATAAGTCGTAAAAGAGAAGAGTTCACCAGAGCTCGGTGTGGCGGCCATTCTGGTAGCAGGTCACTATGGTAAATCCTTGTGAAAAAAGCCTGCAAGGGAGTAGCAATGGCCCGGTAGAACTTCTTAGCACGGGGATAGTCAAACCCGTCGAATGAGGTGACCTTATCTATCCACAGCCAGGAGACACGGCAAAAGGGAGACCTGGTGCAATCAAGTTGCACGGGTTCACAAACTCATGCTCTTCGTTTAGGGTATGCGTTAAATTGAAGTGTCAGTCAAAAACAAAAAAGTGCTTTGTGCACTGTCAAATACAAAAATTCTGTAGAATTGTTTGTCTCATTTGCTGGGATATTGTAGACTCCCGTTCGGCGGGACCGAGTTGCCCAGGTAACTATCATGGGTTGGCCCTTTGGGGAGACTCGTGCTGGCTGTGGTTTGTGTGCATCGCTTGTACAGGTCTAGATTCACGGGCGGGGTCGCGCAGTAGTACGACCAGGCTGGCATACCTGCTTAGTATGCAAGAGATTGGATAGGTTTCGTCTCAACCAGTAGATGGCAATGAAGTTACGCCATCTACTGGTAGCCAAACTGGTACTATCAAGGGCAGTATGAAATTCTTAATGCATACTGCTTTTACAGAATAGGGCACCGGGTAATACTTTTGTTTTTAGGAATGTGACATCTAGTACGTGATTGCTTTTCTAGGTGTTACTTGCAAAATACAGGTCTGTATTTTGCTGTATGTTGGATTCATGAGCTATAACTCCGACGTCCTTGGACCCAGAGGAATTAAGCCTTAACGGCAGGGGTCCTCTATAAACACATAGCGGATTTCTGAGCCCAAAGTATCACCTGCCTTTTAACTCCATACTGATATCGTAAGCGGAATTTATACTGAGTCCTAGGTAGATGAAGTCCATCACAGCCTCGCAGGAGGTGTTTTCAACAGTGACGTGGGCTCCACAACGCTGGAACTGTTTGTTTGTTGACATCAGCTATTTCGTCTAATCTGCCTTCACTGCAATACCCATGCGACTCGATTCTTTTTTTAATTTGTAGTATGCTGCAATGACTTCGCTCGATTTATGGTCATTGATATCGATATCATCAGCATACATTAGTAGTAAAGGCAGCTCGAATAATCTTCTCCATTATTAGATTGAAAAACTTGCACGACAAGGCTTTGTAATCGACAAAATGATGGTTGGTGTCGATTCGTTTCTCAAGAGTCTTTTCCAAGGTTGTATGTAGGTCTTTCCAGATCTGAAGCCACACAGATAATATCTAAACAGTTGGCTTACGATGCACTCAAAGATAAAATATTGGCAGTAACTTTTGTTGACTGTGTATTGAGAAAAATTTATCAAATCAAGCTAGGAATTTGTCAATATGCACAATCTTTTTCATATTGACAAATTATTTCAATGAAAAAGATATTGACAGAAACTTTTGTTGACCGTAAGTTGACAAAAATTTATCAAATCAACCTAGGAATTTGTCAATATGAACAATCTTTTTCGTATTGACAAATTATTTGGTTGATTTGATAAATTTTTTGTCAATATGCGATCAACAAAAGTTTTTGGCAATATTTTTTCTTTGAGTGTGGGCTTCAGTATTTCACAGAATACGCTCGACAGAACCTTAAATGCGATAATTAGGAGATACTTATTCCCCGGTAGTTGGTACAAATGTTGGAATCGCCTTTCTTGTGGACTGGGTAGAGTACACTGCGGTTCCAATCGCTTAGAATGCATTCTTCCGACCATATTCAGCATAGAAGCTGGTAAATCCATTTTAACAGAGTTTCGCCAACGTTTTTAAAGAGCTCAGTGGGTAAACCATCGTCTACCGCAGCTTTGTTGTTCATAAGTCGCGATATGGCTACAAAGACTTCATTATAGTCGGACGTGTGGTTCACGAAGGCGAAAGAAGCGTTATTCTCTGAAGTTCGATAAGAAAAATGATTTACAATTAAAAAAGTAGGCATTGGGGGGACTGCCGACCGAAGTGAAAACTTAAAGCTATGAAATTACATAGCTGTTATGAATTTCCGAAGTATTTAGAGTTGGTAAATCAGACCCGTTCTACTTTTTAAACTCTTTTTATAAATGTATGCTTTATTGAATGTATGAACTGCAATTTTTTAATGTTTTCATATAATATATATTTTTAACACAATTACTTTGGTTGGATAATAGGTAATTGGCTCGGTAATAGGTTGTTAATCGCTTGGTAGTCGGTTGGTAATTGGTTGGTAATCTCTTCCGTAATCAGTTGGTAATCGCATCGGTAATTGGTGATCGCTTCGGTAATTGGTTCGGTAACTGGTTGGTAATCGCTTTGGTAATCGGTCGGTAATCGCTTCGATAGCTGGTAATCAGTTGGAAATTCTTCGGTAAACGGTAATGGGCTGGTAATAACTTCGGCAATTGGTAATGGGTTGGTAATTGCTTCGGTAATTCGTAACCGGTTTGTAATGGCTTTGTAATCGGTAATTGGTTCGGTAATCGGTTGGCAATCGCTTCGGTAATCGGTAATTGGTTCGGTAATCGGTTGGTATTCGCTTCAGTAATCGGTAGTTGGTTCGTTAATCGATTGGTAATCGCTTCGGTAATTGGTAATTGCTTCGATAATCCGTAATTGGTTCGGTAATTGCTTGGTAATCGCCTCGGTAATGAAAAAAAAAGCTCACCAAACACATTTGCCTAGCATAACCACGACATAGCAATGCTGTACAATGCAATAGAAATGAACAGCTAAAAGCGTGATGATATCGCTAACAGCGTGATGATATCGCGAATCTATAGTTTTGCTCTCTACCAAAGAGTGCTCAATGCGCCTAAAGAAGTTTCCACTTCAAAAATGCGTGTGCACGATTGGATTTGAACCCTGGAACCGACAGTTTGTTAGCATTGTATGGTCTATAAACATATTCATTCTAGCTTAACAAATGGTTTTAACGAAAAAGCGAATTTTATAAAGCTTAAATTTTTGAAAAGCTTCTGTGCGATTTATGGAAACATTTGAGTTCCTTTCAACACGCTTGCTTATCCTCGCTGACAAGTTATGATTCCGTGCTCATTTTTTTTATCTAAATGCCTTTTTCAGTTACTGCAGTCGTTGCAACAGACTCTTGAAAACGATATGGAGCTGTTTTGCACTTTGCATGCACCATTAATAATTGTCCCTAGTGAGGAATACTGGGTACGAGTTTTTATTAAAAATTCAGCAAATAAATTAAAAACGTACTATTTTGTGCGCTGCAGTTTAGTTAGTGGTAGTGGTCGTTGTTGTTGTTGCTGTTTTTGTTGGTGTTGTGTTGTGTTTGTTATTTTAGTTTGTTGTTATTTGTGTTAAACTAAAGCGCTGCTTAGTGGCGCTGGAAGGCTGCTTAAATATCAGCTAAACTTGCACTCTTACAACAAACACACATACAAAGCCATATGAGTGAATGGGTGTGTGTGTGTGTTTGTTTGTGCACTTAAAAAAAAAACAACTAAACACAAACGAAAGATATTCAAGCAGTTTCTGGCCCTTCTTAGTTATTCTTTGGAAGCTTGGCTTGGCATGGCTTTTGCCAAGGATGAATGGCCAGCATTAGTCACTGGATCAGGCTGTTGGCATATGGGTTGATGAAAAAATGCAAGGAGGCGGCAGAGAGCTGGGCAGCAAGTTGAGGTGGCGGAGGCATGCCAAAAATTGAGGGTCATAGACGTCTACGACTCACTCCATTATGCAGTCAGTCTTTAGTGGAGTACAAGCACAAGCATGTGTATGTATGTGTATGTGTATGTGTATGTGTGTGTGTGTGTGCATCTTGGTGGTTTTTCGTTCCTTCTATTATTTTTGTTTAATTTTTACTCCGGAACGAAAAAGGAAGCAGTTCCGTGATTTACGATAAGTGTTAGTAACGGCAGTTTAAAAGTCCCTTTATTCATAATTTACTGTTATGCGTTGTGATATGATCGCTGCAGTAGCCACAGTTGCAGGATTCCAAGGATTTAACAAGAATTAGCATTATTGCAGCTAGCCATAATATATATATATATAAATATATGTTGGTCTATATAGTGTATTGTACGTTAGGGAATATTTTGGCCACTGCTGCAGTTTATTTATAAAGTTTAATTAAATGTTTAATGAGCCAGAGCGGAAAATAGAGTTGCAGACTGTATGGCTGAGAACTGCTTGGAAGTTTTTGTTTATTGAAATAACAATTTTCCTCAGAAGCTTTTGGACTTGCTTGCAGTTTTTCCAAGGAAAATTATATCCTTGTCGTTGATGTACTAAAATGGCTTATTCCAGATTAATGCTTCTACTTACTTAGGTGGCCATAACAACCCGCATTAGGAATTCGGCCGACCTCATCAGCTCTCGCCAAGCGTCTCTGTTTTTGGCGCGCCTTCCCCAATCGGATACACCAAGTAAGGTTAGGGCTTCCTCGGCCTGGTCCATCAATCGGAGGCATTGTCTTTCTCGTCGTCATTGACCAGCGACCTTCGCCTCGAGCATCTTTTTCGCTGGAGCTTCGTCGTCCATACGGTGGACATGACCCAGCCAGCGTAGTCGCTGCACAGTTATAAGCCGAACTACGTCAATGTCTTCGTAGAGCTCATACAGCTCGTGGTTCATTCGGTTGCGATTTTGCGAAGAACTTTTCTCTCGTACACCCCCAGAGCAGCTGCGTCAGTTTGCAAAATTATCCATGCCTCAGCATCATAAAGCAGCACAGGTAGAACGAGCGTCTTGTAGAGTCTTTTGTCGATCCAGAGAGGGCTCTGGAACTTAGTTGCTTGCTGAGTCCATAGTAGCACCTATTAGCAATTATATTTCTTCGCTTTATATCCAGGCTGACTACGTTGTTGTTATTAATAGCGGTGCCAAGGTATGCGAACTCCTTGACTACTTCAAAGTTATAGCTGCCGGATGAAACGTGGGAGTCTCCTTGTTTGTAGACAGCATACACTTTGTTTTACCCTCATTTATCGTCAAACCCACTTTGGCTGATTCCTTTTCGGTAGCGGTGAAAACAGCGGTAACATCACTCTTGGTTCTACTGAAAATATTAATATCATCAGGGTACGCAAGTAGCTGGGCACTTTTATAGAAATGGTGCCATTACGATGCACACCGGCCTTTCTTACGATCCCCTCCATGATGATGTTTAAAAGATCGCAAGACATTGATCCATTGATCGCCTTGTCTGAAACCTCTTTCGGTATTGAAGGTTTCGGAGAGGCCATTTCCCACCTTGATGGAGCTGCGTGTGTTGCTCAACGTCATTTTGCAAAGTCTAATCAAGTTTGCAGGTATACCGCAGAACTCAGACATTGTTGCGTATAGGAAATCCCTTCTCGGGCTATCGAACGCAGCTTTAAAATCGACAAAGAGATGGTGTTTGTCAATTTGATTTTCGTTGGTTTTCTCCAGGATTTATCGTAGCGTGAAAATCTGCTCTATGGTGGACTCGAAAGGTACAATCAGTGTTTTTGTAATCGGCTTTAATCTTTCAGTCAGTACGCTTGAGAGAACCTTATATGCGATGGAAATAAGACTGATACCTCGATAGTTAGCGCAGGTTGTTGGGTCTCCTTTCTTATGTATAGAGCAAAGTACGCTGAGATTCCAATCGTCGGGCATGCTTTCCGCTAGCCATATTTTGCTGATGAGCTAATGCATGCGCCTTATCAATTCATTGCCGCCGGTTTTAAACAATTCAGCTGACAGGCCGTCAGCATCCGCTGTTTTATTGTTTTTGAGTCGTCGGATAGTAACTCGAACCTTTTCATGGCCAGGTGGTGGTACTTTCACACCGTCATCGTTGATTGGTGGCGCTGAAACGTGCTCTCCATTGGCGACATTGGTGGAATCGTCGCCAGTACGTAAATTGGAGAAGTGCCGTCTCCACAATCCCAGCACACACTGTGTATCTCTAACCAGATCTCCATTTTCGTCTCTACAAGTGGATGCTCCAGGCTTGAAACCTTGGGTTAGACGCTTAACCTGCTGATAGAATTTTCGTGCATCATCTTGCCTTGGTATACCTCTAGTTCCTCACGCTCACACTTTTCCTGCTCTCTTTTCTTGCGTCTGAAAAGGCGCCTCTCTTCCTTTCTCTCGCCTGGCACGAGTTGCAGCTGACTGTAGCGTTTTTCTATAAGCGGCGTTTTTTACTGCTGTCGCAATGCGACACTCCTGATCTTACCATTGGTTCCGAGGATGCGGGCGGGCACCGGAAACCAATGACTTCTTCAGCGGTAGCGCGCGTGGAGTGGGATATATGCACTCAAAGTCCGCCGGCGTCGTCGGGTCCGGAGGTTGGTTGGTTGAGCTTAACCAAGAGATGAGCGGAGTAGGCCTCGGCAGTCCGTTGTAATTGCAGCTTAGCGACATCTAGCTTTCGTTGCATTCCTGTGCGTATATTCTTCGCATTGCATAATCGCATGCGTATCTTGGCTGCAACAAGATAGTGGTCGGAGTCAATGTTGAGCCCCCGAAGTGTACGCACATCAAGAATACTAGAAGCACCCGGTGGTGAACGAATGCACCCGTCTTCGCAGACGACTTTTAAGACAGCAGTCAGTCTTCGAGGACAGATTGCGCCAATCCTATTGCTGTGCTCGAAGACCATTTTAAACAAGTTAGCCAAGCGACTTGCAAGACAAGTGTGTGCCACCTGTTCGACGATGGCTTCAATACACGTCTTGCTATGTGTCCGCATTCGTTCAAAATTGCTGCTCTTGTTGTACGATTTTTTCCGTTCGTGCTCTCTTTCATTTTGCCTCGAAATTGATTGCAAGACAATTCCATGTTATATGTTTGACGACCGCTCTGATACATGTCTTGCTAAGTGTCCGCATTCGTTTCAAGTTCCTGCCTTTTTGTACGATTTTTCTCGTTCGTGTTCTATTCTATAAATTCCTACGTTTTGTGTTATTACTGAATTAATAGCGACATGTCCAGTAAAACATCGGCATTGTTTCTCCATTGTCGTTAATGATGTTTTGTACATTGTCGTTTGAGTGATTATTTTGTACCTATTGTGAATAGTAAATATTGTGAATATAGTGTACCTATTTGAAAATTTCGAGTTAGAGTATTTTATTCCGACATGCAGAAATTGTACATAATTGAACGGTCATTTTATCCGCTTTTCATCAACAATATGCTATCAATTAAGCGAATTGATTTGATGGAGATAATGTGACCGAAGTAAAAAAAGTGATTTTTTTTGTGGTATAAATTATACGAAATCGGACAAAAAAGTGAAATATTTTCAAAAAAGATTGAAAATATGTACTGTCTATATTTTTATGCATTTATGATTATGGTAAGAAAATACGTCTATTTGTCTAAACTTCCTCATTTGTGTACCGTAAGAGCTTCGAGGATTTCTATGCAGCCAAAATCAACCAATATCATGCCCTCCACCCCAAAAGCCCTCATAATTAACTTACCATTCCGGCTTCCAAAAATCCATGTTGTTGTAAAATTAAATCGAGTTATTCAGATTTTCCTGTGGATGATGAGACAATTGACAATTCAAATATTTTTTTTTTCAGGACATAGCAATAATTGAAAAGTGCTATAAAGGATTACGGTACGAAGGCAATTTCCCGAAGATTCCAAGGCCCTCCGTAGAAAGAATCTTAAGTGAAGGGCGTATTTAAAGTAACAGTTGGTTTGCTGGGCCGAGCCTAAACGAGAAGGAAAGCTAAAAAACGCTGCACATCGTATGAAGTAAGCTTAAAATCGACCAGCTGAGCAAGCAGCTTAGAGTGACTGGCCAGCCTAGCAGGCAGCTTAAAGTGACTGACTGGTATTATACGCACTTTGAGCTTATTCCGTATGATTGTATGTGCAGCGTTTTTCAGCTTTTCTTCTCGGTTCGGTTCGGTTCGGCTCGGCAACCAGCCGGAAATATAAATGCTTCCCAAAGATGTATTTTTGACCAGAATCATGAATGCATGAATGCATGCAAGCGCAGTAACGCAATACTCATGTCTAGATCTTAAGCAAGCCATAACTTTTAAAGTGTATTCGTTTAGAGTCAAATTCACTTAATATTGTTTGAACGGGTCTAATTAATGAATTCCATGCTTTATAAACTGTCTTCATTGACCTACTCCTTTTCTCTAACTAAAAAATGTAAGTTTGTGGCTAACCAATCTTTTTAAAATATTCGCAAAGAATAGAGGACATTTTTTTTCATATTGAAATTAATATCAATTTTTAGTATGGTTAAGTTTAAAGTTAAAAATATTAACGCGGCAAAAACAAAAATTGATAAAAAAATGTACTAAAAAATTACTAATATTCGTTGAAAGTTCTTAAATTTCAACAAGAGTAAGATAAGACTAAGAGCTCTAAAAAATGTCTAAAGTATCTATGTCTTGGAAGATATGTTCAAATGAATAAGAACTGCTTCAGCTGAAATCTGGCAGCACTACTCATAACACAACTTTGTTATCGATCACACGATCAGCTGATAATTTAGTACGTTGATTAAACTGCAATTGTTCTCGGTCATAGTTAAATTTCGTGTGTGTAGCTTTAAAAATACGCGCAATGGAGAGCAAAGGACTTCGACAAAGGAAATTAATTTTGGACAAATTCATAGAAAATCCAAACATCTCTCAATGTCAGATAGCAAAAGTGTTAAAAGTTGCAAGATCGACGGTACAAAATGTGTTGGCAAATGTTAAAAAAAATGGCAGCATTGAGAGAAAAGCTGGATCTGGCCAAAAACCAGGCACAAAAAATAAAAAAGTGGAGAAAGATGTCTTAAGAGCTTACAAGAAGAACCCAAACCTTTCTGAGCGTGTTGTTGCCGCTAAAGTGAAAACATCAGCCTCAACTGTTCACAGAATCAAGAGAAGAGCAAACCTAAGGACGTTTAAAGTTCAGAAAATTCCGGATAGGGACGCTGTTAAGGAGCTTTTGTGCAAAACCCGCGCTCGTAAGTTATACAGTGACTTTTTGACAAAATTTGCGTGCTGTGTCATGGACGATGAAACGTATTGCGTGGCTAACTTTAACCAAATACCTGGCCAGGAGTTTTATGTAGCAGAGGAGAAAGGGAAGGTGCATAGCACGTTTCGAAACCGAAAAGCATCAAAATATCCAAAAAAGTATTTGATTTGGCAGGCAATATGCACGTGTGGCTTAAAAAGCGAAGAATTCATTTCTGAAGGAACAATTAATGGCGATATTTACGTAAAAGAATGCCTACATAAACGAATTCTGCCTTTTATTAAAAAACATAGCATGCCAGTGATATTTTGGCCTGACTTGGCAACAAGCCACTATTCTAAAAAAGCCCAAGAATTTTACGTAATGGGGTCAATATAGTGCCGAAAGACGCCAATCCTCCGAATTGCCCGGAGTTGCGCCCGATTGAACGATATTGGGCCCATATTAAAGCAAAACTAAAGAGGACGAAATGCACAGCTTCAAACATAAGCCAGTTTCGCAGAATGTGGAGAAAACAGGCTAAATCATTCAGCGAAAGAGATGTCCAAGTACTTATGAAGGGTGTTAACTCCAAAGTTCGAGTATTTTGGCGTGGAAATTAATTTTAATTATTTTTGTGAATTTTTTGTTTAAATATGAATAAATAAAAATCATGGAAAAGTATTAATAGCAACACTCATATATAAGTTAGTTTTTTTGTCGCTTGACTCCTGCCAGATTTCAGCTGAAGCAGTTCTTATGTTAGAAATTTTCTTTTTGCATTACTTGAAAACAAAAATTATAAAAATTGTCTCATTTCTAATCCACTTTACTGTATAAAATGCACCTGCAGCTTTAAAGCCACCAAGGAATCAGTCTGTTCGTATGTCATACATAGTCAGTTTTAAAACTGAGCGAATTTTTGTGGTTTATGTGCAAAAATTTTCATAACAAATAAAATAATGCATTTAATATTGGCGATACCAGGCATTTGTGATATGTAACCACATAAAATATTGATGGTGTTTTACGTATGATTAATTTATGTGCAAAATATATACGAGTATATAAGAATGTATGTCAAACGTATGCTTGCGATGTCGTTGCTTTTGAAATATTTTGAACTTTCACATTGCACAACTACTGTAACTTCAACATCTTGAAACTCTATTTGAACAAAAGCATATCTCTACATTTACATAGATCAATGACATCACAGCCCAGAATTTATGAAAGAACTTTCATTCGTGACAGTCACATAAAAATGCACCCACCACTTTATACAGCGTGTACCGCAATTGAGTGCAACTATAAACGGAGCTGAAAGGTTTATGTCGAGCTGAGCAAAAAATCGTATGATAGGTGGGGGGAGGGGGTGTCCATTTTTACATTCATAGGAGCTACAGGGTTAATTAATATTTCACGACTTTGATTCATGTTATTGTTTCTAACAGAAAAACTAACTTACATAAAAGCTTAAAGGCTCATTTTAAAGGCAATAAAATCACCTTTCCAATGGTATATCAACAAACCCCACCAACTTAACCGTTACCGCACTGTGATCGTGTGAAGAATAAATCAATCGGTTGAAATTACCAAATTTCAACTTTGAGTGCAAATTTCTCAGAATTTTGCGTAATAAATGCCTTTAAAGTGAGCTGTCATAATGCTGCTTTATGTAAGTTAGTTTTTCTGCTAGAAACAATAACGTGAATCAAAGTCGTGAAATAATAATTAACCCTGTAGCTGCTAAGAATGTGAAAATAGACCCACCCTCCCATACAATTTTTTGCTCAGCTTGACATAACCTTTCAGCTACGGTAATAGTTGCACTCAATTGCGGGACACCCTGTATAATGGTTGCAGCATTTCCTTTGCTAACTATTTTGCACGAAATAAAAATTCATTAAAATTCTTCTAAAAGTCATCAATTGTTCTGTTCAAAAACAATGAACACAAAACTACAACTTCTGACAAATGGTTTAACTAATTGTTGTAAAACTTGTGGAGTAAAAATAATAAAAAAAAAAACAACAAAAGTTACACATTCATGAACTGCTCTGCGTTGTTAAATTTGCAAAAACATTTTGCGGCAATGTCCGTCCCGAAAAAAACTAATGCAAAAATGTACAAAAGAAAAAAAAAAAAAAAAATTGGCAAATGTTCTGCGGAAAAGCCGGAAATGCTCAAAATATTAACTCCACGTTCTGCTGAATCGAGTAAAAAGAAAAAAAAAAATGTTTGCTTAAAAGCAGCTTACATAGAATATTGATGAGCTTTTGCTGTCAAGTTTGAAATCTTTACAAAGTTATATTTTCAGACGGGTTATTTTCGTTTGGCAAAAAAAGAACAGTATTCTTAGATTTGCATAAAATTCATTATAAAGGAAATTGAAAAATTACAATATTAAGTTGTCAGCCAGGGTAGTCATGTAGCAATGAGCTTCAATGTCATCGCAGGTGGTATTCTACAAGGCTTAAATTATGCTGAGAAATTTAAGGATGATTTTAAAAAAATAAATGTAATGGTAACGAAAAAAGATATTTTCAGTAATTTTATTTTAACCGATTACAGTTCCTTGCTCTATGTATCTCTGTTGATATGAAATGTGGTTTGAGTTCTTTTTTTTCAAGCAAAAATACTGTCTATATTTTATTTCTTAATTTAAAGGAACAACGACGAAACCTCCAAGACAGATTTCTTCGAAAAACGTTCGCCATTTTGCAATTTTTGGGTATAAATAGTGTATTGATGCTATGGCTAGGGTTAAAGCTTGCCGGATCCAGTAGTCCATATACAGAAAATTTATATTTAGAGACTTTAAACACTTTTGTTTCCCTTTTTTCATTTCCATCTTTTATTTTTCTGTCTTAACTCTTATATGAATATACATTAAACTGCATTGCGAATAGCTGCGCAACTGTTGAACGACGTGATCCATTACTACGCCTTGTTTGTCCAAGCGGCGATATGTTACACCATGCGTCTGAATTACTTTACGCCGTTACTTGACTTCAGATTCGTTACTTAATTACTGCACTTAGTCACTTTGACTTGACTTTCTCTTTCTAACTTTATTTAAGCTTATTTTTCCTTTATGCCGTCGTGACAGGTATTCGTAGTAGTACATTAAGAGCCCAATAAACAAAATGATTCACTAATGTTATCGTTTACGAATCGTTTTCTCGTACATTTCATTCATTAGCAATTATTAGAAGCGATTCATTTATAATATTGCGAGCGTGAGAAATTCCTCCTTCGTTAATGAATCGTCAAAACCGAAAAAAGCAATTCGTTAAAGAGTCGCCAAAACTATAAAAAGCAATTCTTTAACGAGTTTCCAAAACTAAAAGAAGCAATTCGATAACGAATCATATAAATCATATAAAAAATAAGAAATAATAATATAATAGAATCGAAACCACGTCTCCTGAATGCTAGTCCGGCACCTTACACGCTCAGCTATTTCAGATGCTGAATAAATCTTGCTTAATTTGCTTGTTAATAAAAGCCAGCATTCGCGGACACGGGGTTGAACCCCAACTTGGTCAAAAAAAAAATTTATTTTTTCGTTGTTTTTTTTTTGTTATTTAGGTATTGTTTTTAAAGATTTGGCTTTTCAAAAGTTCGAAATTATTTTTTTTATCATTTTTTGACCAACTTTTTTTCGGCTTGGTTATACATTCGTCAAAACCGAAAAAAGCAATTTGTTAACGAGAACTTATTCCTATGAAAATCTTGAACAAATTACAAGTGGAAATTATTTATAAAAAGAATAAGTACGAAATAACATAACAGAAGAAAAATATTTCACAAAATTTTTTCAAATAAAAATTTATGAAAATTTATATTTAAGTTTTTTTTTCACATAAAATTAAAAAAAAAACATAAAATTTAAAAAACAAATATTCGCTTAAATGACGTATTAAAAATAAAAAGTTAGTAAAAAATTCTTTTTTTTTTTTAAATTTGTATATTGAAAAAATTGTTTTTTTTTGTTTCAAAACTTCTTAAATGGAGTTTAGGAAAGTCAGGATTTTAATCGGTTCTTTCTTTAATCATCAAGCCAACCTCTTCATTCACAAGCGATTCGTTATCGAATCACCCTTCGCCACAATGTTTATTGGGAGCCTGCTCAAAAAATATATTCACTGTGTTACTGGTTGGCAGGAGTCAAGAACATTCTCCAACTCAGCTCAGCTGCCACAGTGCAGTGGAGAGCATCTCGTCGGTCATAGAATTAAATGCATTTGTTCCGTTCCCTAGCTACCGATGCAGACAACGTCGATTCCGTGCCACTAACTCACAAAAACATGGGCGAAAAAAAAAAAATAGGCGACACACCAAAACATACCGCGAAAAACAATTTAAATTTTCATTTCCCGAACATCCGCAGTTGCCACCTATTCTTTTTAAAGTTGTCAGTGTAGTTGTTGTTGTTGTTTATTTATGTTATGCTGTCTATTTTTGTATGGATTTTTTTTTTTCAATATAATTCAATTTTAATGTGTTGAAATATATGAATGACAAAATTTGAAATAATTAAAAAACACACGCAGCTTAACAAAGGCATAAAAAAAGGTAATAAAAAATAAAAAAAACTTATATCAGCAAAAGTGTGAAGAAGGCGGCAGCGCAATAAATGCACACAATGCCACACGCGCTAGCATAACGGGCTACGGATACGAATTCAGATTTAAATTTAAATTTAGACGCAGCCTAAGGTGCGCGTAACACCGAAAACGCAACGTTGGTCGCTTTATAAGAGACACTATGGAAGATTTTTAATATTGTGTGCGTATGTGCCTGAGTGTATTTGTGTGACTGTTTGACAGCTTATGTGTTCATGTGTGTTTGTTTATGGCGACATTTAGCCACTGCAGCGAGCGGCATGTCATTGACACGCTTTTTAACGCAATGCGCTATGACACACCCGCACCCTGTTATCGCTTCATGCACTCATTCATTCATTTCTTCCTTCATGCATTCATTCATTATTCTAAAAAAAAAAAAAAAAAACCAAAAAAAAAAAAACAAGCAAAAACAGTATAAAAAGAAAATTCGTTGCTAGGAAATGAAAACTTTTTTGCTCAAGTCTTGGAAATTTTGTGCGGCGCAGATTGAAAACGTTTAATGCAGCTGTGACCAGTTTTGGTAAAATTAAGATGTAGGAAAGAAAAAGCTGCGAAGATGTCAGCGAAAGGGAGCATATTTAAAATTATTTGAGTTTTTTTTTTTTTTGTCACTTATCTGTGAAAAATCTTATTGGAATAGGGTAAATTTTTTGTTGGTTTAGCGTGTTGTGAGACTTGTCTGTTTTTTTGCAGTAATTGATATCTTTTTTTCTCCTTAAAAAGGGCACTTTCATAGATATTGAAGACATATTTTTATATTTGACTTTAATTCGAAAAAAAACTGTTTTGATTATAAAGAATTTTGTTTACACAACAAATAAGCTGCCGATCATAGTGAAGTCTTAAGGGAGTATTCCTGGTTTGAAGGCTGTTTTTGGACCCTTTTTGAAAAACTTCTCATTTGAAAACGCAAAGAGTTATTTAAATTTCGTTTTTGTTTTATTGTATTAAGAACATATTAAATTAAATTTTTTAGTTCTAAATTTTTTTTCCTTTGTACGAGGGCTGTTCAAAAAGTTGTCGGCCTTCAAAGTTGGGCGTCAAAAAAAAAAGTATGCTGAAATGAAAAAAGTTAACGGCATTAGATTCAGACCATATGTAATTCTCAGGTCTCTACCTCAATCATAATTTTGCTCTTAGTTTTTTACAAAATGGCGGTCATTGAAAAATGAAAAACCGATTTTGGGTATTTTTTTTTGTAGTTTAGACTAAAAAAAAACAATAGTAAAAAATTGTTTAAAATTGTGTTTGAGGTAGGGACCAGAATAGTGACAATTCTGCGTCGATTGCACTTTGTTTCATTAAAATTGGTTCAAAACTACGGGCGCAATCTATGCCGCAGGCTCGAAAAACGTGGTTTCGAAATAGACGCGTTTAAGTTTAAAGTTATTTTTTTGCATAAAAAAAAGAAAATTGAAATGAAAAATTTGATCAGACAGACAAAAATTCCACAATTCTGCGTCGATTGCACTTGGTTTCATCAAAATCGGTTCAGTAGAACCGGACAAAGTGACTTCGAAGTTCAAAAACGTGATTTTGAAAAAAACTCAAAAAGAAATTTTAGGCAATAAAACATTTTTGTTTTTTTTTGTGAAATACTTACATATTTCAATCTGCAATGCCAGCCCCATAAAGAACTCCTTTCTCTTCTTCTAAAAGTGAGGACTCAGCGGCTCTTTGTGCTCTTCGGGCAGTTCTACCTTCTTTTAATGCGGCCAGAGCTCTGGCTTCGGATCTTTTCAAACGTTATTCGTTCCGAGACATGGCGAAATCATATGTGACGTTGCCAATCGGGACGCCCATTAGGTTCATTATTTAAAGTATTGGCAAAAAAACTTCGTTAAGTATGACAGTTGCAATATAATTGGCAATCTCAATAGTGCGTGCGCCGGTGTGCATATGCCTCGGTGCGAATGACCACAGCACTGCGTTGAAAGATTCGTTGCTGTTTTGAGTTTCGGAGCCAAGGCATCTCTTCAACAAGTTATAGGCTGGCAGTGCTTCGTAAATAGGTTTGATTGCTTCCTGGACTCTCTGATTAAGTGGTGCATACGTAAGCTTGAAGCGCGCGCGTCCGGTTTATAACTCAATTCAAAGTGAACTAAACGCTGCCAACATTCGAATACATGGTGAAATAAATATAAGGTGTTCTCATCCGGAAAGTCAGAAAAAAATTTACTGCCTTATATTGATATTTTCATAGAATCAAACATCGAACCATGTATGAGACTTGTCAAAATAAGGCAGCATGTCAAAAAATATATTGAAAAATATCATGGGATGAGAACACCTTATAATTATTCCACCATAATTCGAATATACATAAGCTCTAAAATGTGTATTTATTTATTTTTAAAATGCGTATACACACAAGTTATTGTCCACTAAAGAACGCGTTGAACGAAATTCGATGGTTGCTTCAAACCGTTGCATTCAAAAAGTAGCCAAATTAAGCAAATCGCATTTTGGCGAAAACATTGCTGGACAAAAAAAGGCCATATCTCCGAAAGTATTTCGAATTTCAAAAAACCCTTTTAGGACGATATTCTCAAATATCCAAGCTATAAAGAAAATGTTTGCCAACCAGGAATATTCCCTTAAGGTGGGACATGACATTGGCAGTTTTTTGAAATCGACTTTTTTTTAATAATTTTGTTTTTTAGTAAATATTCTTAAAATTCTAAGAAAAAAAATTTCATGGAAAAATTTCATGGAAAAATTCCTACGGGTTCAAAAGTTACAGCTGGATTAGTGAGAGCGCGTTTTTAATTTTTAACCTTTTTTTTCTTTGTTCACAAACTTTGAACGCGTTTATCTCGGAACCATGTTTTTTGTACTGGTTGCGGCACTAGCGGGTTCATTTTTTGACGAAATTTTTTTTTTTTTTTAATTTTTTTAAACTTGATCCGCTATCGTATGACACGAGCTTTTTTTTTAAATTTTTTTTCGATTTTTTATGAATTTTTAAAGTCAATATTTTTTTCGAAAAAACACACTTTCAAATTTGGAACATCACCAAAAATTGAAAAAAAATTAAAAAAAAAACTCGTGTCATACGATAACCAATTTTGTTAAGATTTAAAAAAATCATTTTTTTTTCCAGATCAGACAATTTTTGCAACTCCCAGCGCTGCAACCACGAGGCCCCGTTTTTTCTCTGCCGCCAGTTTGGAGATCTATAAAACCATGTTGGAGTGAAAAATATATTTTTTTTTTAATTTTTTTTCTTGCAATTTGTTCAATTCTCTACAATAATAAAAAAAAAATTTTGGAAAAATGTTTGTTTTTGACTGAGTTATAAATTTAAAAGTTTTAAATTTTTAAAAGTCTGTTTTCTCTGCCGCGAATGTCATGTCCCCCCTTAAGAAGACTAATGCCACTTCAGTTTTTACATCGGCTCAGATCGCCTTTCTTTGGAATGGATATTATTATTTCCTTCCTTTCAGTCGCTGAAAATTGTGTTCGTCGTCCAGATTTCTAAGAGTAGCGTAGGAAACTTCTTCTGCTACATATTTTAATAGTTCTCTGGTGGAATGCCATTCGCTCCGGCAGCTTTGTTGGTTTTTAAGCTTGCGGATCGCTAAAGTGATCTGCGCAATCGATGGTGGCTCTGTTGAAATTTGCCTGTTAGGGTTATGACGCCGGCTGTTATTAGCATTATCAGGTTCTTCTTCCTCCGAGGTGTTGCCCAGGCATTCGTAGTGTCTTCACCATTCGTAGTGTCTTCCAGCTGCTGCATCTACTGTTGCAATAACACTGCCATTCAGGTTTTTTATTAGTGGAATGTGCGATTTGACATTCGTTAATTGCTGCGTAAACACTTCTCATAACGTTTCTATAGGCTGTTGCTTCGGCCTCACTTGCGATGTTATTAACGTAAGCTGCTCTGTCAGTCAGCGCGCGTTCTTTTACCTTCAAATTGGCTGACTTGTATAGATTGATCAGCTCAGATTTTTTAGCATGATCATGTGTGCTCTGTAGTTGGTTCTTGATTGACGACCTTCTTCTTCTTTCGACGCTTTGCCACGTGTCGGAGCGAATCCAAGGCCTGGCTTGATTTTTGGTGTATCCTAATGAGGTTGCCGCTGCCGAAGAGCATGCAGATGCAATATCGTTCCATGTGTAAGTTGTGTCTTATACTCTTCGAGGTTTCTTGGATTTCGCATTTTTGCTAGATCCACTCTGCATCGTCTGCCAAGGCTGGTGTTGAGAGCTGCAGGGCGCATGCGTAGTTTGGCAACAACAAGGTTGCTCTTCCATCCAAAAGGGAGTTGTGAAATCTGCGACTGATTAGCACATGATAAATTTGATTTCGCGTTCGATCATCTGGTGATTGCCACGTATACGTTTGGGGGAATCGCGTGCCGCCAATAAATAAGTTGTGTGCTGCGCAGAGTTCCACTAGTCGCTCTCCATTATTGCTTTTGCTTGTGCCAAGGCCGTGGCGGCCCATTATGGTTTGCGGACCGTTGTTGTCATTGCCAATCTTCGCGTTGAGGTCATCAAGAATTATGGCAATATCGCCCTTTGGTATGTTGTTGAGGGCGTCTTCAAGTGACAGTAGAAGGTCTGTGGGAGCGTAGCATTGGACAACTGTGATGTTACGAAACCGTGAATTAAAGCGTGCGATGATGAGTCATTCTGAGTTTGGATTGAAGTTTTTGAGGCAGTTTTTGCATTCCTTGGATATTAAAATGCCAACACCATTGACTCATGACAACATGAAGTAGTGGTCTGACTGCTGTTGTTCGTCTCCACTTCCAAGCCATCTGATTTTCGCGAAACCAAGGATATCGAGCTTGTATCTATCCAGCTCCCTTGCAACTTGGGATAGTTTCGAGGGATCTGAGAGCGTCCGTATCAGAGACCTGCATCAAGTACTTGAAAAATCAAGCTTTTTCAAGTACTTGAAAATTTACTTGGTTTGAACTTGAAAAAACCAAGCAAAGCAAGCTTCGCATCAAACTAAACAATTGCAAGCTTTTCTGCTCTGCTGCGCACAAAAACTGAAAGCGCTTGAAATTTTCGGGAAAATACTTGAAAAGATTTATATGTTCGGTAAAAGCTTATAAGCTTGCAAGTATCCAAATTGTTAAAATAGTTCAAAATGGGAAAGCTTGTTGTCTTGGCGGTCGCTGATTGCGATTCTGATGTCAGATTATAAAAAGTTGTTTGAACACTAGGGTGGACCGTACCAATACCTTTTTGTGATTTTGACAGACTTTGCCCTTTTTTGCAATCTAAGTCGAATCAATTATTTGGATACTGATGTTATGAAGATGATGTTCTGAGATTATAAAGTTCCATATCTCAAAGGGGAAGCAAAATAGGTAAAATCTAACCATTTTTTGGAGGTTTCTATAGGAGAAAGCATTTTTGAGACACACAAATAGGGGGATCTATCACTCCCCCATTTTGCACATTTTTAGGGGGAGACGTTGAAACACGTATTTAACTCTCCACTGTAAGTCAAATTGTAAGTCATACACGTGTTTCGGTCCCTCCCTAAAAATATGTCGAATAGAGGGGTTAAAAGACCCCCTATTTGTGTGTCTCAAATATGCTTCCTCAAATAGGAACTCCCAAAAATTGGTTAGATTTTACCTATTTTGCTTTCCCTTCGAGATATCGAAAAATTCTTGAAAAATTCTCGAAAAATCTTCAAAAAATAGAAAAGTGCCATATCTCGAAGGGGAAGCAAAATAGGTAGAAATTAACCATTTTTTGGGGCTTTCTAAGGGGGGTAAGTATTTCTGAGACGCACAAATAGAGGGGTCTATCAATCCCCCATTTTGCACATTTTTAGAGGGGGGACGTCGAAACACATTAGATTCTAAATAATTGGCCCGACTTACAGCACGAAATATTTAAAAAAAAAAAGCACGAAGAAAACATTTTTGAGGATCACCCTTATCAGCGACCCATATTTTTCACAAACTATCATATTTTTAAAACTATTTATTTGCGTACACCCTTGTGCCCAACAAATTTTTCTTTAACTATACTTTTCTTAAGCAAGTAAGTTGAGTTAGTTGGAAATTCACAAACAAATTCAAGCTTTTCAATCTCTATGACGTACGTTTCAAGTCTGCTGCCCGCTTGTTTTTACTTTGTGTCGTAGATCACGCGTTCATAAATTCGGGCAACAAGCTGCCGTCGACTTGACTAATTTCAAGTATACTTGAACTTGATTGAAAATGATCAAGTTCAAGCGCGCTTGTATTCATAAATTGAGCAAGTACTTGAAATTGCAAATGAATAGACTTGTGCAGTTCTCTGGTAAGTCTGCAGTTCTCTGGAATATTCCATGTTCCAATCTTGGTCTGTTTTCGAAAGTCAAAGGTCGTCTCATTAGAGGTTCGTCGGTATTCATTCGAGGCTTGTTTCCGTTTCTTGGCTAAGGGTTATTTTACGGTGAGGCTACCAACCTCACGCAACCCTCTATACTTTCACATCCGAGCTTGGGACCGGCAACGGCGGTGTATAAATATAACATAGCTGTTATGAATTTCCGAAGTAGCTAGAGTCAGCAAATCAGACGCGTGCTAAACAGAAAAAAAGAAACGGTTGGTAAGCGGTTTGGTAATCGCTTCGGTAGTCGGTAATCGGTTGGTAAACACTTCTGTAATCGGTTATCGGTTGGCTATCGCTTCGGTAATCGGTTGGTAATCGCTTTGGTAATCGGTAATCAGTTGATAATCGCTGTGGTAATCGGTAAACGGTTCGGTCTTCGGCTTGGTCGATGATAGGCAATCCCTAAAGGGAAATGCTGTATAGCAATAATTTCTGTTACGCTAACAGCGTGATTATATCGGGAATCTATATTTCTATATTTATGCTCTCTACTAAAAAGTGCTTAACGCGTCTAAAGTATTCACTTAAAATAAAAAAAAAGGTGATGGCAATTTTAGCACTTGAAAGGACTTTGACCGAGCTTCTTATGATCACAACTGTGTTGTACGTATTGTGAAATGTTTGAACACAAATGATCGAGAACTGGACCTACAAGCTTTATGCTGACTCAAGAAGCTTTTCATGACATCTTTTACTCTCTGAGGTTTGCCATTGCCTCCAGAGAGATGACGGGCGTACACAAAAATTAATTGAATTAAAAAAAACATTCTGTGTCAGATGAGATTTAAGCCTGGATTTTATTGCAATCACGCACCACACCTCAACCGGTATGCCAAGGTCATCACAATTCAAATAAGCGTTCACTATAAACGCTCTCTTAGAGATGCAAATCCAACGGCAATTGATAGCTTGTATTTTGCAAAATACTTTCCGTTGCTGCATTCCACTTCAGCTAGAAATTAACCCTTTCACGTTGAAAATTTTGTTAGGGGAGGCAGATTTTTTTAAGTGGCTAATTTAGGCTAATTTTGAATCGTTTGGATTTACAACATGGTGCATGAAGTATACAAAAAACGAAATTTTTTTCAAATTTCAAATGAAAATGAAAAATTATAATAAATTTATTTCAAATGTATTTCATACTTCTTATGTGTTGGAGAATTTTCAAAAGTTATTCAGATTCATATCAAAAAAAAAAAAAAATAAAAATCACTGACAAAAGTTCGAATGTCGACAATGAAAATATAGAGAAAAACACAAAAACAAAAAAATAACGTTACAAATCCTAGACAAGCGTCTAAAAAAGTTGTACACATCAAAGAAAGTTCCAGCAATTCAAATTTTATGGCAGTGCAAATTCGCACTAGTGTGTCATATAAGGATTTAAATGACCTATTTTTCATTTACATATATTTTGCCAATTCCAGGTATTTGCAGAATATGATGAATGCCTTTTTTGACATAACATTAGTCTTATAATAAATCTTGTTTATTAAAATATTTTATATTTTTTAAATATAAATATTGTTTTTACCTCTATGTCATTGCAGTAAATAATAAATTTCTATGTAATCAATTTCTATGTTGCAAACGAAAAAAAAAATAAATAAAAATAATCTCAAACATTTTCGAATAACACACACATCTTGTGTTATTATTACTATTACTATTTTTTTGTTAATAATTATCTAAACTATTACATAGCATATAAATACATTATTTTTTATTTAAACATTTATATGACTCTAAGAAACAAGTAAAAACAAGTACGAAATGACATGAGATAAATTTAAAATGAAGTCACCTGAACTCACGCTTATTTTACATGCTAGTCATAAAATTTTTTTATTTGTTTTTACAATGTTGTTTAATATACATACGTACACTTTATTACACCCAAAGTGACACATGTTATTTTGTTTTTAATTTATTCAGTTTTTAATCGCGCGCTATTGTTAATTGCTGTCTGAGTGCGAAGTGTACCCTGGGACAAAATTCGATTGCAAACTAAAAAAAAACTAAATAATTTTAAAATATTAAAAATATGAGTGATTCTACGTTAAGAGGTTCTAGCGGTGGTTAAATCAAAAAACCATACATTCGTTAAAAATTTGCGGAAAACGACAAACTTACATAATAATAAACAATGTTTACTTTGTTAATAGTAAATTGAAATACCTAAATTAACATAGTTTAGTTATAATTGCATGTCAACCGTGGAAAAAGTATCTACCCTGGCCTGTCCCTTTACTATCTCGCAATTAAGTCAGTGTAATTTAATGCATTTCTAATTGATTAGGCATCCGAGGTTGGTTTAGTTTTTATTGGGCAGTAGTAATGTGGCGGGACCCAAACCCTGCGCACATTCCATGTTTAAGGTCCACGGAGCGACCCGCCGCTCAAATTTGCCGTCAAACTAACGGATGCCAGTTTGCCGTTGCCCAGGGAATACCACGAGGAGGTTTGCGTCGACTTGGGACAATTTCGAGACCCGAACACGGGTTGTTATGGTCACGTAAATAAGTAATTGATTAGACATTTAAGCATTATTTATTTCATAAAGAAGCATTAGTAATAAGAGTAAATATCAAAAAAAAAAAAAAAAAATCAAAATTCTTTTATTTTCTATTCAAAAAATAGTTCGCAATTTTTGTCCCTCGTAATTTAAGTCTCCCTGGACGTTTAACGTCCGTTAAAAAATGTCGATAAAGTACTTGTCGGTTCAATTTTAAATCTTAGAGCATGTGCGGTTGTGTCGGTGAATGCATTATCTCCTCTGATAAGTTTTATTTCTTTGTTATTCAAATTATAACTTTGTTAATAATGTGTATTTACTTTAATTTCTGCGTAGTTTATCGTGTTCCTTAGTTTTTCTTAAAAGTACATACTCTTCTGATTGTGTTCGTTTTTTGGTAAAAATATCTCTTCCCTGCCTCTCGAGATGCCAGAGTAGAGACCATAAGTTCAGTTAAAATGAGCATAAATAAAATATACTGCGCATTTACACCACGTGTGCTTGTCAACCTATGTTTTTGTTTTGGCGCAACTCATTTTTTTGTTTGTGTTCTCTTTGAGTCGCTGGCCTTCATGTCTCTACCCTGCATATTAAAGAGTATAGAGTATAGAGCAGTGGTGTCCAACCGGTAGTTCGCGGGCACCTGGTAGCTCGCGACCGTAGTTTTAGGCCCCCGCTAACAAAATGATGCACAGAATATTACTTAGAATCGGCAATTTTTACAAGCATGCTTATAACATGTTCAAACCCACTTGTTAAGCTAACAAAAAAAGAGTTTTTCATTTAACACGGTAGTTCACACTTTCTGAACTAGTTTCAAATTGTCAGCAACAACAGCTTTGTAGCTGCAGAGTTATTTCTTTGAAGACGCTTCCATTCTTTTCTTGTCAATAAATTCTTCAGATACCTGCACAATTGTGTATTGATTTGGAAAAGACCAGAACATCTTGCTTTTCTATTTTTCATTGTTTATGACTTTTTATTTTGCTTCAAAATCTATTTTGTCTACATTAAAAGTGTCAAATTTTAAAGCTTTCTTGACGTTAGTAATGCCAAATTTAGACACTTTTTAGATTTGAGTGTGTTTAACAAAAAAAAAAAAAAAACATATTTTTGTAAGTCTTGGTGACCGCGAATGGTTTCAAAGTAATTCTCAGCACAAATTCGGTTGGACACCACTGGTAGAGAGTATATAGTATATAGTAGAGAGTATATAGTATATAGCATAGAGTATAGAAGAATAGAAGAGTATAAAAGATTATAAAAGAGTATAGAAGACTAAAGAAGAGTATAGAAGAGTATAGAGTATAGTGTATAGAGCATAGAGTATAGAGTATAGAGTATAGAGTATAGAGTATAGAGTATAGAGTATAGAGTATAGAGTATAGAGTATAGAGTATAGAGTATAGAGTATAGAGTATAGAGTATAGAGTATAGAGAATAGAGTATAGAGTATAGAGTATAGAGTATAGAGTATAGAGTATAGAGTATAGAGTATAGAGTATAGAGTATAGAGTATAGAGTATAGAGTATAGAGTATAGAGTATAGAGTATAGAGTATAGAGTATAGAGTATAGAGTATAGAGTATAGAGTATAGAGTATAGAGTATAGAGTATAGAGTATAGAGTATAGAGTATAGAGTATAGAGTATAGAGTATAGAGTATAGAGTATAGAGTATAGAGTATAGAGTATAGAGTATAGAGTATAGAGTATAGAGTATAGAGTATAGAGTATAGAGTATAGAGTATAGAGTATAGAGTATAGAGTATAGAGTATAGAGTATAGAGTATAGAGTATAGAGTATAGAGTATAGAGTATAGAGTATAGAGTATAGAGTATAGAGTATAGAGTATAGAGTATAGAGTATAGAGTATAGAGTATAGAGTATAGAGTATAGAGTATAGAGTATAGAGTATAGAGTATAGAGTATAGAGTATAGAGTATAGAGTATAGAGTATAGAGTATAGAGTATAGAGTATAGAGTATAGAGTATAGAGTATAGAGTATAGAGTATAGAGTATAGAGTATAGAGTATAGAGTATAGAGTATAGAGTATAGAGTATAGAGTATAGAGTATAGAGTATAGAGTATAGAGTATAGAGTATAGAGTATAGAGTATAGAGTATAGAGTATAGAGTATAGAGTATAGAGTATAGAGTATAGAGTATAGAGTATAGAGTATAGAGTATAGAGTATAGAGTATATTTTTTTTTTTTTTTATTTTTTTTTTTTTTTTTTTTTTTTTTTTATTTTTTTGTTATTTTATTCGCGAAGGGGGAAACTTCAAAAGGCGCCACCGTGCAGGTGGGAGTGTGCGATTCTTACGCACTAAACCTAACCTCCGCATTGAATCGTCGTCCCTGTATAAGCCTCGTGGGACCGCCGCAAAGCATGACTTCACGGAGCATGGGAACAGCACTAAGCTGGAAACTGATGGACTTGTGTCCGTATTCTAAAAGATTTGGTCATGGGCTTGTCTATAAACTCAACCTTATCTATTTCGCAAACGCTCAACTCTTCGCAGTTCGTCGATAATCAGTCGTGCTAGGGTGCTAACCACTGACCAGTTAGCTTCATTTCTCAGCATAAGGGTAACCAAGTTTTGATCAGTTACCGTTTCGCCGAGACTGACCGAAGCCTCAAGTCTGGCATTTTGGAACTTGGGGCACTCGAAGAGGACATGGGCCGCGTCTTCTGGTATACTTCCCTCGCAATGGGTACAATAGGGATCTGCTACGTGCTTGTATTTGTGCAGATATGCCCTGAAGCAACCGTGCCCGCTTAAAATCTGCGTAATGTAGAAGTTCATGGAGCCGTGAGTTCTACCAAACCAAGCGGTAATGTTAGGGATGAGCTGATGAGTCCATCGACCCTTAACTGAGCTATCCCAGCGATCCTGCCACTTTAGCAGGCTTCTCTCCCGTGCGAGTCTTTTGCGAACTGTTGGGTTTTCGCTATTGGCTTCGAACAGCGTTTCCTCTACTAGAAGGTCGATAGGTATCGAGCTTGCAAGGACTAATGCTGCATCCTCGGAAACTGTTCTGAAGGCACAGCATACCCTGAGTGCGCCAAGTCTATGCACTGATTCAACACCACGTCGGTATGACTTCGTTCTCATTGCTGTGGCCCACACCGTTGACCCATACATCACGATGGATCGTACTACATTAAGGAGTAGTATCCTGCGCGCCTGTTTGGGGCCTCTCGTATTCGGCATCATTCTCGATAAAGACATGCATGCGTTGGATGCTTTTTTATGGGCATACTGGAGATGCTGCTTAAATGTTAATCGGGAGTCAATCATCACGCCAAGGTATTTAATGCATTCCTTTGATTGCACCAGCGTCCCATTAACATTGATGCTTGCAACTTCCATCTTTTTGCGGCTGCTTATGAGCACCGCTTCGGTTTTATGTTCGGCTAGACAAAGACCTACTGACATAAGCCAGTTATATATAATGCCGATCGCCACACTACTGAGTGCCTCGACTTCTTCAAGATGTTTTGCAGTGGCCACAACCGCTAGGTCGTCCGCAAAGCCGACGATCTTAACGCCTGTGGGAACTGCGAGTCTAAGGACGTCGTCATACATAACGTTCCACAGCAGGGGCCCTAGGACTGACCCCTGTGGGACACCACCGGAGACGTTATACACCATTATCCCCTCGTCTGTTGCATAGCGTAGTATTCTACCATCGAAGTAGTTCGATAATATCTTAGAGAGGTAGCGTGGAATTTCAAATTTTGTGAGCGCTTTCATTATCGTATCCCAGTTTGCGGAATTAAAGGCATTTCGCACATCCAGCGTTGCCACCAGGCAATACTGCTTTGCCCCCTTCTGCCAGCTAGTGCCTTCGATAGCTTTACTTGCTATGCTTGTAACCAGTTTTATGGCATCGGACGTAGAGTGACTCTTTCGGAAACCAAACTGTTGGCTCGAGAGTCCTCCTCTAGATTGTATTGCTTCTTCGAGGCGGTTGTACATCAATTTCTCGAAGATCTTGCCTATCGTGTCGAGCAAGCATATAGGTCGGTAGGCTGAGGGATCCTCCAGAGAGCCGCTACCTTTTGGTATTAGCACAAGCTTTTGCGTCTTCCATTGTGCGAGGAATATGCCCTCTGTGAGACAAGCGTTATACAGCTGTACGAAGGCTTGTGTTTGGGCTGCAATGGCCATTTTTAGCGCGCGGTTCGGGATTTTATCTGGCCCTGGGGCCTTCTCGCTATGAACAGCATTGGAGATTTTCATTACCTCTTCTGCGGTTACCATGGAAATGGCTTGCACGTCGCCATGATTAATGACGGGCTGCATCGGTGGTTGCTGAGGGAAGAGCACACTAACAATGCGGCTAAGTATGCGAGGGCACGTGGGTGGTGGTCGTCCGAATGACTTCATCTTTTTCATTACCAGTCTATAGGCGGTACCCCATGGGGTTACGTCCGCTTCGTCGCATAACTGCAAGAAGCACTCGCGCTTCCTCGAACGAATCTTGTGTTTGAGCAGCTTCCTGCGCTCTCTATAGACCTCGCGCAGTTCTTCGAACCTGTCGGTCCCTCTGGCGCGGTAGTAACTTCTTCTGGCTTGGTGGCATTGGCTGCGTGCTTCGGCGATTTCGGCGGTCCACCAGTACACAGGCTCGTGGTGGTGCTTACTTGGCCTTCGCAACATCATCGCTGCGTCGCAAGATCTTTTCAGCTGCTCTGTTGCTTGCCTAGCCATATTCTGTGCTGAGCCAGTGAGGTGTATGTCAGCCATCATGGCTGTGAGGATACCTTCATCAAGCGTTTCGACCTTTATGATGGCTCGCTATGGGGGCCTCTGCTCCGCCGGTTGGTTTGCCTTTCCAACGTGTACACGATTGCTTGGTGATCGCTATGCGTGTAGACGTCGCTTACTTGCCACTGTACTTGCGTGCTCAGGTCACAACTGGCAAATGTCAGGTCAATTACTGAGCTGCCATTCGCGTTGGAGAATGTACACTGCGTTTCCGTGTTTAAAAGCACAACCTCTAACGAAGCAAAAGCCTCCAGAATAATGAGCCCTCTTTGATTCGTTCTCTGGCTTCCCCAGTCTACGGCCCACGCGTTGAAGTCACCAGCAATAACAACTGGACTGATTCCTCTAACATCGTCAACTATTGCGTCGACAGTAACAGCAAACTCTTCTATGGATAGACTTGGTGCAAGGTAGCAGCTTACAATATGTGTGCCCATAACTTCTACACGAACAAAACCGTTTGCACGTGTATGCTGCCTCATTAGGGAAGGATGTCTTCCGCAGGACCATATGGCGGCTCTTCCAGAAATGTCTGATGCCCAGACTCCTGGTGCTTTCGCTTTATAAGGCTCACTCAAGATAGCTATATCAGTGCTTAGATCTCGAACGGTTTGCGCTAAAAGATCTTGCGCTGCGCGACAGTTGCTGAGATTCAACTGTAAGAACCTCATCATTTCCTAGGTTTGCTAGCTCCTGAAAAGGACGAACATTTCCAGCTTCCGGCACGGTGATTTGTTTCCGAGCATTTCCTTTCTAAGCACAAGAAACAGCTTGCTTCTGCAGAACACTCTTTTGCTTTGTGGCCCTCTTTGCCGCATTTCATACAGCACTTACTTCGGTCTGTGCTGTTGCAAGTTTTCGCCGTGTGACCAAAGTCGAGACACTTAAAGCATCTGGTTGGCGTCACTTTTTCGCGGACTCTGCAAATGACCCAGCCAACTCTGAGCTTGCCAGTCTCTATCAGCTTCCTCGCCTGCAGTGATGGAAGGCTTATGACCGCTGTTTGCGTGCCTGCATAGGCTTTACGGAGTGATTTCACTCTTGCCACCTTTAAGTCGCCGAGCTGCTTTTGGACTGCGCTGCAGACATCTTCTGATCATCTTAAAGTAGCATACAAAATATTTGATTTCATAGTACAACTTCGGAAAAAGGCATATTTTAAAATATTTATATCACTCCGCCTTTTCTAATATCAGATAACCTCTTAACGTATAACCACACATATTCCTATTTGTAAAGTGTTGGAAAAAAATAAATTGAAACAGAGTGGAAAATAATAATCTTAATGGAATTTATTTGATATAAGTGTAAATTATGTATAAGCATAATAAGTTCAATTCATTTATTTGTATAGTTTTTGTCTAACGAATTTTTGACGGCAAAAAGGGTAAAACAAAAATAATAACAAAGAAGTAAAAATATCCCTATTTTATTTATGCGAAAAAAAAGCTAAAAATAAAAAAATTCTGTCATCCAACAAGTATGAATGAATTGGTCGTATTTGCTGTCCTATATCATGAATATTTTTTTGTCTCGTTAAAACAGGTTTTAGTCCCAGGGTGCAGTTAACTCATAAAGTTGTTTCGAGATAAAAATGCCTTATGCGTTTTGTGTTTTTTTTTTTTTAAATTGCATTTACACTTTTCTTTTGTATGTTTATTGTAGTAATGATATTATTTTTTTTTGTTTGCATGCAAGCATTTAAGTTAATAAATGCCCTACATGAGTGAAATATTTATTTGCTGCAAAATATTGTTTGTTTTCGATAAAAGTGCGTGAAATAATTTCAAATATAATTAGTATAACAAAAGGGTTAACAAAGCGCTCGTGAGTAAAATATTAAGCTAAAATGTGCTGAACTTTCACGTGAAAAATAACTCGTAAAAGTTATGTATTATAAGTTATGTATTATAAGCATTTGCAAAAATAATAAATGCTACAAGCGTAATTTTAATATTTATTGGGTTAAGTAGCATGGAATACATTTTTGTTTTTAGAAACACAAGTAAACTTCGCTTCTCCGAATAGGGGAAGGCAAACTTTTACTAGGGAGTGTTCCAGGATCTAAAAAAAAAATAATTAAAAAATCAAGAAAAAAAAAAACAAAAATATTTTTAACTAATGTCAAAATCTGACCATCATATTAATTTTAAGTAGTTTTTTTTACATGTTTTCACAAAAGTTTCAAGCAGCCATATAGAAAAGTATTAAAAAAGTTTGCCTATCGCTGACCTGAGGCAGCAACCTGCAGCGTTTTGATAGCTAAATAATTGAAAAGTAAATAATAAATTTTGTATTCAAATTTTTTATGCGTATTGAATACGTAATGATGAAACATGCCGAATGTGCCATTATGGTTGAAGGTTCCGGTGTGGTATAACCAAAAACAAACAATAACAAAAGTATTCATGCATAAAAACATACACGCACACACACACAAACACACACACACACCCATATGTGATTACAAGTACGCATGCATGAATGTATGAAAATGATATCACAGCCGCTTCACTCCTTCAATACAATTATAATTATTATAATTCAGGGTACGTATCAGCGTGTATGTTTGAGTCTTTTGGGCGTTTTAAGCACCGTTCCATTGCATATATATATTTTTTTTTGTTTTTTATTTTTTTGCACTGAATCTTATGCGCAACTTTTGGTAACAAATTGTTTGGGGACTTATATGGAATTTGGTCTCTTGCTTGGGAAATTTTTGGTAACTTAATGACATCATTTTATAAATGTGCATGCATCAGACATTCACATATTGAGCCAGAAAAGTACACTGAGGAAATTTAGAAGTTTAGAACATTTTCAAATGATATTTCACAGATATTTCACTGTGCATGTGAAAAATAATGTGAAATTTTTTGTGAAACATAAAAAATTAAAAAAATTAAAGTTTTTTCTCATATAAAATTTATGAAGAAAGAATAAAAAAAAATGAAAATCAAAAAATTTTTTTTTTAAGAAAAAAACTTAAATTGAAAAGTCGGTAACTAATAAATGCAACTAAGCCAATCCGATATTTATTTTTTTCTGAGGGAATTTTTTCTATAAAAATCTTTAAAAAATTGTGTGTGAAAATTATTGACATAAAAAACAAACTTGAAACAATATAATAGAAGAAAAAAAATGTTCACCAAAATTTTTTCCTATACTTTCTTACTTACTTAGGTGGCCCTAAGAACCCGTGTTCGGGTTTCGGCCGACCTCATCAGCTCTCTGCTTTGCGCGCACCTTCTCCAATCAGATACACCAAGTGCGGTGAGGGTTTCCTCGACCTGGTCCATCCATCGGAGGCATGGTCTCCCTAGTCGTAGTTGACCAAAGACCCTCGCTTCGAGCACTTTTTTCGCTGGAGCTTCGTCTTCCATACGATGGACATCACCCAGCCAGCGTAGTCGCTGCACAGTTATACGCCGAACTACGTCAATGTCTTCGTAGAGCTCATACAGCTCGTGGTTTATTCGGATGCGATAGTCATCGCCGACTCGAACAGGACCGCAGATTTTCCGAAGAACTTTTCTCTCGAACACCCCCAGAACAGCTGCGTCAGTTTGCAAAACTATCCATGCCTCAGCGCCAAAAAGCAGCACAGGTAGAACGAGCGTCTTGTAGAGTGTTAGTTTTGTTTCGATCGAGAGAAGGCTCTGGAACTCAGTTGCTTACTGAGTCCGTAGTAGCACCTATAAGCAATTATTATTCTTCGCTTTATCTCCAGGCTGACTTCGTTGATGTTATTAATGGCGGTGCCAAGGTATACAAACTCCTGGACTACTTCAAAGTTATCGCTGCCGGATGAAACGTGGGAGTCTAGACGCCGTACTCCCTTGTTTGTAGACAGCATATACTTTGTTTTACTCTCATTTATCGTCAAACCCACTTTGGCTGATTCCTTCCCACCTTGGCGGTAACATCTCTCTTGGTTCTGCCGACAATATCAATATCACCAGTGTACGCAAGGAGCTGGACGCCTTTGTAGAAAATGGTGCCATTACGATGCACACCGGCCTTTCGTACGATCCCATTCCATGATGATGTTAAAGAGATCGCAAGACAGTGGATCGCCTTGCCTGCAACCTCTTTCGGTATTGAAGGTTTCGGAGAGGTCATTTCCTACCTTGACGGAGCTGCGTGTGTTGCTCAACGTCATTCTGCAAAGTATACCGAAACTTTGCAGGTATACCGAAATCAGACATTGTTGCGTATAGGCAATCCCTTCTCGGGCTATCGAACGCAGCTTTAAAATCGCCAAAGAGATGGTGTGTGTCAATTTGATTTTCGTGGGTTTTCTCCAAGATTTGTCGTAGCGTGAAAATCTGGTCTATGGTGGACTTACCAGGTCGGAAGCTACACTGATAAGCTCCAATCAGTGTTTTTGTAATCGGCTTTAATCTTTCACACAGTACGCTTGAGAGATCCTTATATGCGATGGTTGGAACCTTATAGGGCACAGTACGCTGAGATTCCAATCGTCGGGCATGCTTTCCGCTTGCCATATTTTGCTGATGAGCTGATGCATGCACCGTATCAATTCATCGCCGCTGGTTTTAAATAATTCAGCTGACATGCCGTCATAAAGCACCCGCTGCTTTATTGTTTTTAAGTCGTTGGATAGTAACTCGAACCTCTTCATGGCCAGGTGGTGGTACTTTCACTAAGCCATCGTTGATTGGTGGCACTGAACTGCACTCTCCATGGGCGGCATTGCTGGAATCGTCGCCTGTAAGTAAATTGGAGAAGTGTTGTCTCCACAATCTCAGCGCACACTGTGTATCTCTAACCAGATCTCCATTTACGTCTCTACAAGTGGATGCTCCGGGCTTGAAACCTTGGGTTAGACGCTTAACCTGTTGATAGAATTTTCGTTCATCCTTCTTGCCCTGGTATACCTCTAGTTCCTCACACTCACGTTTTTTCTGCTTTCTTTTCTTGCGTCTGAAAAGGCGCCTCTCTTCCTTCCTCTTTTCAAGGTAGTTTTTTCGCACGGCTCGCGTTGCAGCGGACTGCAGCGTTTTTCTATAAGCGGCGTTTTTTACTGCTGTCGCGATGTCACACTTCTGATCGTACCATTGGTTCCGAGAATGCGGGCGGGCGCCGGTCTTCAGCGGCCGCGCGCATGGAGTGGGATATATGCGCCCAAAGTCCACCGGCGTCGTCGGCTCCAGAGATTGGTTGGTTGAGCTTAACCGAGAGTTGAGCAGAGTAGGCCTCGGCAGTCCGTTGTAATTGCAGCTTAGCGACATCTAACTTTCGTTGCATTCCTGTGCGTATGTTCTTCGCATTGCATAATCGCATGCGAATCTTGGCTACAACAAGATAATGGTCGGAGTCAACGTTGATTCCCGGAAATGTACGCACATAACACGGAACATGATCAATTTGGTTTCGCGTTTTTTGATCCGGGGACAACCTTGTGGATGTCGAGGTGCTTAAATCTGGTGCTACTAACTACCATGTTTCGTGCCGCGGTGAAGTCGATCAGTCTTAGACCGTTGCTTGTGGAGGTCTCATGAAGACTGAACTGACCGACAGTGGGGCCTAAGATGCCTTACCTTCCAACTTTCGCATTAAAATCACCGAGAACTATTTTCACGTCATGGACCGGAAGGTGCTCGTAAACGTCCTCAAGACTAGCGTAGAAGCGTTCTTGACGGTTTCGTCCTTTTCCTTCGTCGGGATGAAGAAAACTTTTGCCATGATGCAGATCTTGGCCAATCTTTTATTCACAGGTGTGAACCGGGTAACAAGGTGGCGTAGTTTCCGGCTAACGACAAATCCACATCCAAATTCGCGCTTCTCCTCATGGCAGCTGTAGTAGATATCGCAGGGTGCTTGTTTAGAGCAGTTTTGTCCTTTCCATCGCATTTCCTGGATGACGGTGATGTCAGCTTTTATTGTTTTGAGGGCTTCCGCCAGTTGGATAATGGCACCTTCCCTATAAAGGGTCCGGACATTTCAGGTGCATATACGTAAATCATTGTCCGTTTTTCGTTGGCGGTGATCGTCAACGTAATTGGGCTTCTTATCCGAGGCTGGTTTAGTTTTCATTGGGCAGTAGTAATGTGGCGCGACCCAAGCCCTGCACACATTCCATGCTTAAGGTCCACAGAGCGATACGCCGCTCAAATTTGACATCTTCAATCTCAAATTTTAACTCTCAAAACCTAAACGTCAAAAACTTTAAATTCATGGCTTCGTCATTTGTATCAGTGTCATTAATGCAGCAGCCATTAGAGTTAACAGTATTTTTAATTATTTAATCAACTGTTATTCTTAATGAAACATTTTAGCCACGTGGCTGACATCTCGGTTAATGTCGACGATAAAGTTTTCTCGCTTTAATAATGTGGTGTTTATTGCTACTTTGTTTAATTTTACAAGCAAACAATACCACAGGGTAAAATTTTATGGAAACAACGCTACAAAAGCCCTGCTAAGAATCTTCATCAAGTTATGTTGTTCGAAAACTGTAACTCGTACCCATTGGGCTGAAAACTCGATGAAATCACACTCGACTAGGTAATTATTAACAAATGTGAGCATAAATCACAGTTGCTCAATTCCAACAGATTCCAGCTACAAATGCAAGAATCCCCCACACTCACTCACATACAGTTGCAACAAATATTGATAATACGTATCTGGGAAATACAGTAAAAACAGTTCCCGGTTAGTGTGGACAAAAACTTAACGACACAACAAAAACTTTTATTGAAGAATTTTTTATTGGCTTTGTAAAACGCTCCACTTTAAGCAGTTGTGTGTGTGTGTGTGTGTTTGTGGTTTGTGTGTTAGAATACAAAAGATGATTCCTGCTGGTGTAGCAAGCCGTCTACAAAACCTTAACCAGCTATCCAGCAGATATAAGGCCACTAATAGCAAAAAAAGTATTCGCTGCTTGTTGAAGGAGGATTTTCCCAATTCTCTGTTTTAAATGCAGTGCTTTTCTATGTAGAAGTTGGGTGGACGGACTCATTCTGCCGCTAAAGAAGTAGTACAACAAAACCAGTGTTAAGTTTACAAGTAAGTGCTTCGGATTGTATTGACTGTTGACTGTGTGGTTAAAAAGAATTTTATAACAATTTTATTGGAATAGAAACAGTTGAAGTATAAAAGTCAATTTTGTGATTTTTTTTTTATTTATTTTTATTTATTGATTTTGTATGTTTTTTGTTTTGCTTAACCATTTCAAAGCCAAACCAATGTGCAATGATTGGAAAACAAAAAAAAGAAGAGAAAAGTGGAAAGAGATGTTTACGAATGAAGTGGATAACTTAACCCTTTCAGACCGTGATGCATCGATTGTGCGGGTAAGTTTCAGTCTCAATATCCTCACTTCTTTTTGACGAATGTTATAAAGATTGACATGTATCGATTGTGCTGATTGTTGCGTATGTTCGCTTCTCACATTGTTCCGTTATTCGTTTTACAGTTACTTAAATATTCGCGGAATTCTTGTTTCATATTTGAATTTTGTCAAAATGAGCCGTAAAAGTAAGTTGTGCTTCAATTACTAAAGTACTAATAGCGAAAAATTAGTGAAGTGGACAAATTTAAACTTAAAAAATACTTAATTTTTATAAATCAAAAAGACTGAGGTCAATAATAAAAATAATTTGAAAAATTTATTTTAAGGGAATTTCCTTGTTTCGACCGAGATGCATCAAGTATCCGAGCCCTAAAAATACATGAAGGGTATGAAAATAGAAAAACCTAGATATTGAATATGTTTTCATATTATGCAAAGAAAATATATTCCAAAAATCGTAAAAGAATTATTTGTAGTTTGGCGTCAGGTCTCAAAGGGTTAAGAGATCTGTATTGTAGCGAATGTGCAGGCAACACAGATTTTAGAAACAGTTAAACTGAAGCATTAAAATTTACTACTCTTATCTTAGAGCACATTCCATGATGATTCGATTATAAGTTAAACGTGAAGAAATTAGTCACGAATTTTTACCGTTGATTAAGTAACAGTTTTTTATCTCATGAATGAATGAATTAAATTAAAAGAGTCACAGAATTATTTTGTTATTGTCAAAATTGCTTGGAAAAAAATTTGTAATCAATAATAATTAAAATAATGTGTTAATTTTTTGATAAAATAATCAATATTTTGTTAACTAAAACTAATCACTACAGGAATTAATAAGCAAAATCAAGGCAACAAATATATTTTATTGTTGCAATAACAAAAATATTTATGTCAAACAGCTAATTATGATAAAATATAATTAGAAATCTAAAAATTAATCTTGATTGCTTTGTTATGTTTTATACCCCAGAGCAATGATCAAATTCTGTTTGTATTTTAATGAAATTAACAGAATGTTGCGAATAGATAAAGTGACATGTTTGATTATGTTTTCCATAATAAAATTATTAATAATAAAAGCAAGCTTATATTTTATATTAAGTGGCTACCCCTACTTGTAATTTTGAATATTCATCGCTTTTATTTTTGCATATATTTCAAGTCTGCGAATGCGTGCTTACAATTTCAAGTCGATTCGAACAAAATTGACTGACCAAAGAAAGGTCCCCCAGGTGCCACTCTCCCATTTGAATGAAAAAAATGGTTGAAAAAAAAAATCCATTGTTGACGTACTTTTCTTAACCGTGCTCAACCGATGGCTAAGGGTTACAATATGGCGTTTAAAAATTAACGGAGATTTCATTTTTTCATCAAAACTTCACATTTTTCATGGAATCATACACATATTTGATATTAAATGAAAGTTATTTAAAAGCCACATATGATGGCATCCAGAATTTGGTAAGAAATTTTATTGTTGAAATTTTTAATAGTATTTTGTCGATATTTTGAGGAGAAAAGAGCTTATGCAAATTTAACAAAAAACCTAGTATAATTTATAATATGGCTTTAATACTTTTCAGCCTTCTAAGTTCTTCATCAAAACACCTAAGTTTTACATGTTAATTTA
The DNA here is from genome assembly GCA_914767935.1 of Coremacera marginata. Taxonomy (NCBI): domain Eukaryota; kingdom Metazoa; phylum Arthropoda; class Insecta; order Diptera; family Sciomyzidae; genus Coremacera; species Coremacera marginata. The sequence continues at coordinate 45,953,354 of OU612043.1, forward strand.
CCGATATTTGTTTGAAATTTAAAAATTTGGCATGAATTTTACGTTCCTAATGAATTTGCCACCAGTTTTCTAGCTCAGAAGAAGAGAGCACAATGTGAGCGGCAAACTGAAAATAGAAAAAGAGTCTATCTTAGCAGCAAGTGGCGAGCTTCTTTATTTTCTCTTTGTGCGGATCTACAATGTCAATATGGAAATTTCTTTATGTTTACATTTGGCCAACAAATATACACAGAAATTCGTTCGACTCTATTTACTCTGCAAACATTTGGAAGACGATTGGATGAGAAGCTGGAATGCTGTGCGTCTGGTGGGATTGGAAGGGAATTGTTCACTATGAGCTTCTACAACAATTAACGAAATTGAAGCAAGCAATTCAATTAAAACGATCAGAATTGATCAACAGGAAAGGTGTTGTGTTCCATCATGACAACGCCAAACATCTTTGATGACCCGGCAGAAACTGAGAGAGGATGGCTGGGAAGTTTTGATCCATTCACCATATAGCCCAGACCTTGCACCTTCAGATTATTATTTGTTTCGATCCCTACAGAATTTTCTTAAAATGGTGCAAATTAAAATTCTTTGGAGGCCTGCTAAACGCACTTGGATCAGTTTTTCGCTCAGAAAACCCAGAAGTTTTCAACACAAATGGAATAATGATGACTTAAGCCCAAAAATGACTTGGTTTAATATAAGAAAATAGTGTTTCATTTATGGTGATATTTGTAACCGAACTTTTTCGAATACCCAATATATAAGCTCCTCTTGTATAGAATAGCATGTAGGCATGAAGTCATTTTCAAGTTTTGGTCACTTATTCCTGGCATTTGTACCATTGTGCTATGAGACAACGCTCAACTGCTGTTTAGCTATCTTCCATATCAGGTTATTGCGATTTTTTTTGTTGGTTATTTTTAAGTTATGTGGTAAAAGACTTTATCTCAAGTTGTAGAGGTGCACTGCTGCGTCGCACAGTGCACAAAGACGGCCAAAAAAGTGTTTTTTTTTTATTTAAACTTTGTTAAAGTCTTAATGCTTATTAATAGAAAATGCTTAAGGTAAGGTGAAGTTAATCCGGCTAACACCTGGCAGAGGTTCACATAAACCATTCTGGTCTTTAGTGGTAACGGGTGTAAGGAGCCTGTAAGAAGTAAGTTAAAATCGGTAAAGACTTGCGTTGAATTCGCGTATCTTACGAGGGTTTCCGGAGAGATTTTGGCCACATGTTGCAGTGGCGGGGCGGGGTAGGGGTGCATAGTAGGTGTTCTAGGGTCTAAACCGTGCCTGGTTCCTTGCACTTCCTACAGTTGTCATCCCATGTGATGACCATCTTCTTCGCATGAGCTGCCGCCACGAAGTGAACCGTGACCATACCCATTAGTGCCCTGCATTCTCTGCGCGGTCGTGCAATGCCGAAAAGAGCCCGTTTTTGAGGATTTTTGACACTCTTTTGAAAGTGTTTCAATAGTTTGAAAGTTAAAAATTTGGCATTAATTTTACGTTCGTAATGAATTTGCCACCAGTTTGCTATCTCAGAAGAAGAGAGCACAATGTGAGCGGCAAACAGAAAATAGAAAAAGAGAGAGAAAAAGAAATTTTAGCAGCAAGTGGCGAGCTTCTTTATTTTCACTTTGTGCGGATCTACAATGTTTATATGGAAATTACTTTATGTTTACATTTGGCCAACAAATATACACAGAAATTCGTTCGACTCTATTTACTCTGCAAGCATTTGGAAGACGATTGGAAGAGAAGCTGGTTTTGCGATGCACTTGAGATGCACGCCCAAAGGTTCAGTCGAAGATGAATGACATTTCGATCGACAAAACAGTGAATGCGCAATTCTTCAAAAATTATAAAAAAAATTTTTTTCGCTCAATCCGGCGATCGCTTTTAAATCGCAATAACGATAAATGCGAGATTCTTGAAACATTTGGAAAATCTTCTTTCGCTCATTTCGGTGATCGTTAGAAGATGAAATATGGTAGGAATATGAGGCAGGCTTTGAAAAACCATTAAAGTGAAGAAAAATTTTTGGAACTCGTGAAAAAATTTCAATGTTTTTCTATCGTTCAGAGGCAAGAATGCGTTAAATCGAAGTAAAAAAAAAAAAATTGAAATTAGTGAAGAAATCTTTTATTTGCGAATCGCTAAGGAGACTCTTCTTGGCGATTCATTTGCGACCCCCAGCGAATCGCTTAAGGCCTCCTTCGGCTTTATTTTTATAATAAATATTTTAATAATATTGTATATTAGTATGAATTATTAGGATTCTAAGAAAAAAATTTCATGGAAAAATTCCTACGGGTTCAAAAGTTACAGCCGGATTAATGAGAGCTCATTTTTAATTTTTGCGCTACCTACGTACGGCAGCTGGTATATACTTATTTTACTTGCTACCTGACTTTTGGTGGTTGTTATTTCGTACCTTTTTTACCCGTTGTTATTTCGAAGGGTGAAGGTTGAAGCCCGAATTGCTAAACGATTGCAAAAAACTATAAGAAACAGCACAACACAAGATAAGGAAGGCATACAGTACGAAACAGGCATGGCAGATTGAAGGTAACCTTTTTTTCTTTGTTCACAAACTTTGAACGCGTTTATCTCGAAACCATGTTTTTCGTACTGGTTGCGGCACATTTTTCATTTTCATTTTTGACGAAATTTTTTTTTGTATTTTTTTAAACTTGATTCGCTATCGTACGACACTAGCTTTTTTTTTAATTTTTTTTATGAATTTTTAAAGTCAATATTTTTTCGAAAAAATACACTTTTAAATTTGGAACATCACCAAAAATTGAAAAAAAAAAATTAAAATAAAGTTCGTGTCATACGATAACCAATTTTGTTAAGATTTATAAAAGTCATTTTTTTTTCCAGATTGGGCAATTTTTGCAACTCCCAGCGCTGCAACCACGAGGCCCCGTTTTTTTCTCTGCCGCCAGTTTGTTAAAAACTAAACATAAAACCATGTTGGAGTGAAAAATATATTTTTTTGAATTTTTTTTCTTGTAATTTGTTCAATTCTCTACACCAATAAAAAATTTTGGAAAAATGTTTGTTTTTGACTGAGTTATGAATTTTTAAAACAAGGTCTGTTTTCTCTGCCGCGAATGTCATGTCCCGCCTTAAAGCCTCAGCTGTTTATAGTTGGCGATACCAGGATGACTCTCAAATGAGCTCGCTGTCAATTGTTTCATCATCCAAGCGATTTTCTGGCGGTTCGGAGGTCATAAGAAAATGTTTGCAGGCTTATATTCCTGGTTTTTTTTCATTCTTTCATCGCTCATGTGCGAAAATAACCGACATCATACCACAGTGTAAAAAAAAAAATCTAACAAAACAATGCCGAACGTTTTTTGGCACATTTCACCTCATTTCACCTGTAGAAAGCAACTAGATTTCATTTAATCTAATTCATTTCAAGCAAAAATTTTTCAAAATCGGTAGAGAAACACGGTATAAAATGGTTCCTAAATGTTTCACCTACGTCCATTTATGTATAGATAGAGAGAGATGCAATGAGTATTTGTGAAATTAGTATACAAAAGTTATGAGCCATGACTATTGGTGCAAATGTGTACTTATAACAATTCGACAAATAACTGAGGCAAAAAAAAAAAAAAAAAATCTCAATGCGTGCTTCTACACGCATTTGTGTCGGCCAATTATCACTCTATTGATTGTGGATTAGTTATCTGATGTGACTAATTTTTTCATGAGAGAGGAAAATAAGTATGCATGAGTTGAGTATTATTTTGAGTTATGCCTTTGGCACCACAGATCTGCAATGAGCATTATTGCAATTAGTATAATAAAGTCATGAGCCATGACTATGTGTGCCGTGAGTAAATGAGTATGAATACAGCAAAAACTTTCAATGCGCATTACTTGTATGCACATAAAGAGCGCTTCATTCTCCTTGCAAGTAGTGCTGTTTGTATTGCGTCATCTTTGTAGCACTTTCCGTAACGATAACGTTGCACTTGAAAAGAAAGTATTAGATATTTTATCAAACTTGCTGTTGTTATTTGTTATTAAGAAACAATTTTTTTCAATTGAGCTGTGGCAGACTGGTTCACGTGTTTGCTTTGTAAGCGAGATGCCCGGGTTCAAACCTGGCTAGCGGCGATTATTTTTCATTTTTGTTTTATTTCAAAAAGTTGCTTATAAGTTTTTCTGTTATTATAAACCATATTTTTCACCTAAATTGTGCTTGCTTTGTAATCGATATGCCCGGGTTCAAAGTTCAAACCCGTGGCTGGTTGATTGTTTTTTGTTTTGTTTTAAAAATTTTTTAATATTTACGTATAGCGCCCGGTTTTTGCAACGTTTTTATATCAAATACAAGCAGAAGAAAGCGCTCGGCTCTCGCTACGATTTCATATTTTCTACATCTCCGCGGGAGCGGAGCGCATACATCTGATGACATGACTATGTTAAAAAATGCGCTATACACAAGGAGAATGAAGCGCTCTACTGTTTTTTTTTTACTAGCGCTTCAGATGCGCTAATGGAGTGCTCGCTTTCCTGTTGAGAATAGATGTGAGTAAAAGTGCTTTTTTGACTTAAATTCACTAAAACTGTTTCTTGTGTTAGTCAACCAGTTACTCAAGAACGACAATAATAGCATATCTCTGAATATATAATTCGGCGGGAAAAAAAACCCGGGTTCTTGGAAAACCGGTTACTGGTTTAAAAGTAGAATACATTTTAGAAATCAACGCAAATGTACTTAAAAAATATATATTTCGCTAATAAAGCAATTAAGAACCGGACTTTTGGAAAACCGGTTAGCGGTTTAAAAAAAACCGATATACATTCCTGAAATCAACGCATAAAAAATTTATGTAATTAAAAACATAACACGAAGGTAAAACGAAAAAATCCGGGTTTTTAGAAATCCGATAACCGGTTCAAAAAAACCAAATTCATTTCCTTTTACAATTTAAGTTTCATTAAATTAAAATTTTTTTTTTTAATTTTGGCCGAAACTTGTATAGGCTTGCCACACTGTGCGGCGGCTTCTACTTCATCTTGTTTCTGCCAACCGCATATTTTAGAGCTCACATCCCTGTAGGAAAATCAACTAATTGAAAAGTAGTTGATAAAGTAGTTTTTTGTCAACCACAACTAGTTGAAATTCTGACTTTTTTCCATAGAACGAACTAACTTATTTTGTATGGTGATTTCCGCTAAATAAGTCAATTGACTGTCGTCTGCATATATTTTCAACTACTTGTTAAATTAGTTACATTTAAATTATTTTTTTAATTGCTTTAAAATAACCAATTGAAAACTATTACTGATGGCCAAAAGTTAATAATATTTGATGAAATAACATGGTTAAATATATATAAGCTTGTAATCTAATAAAAATTTTCAATTAAAACATGCCAACATCAGAGTAGTTGCCGCCTTAATATAATTCAAAGTAGTTTATCAATCACTGGTTTTTAAGTAGTATTTCAATTACTTCATATATTGAAGTGGATGCCGCCTTAATATAATTCAAAGTAGTTCATATACTGGTTTATTTTAAACTAGTTTTTTAATTAGTTGTTTTTAAGAACCAGTTAGTTTGTTCCTATAGGGATGCGTTGGCTGATTTTGCATGGCATCTGTAAGGTTTTTTACTCTTTTTTTTTGACTTATTTATGCCTACACCTATCTGCACTGTTTTCGAGCGATCATTATTACGTCCAGCGACACGATCTGCGCAGTTCACATGATGGAGCAGCTTCAAGTAAAGGATGAAATTTGTTGGTAGTTTTTTCTCCGTTGTTTGCAAAATCACTGCGGCTTATAAATAATTTACAGTAAGATGAAGAATTCTTGCCAACAACTGGATGTTTCTCGACAAACGTTTTTTGTTTTTTTTGTTATGGGGCCCTTGAAATTCCTTAAAGCCAATGAAATTTTAATTAAGTTGAATGTGCACAAAAAAGCAGAAACAGCAGAGAAAGAAAGAAAAAAAAAACCCCCAGCGCTCATTCAGTTTAAAATATTTTTGTAGGATTTTTTTGGCTTTTTTTCTTCAGCTTCATGCAAAATCCGTTAAAATTTCTGCTGATTCTGTGTTTTGAGAACTGTGCGAAAAGAATGTCCAAATGTTTGTCAGAGACCACAGGCCAGAATATTGTTAGTGCGCAGTGACTGGTAGTCAGTCGCCTCCTTACGTCTTCAGCAAACGTGCGATTTTGTGCACTAGAGGAGAAGCTCTTTGTGTCTACAGGAAGCAGCTAGCCGGCATGAAGGAACGAGCATACACTTGCATCTGCTTACTTATGCACAGCATGTCTGTGAATGTGCATGTGTGTGTGTGTGTGTGTGTGCATGAGTGTATGTGCATTAGCATGTTTGTGCTGTCTGTTTGTTCGGTTTACAAACTGGTTTGCTTGTCGAATTTTGTATACCTTACCGATTGCCTATTTTGCTTACAGGAATCCAACAGCCACTATTTGCTGCATTTATATTTTAAGCTTTAGCTTAAATATTTATTCAATTATGTGTCGGCACACAGTTATTGTATCGAGTACAAATTGAAAATTACAATGTCACTGTTGTAAATTTTACACAAAATTGGGCTATTTTGAGGCTCATGGACGTATGGAGATTGTGAGTGGCTCAATTCGAATGTTTAGTTTACATTTGATAAATCTATTTCTGAGTTGATTTAATATACGTTGCATTTGCAGCAATTAATTATCTGAACATGATTTAACGTTTCAAGAGCTTTTTGTTGCATACTCTTAGGCTAGGAATAATCTTATTTGTATTGTAGATGATAAATGTTGGTTGTTATGCCATTTGATGAAAAATTAATAATATTTTTGCTGATTGATATGAATGTTAAGGCAACAATTTATTAATAACTAGCTGGATACACGGCTTTACTCGATAGTTGATGTAAATAATTTTTGAATGCATTCGTCGTTTGTGAAAAAACTTTTCACAAAGTATTGAAGGAATTTTGTGTGCATCTTTCAAACCGTTAAGAAAAAGTTAGGAAAAGCGTGATGTGTGTGATCGTGATCACTTGGAAAAGTATATTATCAAATTTTACATTTTATTTAAGCTTTTAAGGTCGGTATTAATATAATCAGACTTTTAATCAGAAGCGCCAACTTCAAAGCATATGTATTCATGATGAAATTAATATATTTATGATAATAAACCAAATAAGAAAAGAATTAAAATAATAAGATTTCATATGCAATAGTATGTTAAAATAAATTATCAAATATGACCAAGAAATTAAAAGGAAAAGTATTTTTAAAATTATTTTTTACTTTGTAGTGATTTTTTTAAATTTTTATTTCTTCCTTTTTAGAGAATATGATAAATTTTCGAAAAAACAACATAAATACAAATGTTCTGAAAAAATTTGTTCTATTAAATTCTGGAAGTTTGTTGTTTATTTCAAATATCTGCCTCTTAAATTAAAGTTAGATGTCACGTGTTTTATAATAATTATACCCATTCTTGTAACGAATTTTATAACATTTTATTGACACTAGGCAATATTATTCGAGATATAATGTTTTTCTAATATTGCCACGCCCTTTTGTTAAATAAGCGCCCACTTTCTTGAGCGTTATTTCCAATAACTGTGCCTACACCTGTACTTCATTTCAGTACCCCAGCGTCAATATTAACTGAGGTAGTGTTTATCTAGTATTGCCACGCCCATTTATCGAATAAAGCCTACTTTCTTGACCGTAGTTTTTAATAATTCTGCCTAACCCTGTACTACAATAAATTTCAGTGCCGTAGTGTCAATATTATTCGAGATACACTGTTTTTCTAATATTGCCATGCCCAGTAGTCGAATTCCGCCCACTTTCTTGAACTTAATTTGAACTAATAATCCCTACCTCTATACCAAATTGCAGCACCATAGTATCAATATTATTCGAGATATGCTCTTTTTCTAACAGAAATAGAGTACAGTAGTATCTAGTATTGCGAGTTCTAGTATTGCCACGCCCAGTTCTCGAATACAGCCCACTTTTTGACGGGCACCTCCATGCTTATGATATCTGTCTGTTCCCCAAAAATTATGACAATCAGGCATATGGTTCAGGAGTTAACAGAGAAACCGACGAACTTGAGAACCTCCTATTCTTTGAAGTCGGTTAAAAAACATACTTATCGGATGAGTGGTTTGGAGCTTTTTTTGCAGTATTTCTACAATGGCGTCCTCTGGTTTTCGAACAAAAAGAAAAAAAAAAAAAACTAGCGCCAAAACCCTTTCCATACTCAAAAGTCTCTATGTACAAAATTTTCATTCTAATCAGTTGAGCGGTTTTGGAGTATTTTACCATTTCTTAAGAGATTTGTACTACAGCGCTCTCTGGTGCTCAAGGAAGCACATACAAAATAAGAGTTTGCTTTAAACCACACGACTGAAGTAAACCTTCTTTAGCTTCATCTATATGTATATAAATATGTATGGGTATTTCTTTAAAATAGTCAACCACGGCTGAAAAATGAAATGTTACTAACAATTTGGTCTAATCGCCAATTATGAGCCAAAAATATTTAAATTTTATCATATGAGAGTATTGAGAGCTGATCTTAATTTGAATGCAAAAAAAAAAAAAAAATGGCTACAAAAACAAGTTTCTCTTAAACTCAGTTTTTACCAAATTTAATGAGTTCTTCTCTTTATGTAATTCCCTGAAATGAAAACAAAAATTAATATTGTATTGTAGCTTGCAATTTACTTACCAACAACAACTAAATATATAAAAATAAATAGAGAGTATTCGAAGGTCAAATAACGCTAATGTTTATGTATGTTTTTGACTTTGTTCCAATGTCGCGTACATGTACCGTAAACATAGTTTATTAATGCCATTAGTCTATATGTAAGCGAAAGTGAATGAAAGCCGGTACTTTAAGCAAGATTATTTTTGTGCTTATTATTATAAATTTATTAATTTTTTAGTACATATATAAAAAAATTTATAGACTCTCATAGCCTTATTCTGGTGATTGACAACTGTAAATTCATTGACAAGCTACTGGGTCTTTTATGTGCTGTTTTTTGGTACAAGGAGTTGAAAACTTTCAAAATGTTTCGCAAATTTATTTGTTCTGAATTATTTTTTTATGGTGTTTTTATGGAGTTTTGTCATGTTATGAGCTTTTGATTACATTTTAGAATAAAAAATTTATACAGTTGTCAATAAATTTACAATTGTCAATCACCAGAATAGGGCTATAAAACTTTGTCGCGTACGTAATCGAAGGTAAGAAAAAAACATCTAATGGAAACTTAAGGGGCTGCTCATAAATTACGTAACATATTTTGGACCAATTTTTTATACTGCTACCCCCCCCCCCCCCCTGTTGTCCCAAAGTCTTGAATCCCCTTTCTCCCGCGATGTAACGTCACAGATTTACTTTTTTTTTAATTTTTTGGGTTTTTTTTTTATAATTTACTAGTTTGTTATGAAAAAGGCATAGAACGCGTAATTTTTATTATAAGTTTTATTATTATGGAAGTTCTAATGAAATTTCACTTTGTTCTATTGTGTTTGTTTAACAATTTCATGAAAATTTTGGCCATGTGAACAGAGCTAAGCCAAAATGAAAGCTTTTCTGACGTTAACAAGAACACCAACCAGTGGCGATACATTATAAAATGGATGTTCGACAATTGTGAAAATTGTTGTTTGTTTTATATTTTTTATAGCACTTTCATAGTCGCTTTGAACGTAACGTTATATAAGAGTTTTTTATTGAATAATCTTAAGGGGCTGTTCATAAATTACGTAATAATAAAATTAAATTTTTAATACAATTTAAAATTTTGAAAACTGAATTCAAAAATTGTTTGTGACGTAACGCACGACCTCCCTCTCTCCCCCCCCCCCTCCCCCATTTCACACTTAGTAACATATGCTCATGGGTCCAATGTATGCATGCAATCAAATACTTGAATAGGTTAAGATTTCGATCTAAATTCCAGCAAATATAACATAGTCTCATTTGAAAGCAAAATGCCTTAAGAGTCTAAAAAAACTTGGTATAAGAAAGTTGTCGCTGATTTAAATTTTATTATAATATTTCGAAATCTTAAAATAGTTTATTGAATATAGACTCAAAATATCATGCGCCACTTTGAAGTTGTCATGCAAAATTTTAAAATTTTTACATCAAATTCGAAAGCAGCTACCCCGAAAACCCTCTCTTATACAACGTTTTGTACGGATACAATGAAATTTTTATATGGTGGCCGCCATATTGGAGCTGCGTTTTTGAATTTTTCATTTTTGACATCAAATTCGAATTTGGTGACACCGAAAGAAATTTCAGAATTTTGGGCAGCAAAAGTGGTTAGTGAACCCATTGTGACATGTAATAACACCATTTTCGAAGCATTTTTATTTTGATAAAAACATGCTTTTTTCTGATTAAGCATTTAAGTTTTAATTTTATTTTTAATAAAAAAATGATAGCTTGAAAAATTTTGTGTATCAATACTTTTGCTATTTTAAAGGAAAAATCTGTCGCGTACGTTTTGACGCGTACTTTTTAACACTTTGTTCAAATATGAAAAAAAAAAAAATCAATATAATTATGATTTAACTCACGCAATATAAAATAGCATTATTCAACTTATTTTTAACATTTTAAGAAAAATAATTTTCCTACATATTCGCAGAGTCTTAAATATATTTACATGCGTCTTAAAAGCACTTACTTTTTTGGTCGGGTACGAATCACTATTATAAAGGCGGATATCATGAAACTCAAATCTCGACCGTGCCTGATTTTACTCCTTTATATAGTACGAAAATATAAACTACATCCTCTGTTATCATTTTAATATGTTATGCTGTTATATGCTTAGGAATGTCGCGTACATAAGCAAAGAAATGCCCATATATGTATAATATACATTATATATACATTTAGGGGGACAACTGCCCTACCCTCGCTACGCCCATGTATACGTATATATGTTTATGTGTGTGTATATGCATTAGATACATGTATATACATATCTATATCAGGGGGAAACTGCCCTCCCCTGCCCTACCCTCGCTACGCCCATGTTTGTGTTCATATGTTTTTATATGTATAAAATATACATATATAAACATATACATATAAGGGGGACAACTGTCCTCCCTTGCCCTACCCTCGCCACGCCCATGTGTATGTATTTATGTTTAAATATGTAGTTATGTATAATATATACATGTATATACATATAAATATCAATGGGGAAACTTCCCTCCTTTGCCCTACCCTTACTACGCCCATGTATATGTATATATGTTTATATATGTACATATGTTTAATATATACATGTATATACATACACTTACTTACTTACTTAGGTGGCCGTGACAACCCGTGTCCGGATTTCGACCGACCTCATCAGCTCTCGCCAGGCGCCTCTGCTTTGCGCGCGCCTTCTCCAATCGGATACACCAAGTGCGGTTAGGGCTTCCTCAGCCTGGTCCATCCATCGGAGGCATGGTCTCCCTCGTCGTCGTTGACCAGCGACCCTCGCTTCGAGCACCTTTTTCGCTGGAGCTTCGTCGTCCATACGATGGACATGACCCAGCCAGCGTAGTCGCTGCACAGTTATACGCCGAACTACGTCAATGTCTCCGTAGAGCTCATACAGCTCGTGGTTCATTCGGATGCGATAGTCATCGCCGACTCGAACAGGACCGAAGATTTTGCGAAGAACTTTTCTCTCGAACACCCCCAGAGCGGCTGCGTCAGTTTGCGAAACTACCCATGCCTCAGCGCCATAAAGCAGCACAGGTAGAACGAGCGTCTTGTAGAGTGTTAGTTTTGTCGATCGAGAGAGGGCTCTGGAACTTAGTTGCTTACTGAGCCCGTAGTAGCACCTATTAGCAATTATTGTTCTTCGCTTTATCTCCAGGCTGATTTCGTTATTAGTATTAATGGCGGTGCCAAGGTATACAAACTCCTTGACTACTTCAAAGTTATAGCTGCCGGATGAAACGTGGGAGTCTAAACGCCGAGCTCCCTTGTTTGTAGACAGCATATACTTTGTTTTACCCTCATTTATCGTCAAACCCACTTTGGCTGATTCCTTTTCGATAGCGGCGAAAGCAGCGGTAACATCTCTCTTGGTTCTGCCAACAATATCAATATCATCAGCGTAAGCAAGGAGCTGGACACCTTTATAGAAAATGGTGCCATTACGATGCACACCGGCCTTTCGTACGATCCCCTCCATGATGATGTTGAAGAGATCGCAAGACAGTGGATCGCCTTGCCTGAAACCTCTTTCGGTATTGAAGGTTTCGGAGAGGTCATTTCCTACCTTGACGGAGCTGCGTGTGTTGCTCAACGTCATTCTGCAAAGTCTAATCAACTTTGCAGGTATACCGAACTCAGACATTGTTGCGTATAGGCAATCCCTTCTCGGGCTATCGAACGCAGCTTTAAAGTCGACAAAAAGATGGTGTGTGTCAATTTGATTTTCGTGGGTTTTCTCCAGGATTTGTCGTAGCGTGAAAATCTGGTCTATGGTGGACTTACCAGGTCGAAAGCCACACTGATAAGGTCCAATCAGTGTTTTTGTAATTGGCTTTAATCTTTCACACAGTACGCTTGAGAGAACCTTATATGCGATGGAAATAAGACTGATACCTCTATAACTTGCGCAGATTGTAGGGTCTCCTTTCTTAAGTATAGGGCACAGTACACTGAGGTTCCAATCGTCGGGCATGCTTTCTGCTAGCCATATTTTGCTGATGAGCTGATGCATGCGCCTTATCAATTCATCGCCGCCGGTTTTAAACAATTCAGCTGACAGGCCGTCAGCACCCGCTGCTTTATTGTTTTTGAGTCGTTGGATAGCAACTCGAACCTCTTCATGGCTAGGTGGTGATACTTCCACTCCGTCATCGTCGATTGGTGGCACTGCACTGTGCTCTCGATGGGCGGCATTGGTGGAATCGTCGCCATTAAGTAAATTGGAGAAGTGCTGTCTCCACAATCTAAGCACACACTGTGTATCCGTATTCAGATCTCCATTTTCGTCTCTACAAGTGGATGCTCCGGGCTTGAAACCTTGGGTTAGACGCTTAACCTGTTGATAGAATTTTCGTGCATCCTTCTTGCCCTGGTATACCTCTAGTTCCTCACGCTCACGCTTTTCCTGCTCTCTTTTCTTGCGTCTGAAAAGGCGCCTCTCTTCCTTCCTCTTTTCGCGGTAGTTTTCTCGCACGGCTCGCGTTGCAGCTGACTGCAGCGTTTTTCTATAAGCGGCGTTTTTTACTGCAGTCGCAATGCGACACTCCTGATCATACCATTGGTTCCGAGGTTTCGGGCGCCGGAAACCAATGACTTCTTCAGCGGCAGCGCGCATGGAGTGGGATATATGCGCCCAAAGTCCGCCGGCGTCGTCGAGTCCAGAGGTTGGTCGGTTGAGCTTAACCGAGAGTTGAGCGGAGTAGGCTTCGGCAGTCCGTTGTAATTGCAGCTTAGCGACATCTAGCTTTCGTTGCATTCCTGTGCGTATGTTCTTGGCATTGCATAATCGCATGCGGATCTTGGCTGCAACAAGATAATGGTCGGAGTCAATGTTGACCCCCCGAAATGTACGCACATCTAGAACACTAGAGGCATGCCTTCCGTCGATTACAACATGATCAATTTGGTTTCGCGTTTTTTGATCCGGGGACAGCCAGGTGGCCTTGTGGATGTCGAGGTGCTTAAATCTGGTGCTATACATACTATATACATACACATGTTTATATAAAAAACGTCGAAAAAGTCCAATTCTGTACTACAGCGCCATCTGGTGTTCAAGATAGAACCGAGTAGATAAGTCATAAAATTGCACCGTTTCCGAAATCCTCTATATACCAATTTTTATATAAATCGGATGCGCGGTTTTGGAGTTTTTCACAATTTCTTAAGAGATTTGTACTACAGCGCCCTCTGGTGTTCAAGATGGCACAAAATAAAAACAAGTCAAAAACATTCACCGTATCAGAAAGCCCAAGTGTACATACCAATTTTCATGAAAATCGAATAAACGGCTTAGGTGTTTTACGAACTTTTTAAAATATTTGTACTACAGCGCCCTCTGGTGTTCTAAATAGTATAGAGCTGGTAAGTTATAAAAACTCACCGTATCCGAAAACTTCTACGTACAAATTTTAATGCAAATCGGATGAACGGTTTCAGAGATCGGAGCTCAAAAAAAGAATGCCTGGATCTCGATCGCAGCGCCCCCAACAGGGTCCAACCTTTTTTACTAGATAAAAAGTAGCCTATATGTGGACCGGCGGAAGGATATAAGGATCTTGGATGTCAAGTTTTAATTAAATTCATTCAGTGGTTTTCGCGTGATGCTTTAACAGACAGACAGTCAAACAGACAGACAAAAAGTTTAAAAATGCGATTTTTGCACTCAGCGTCATTCAAAATGTCAAAAATAATTTCAAAAAAATATATCATGTACAGATTTTGTAAAATATTTCATGTACAGATTTTGTTTTTTTTACAATTTTATATATATATAAAGATAAATGAATGCATGTGCAGCGTTTTTCAGCTTACCTTCTCTGTTCGGCTCGGAACAGCAATCAGCTTTAAAGCAAAACCAGCTTCAGAAAATTTCCAAAACTGAACGGTTCAGAAGTAAATTTAATTTGCATAAATTAATTCTCAGAAGCTCATTAAAATTTCTACCTGATTGAATTAATTTAAAATAAAATAAATAAGTACTAAACAAAATTCTTGTAAGCATTTTTCAGTTGCCCGTGAAATTTAAGATATTGGCTCAAACTTTAAAGCATTAACTAAGAACGTTTTTATTCGCCTTAAAAAAAAAAAAAACATGACAATTTGCTGCAGTTGCAATTTTGCGCACATAAGCATGGATAATATTAATTTGACGTTTCGTGTCACGAATGTGTCCAAAAAGAATTATTCAAACATAAACGTGAAGTGAGTTATCTGTGTTTGGCTTAGAATTTAACAGCAGTTGTTGCCAACGGGACACCTATGGCAATGGTAGCAATTGTGCTGCTTTTATTTGTATTATTTTTTTTTTTTTTTGACATCTTACAAATCTGCTATATCTCGCCGCTACTGTAGCGTGTAATTCTAGCGTATTTTTTTTTTTTTTTTTTCGTTATTATGACTGTCCTTATTTATGTGCCACACACTGTAATGTATGCACAGCAATAACTGAATTTCGTAGCCACTTTTTAACTGCAAATTGCTTTTGCCAACGTCAGTCAGGCTGTCAGTCATACAGTCAGACTTCAGTTCTTCAGTCTTTCAGTTATGTCGACATTAAGTGTCTCTTGTTAGCTTTGTTGTACCAACAACAACAACAACAACAACAACAACAACAACAACAACAACAACAACAACAACAACAACAACAATAATAACACAAATGCATAACATATGAACTTTTGTATCCTTGAGATACAAAACAAAACTTGCATTGTTTCTATGGCAAGTTGTTGTAATTGTTATCGTTGTTATTTGTTGTTTGTTGCGCCTTGTTTTTTTTTTGTTTTCTGGTGTGCATGAGTCCCGAGTCATTTTGAAGCGTTTTGAAACTTTACCCCCCTCTTCCCCACACAACTTTTTGTCTCGAGTAGCAAAGCGTAGAACTTACCTCTTTGACACGTTCTGCAATTAAATGATAAATCCAAAAAGATTTCAAAGAAATCTAAATTTTAATCCAAAAGATACACGTACTTTTAGCCGCATGCAAATGCAATCTACGTTGTTTGCACACGCTGCACAACAAGTTGTTTGGCTGGTTGTAAAGTTGCTGCTGGGCCGACGGCTGAGCGTGGGCTTAGAAAGCTTGAAGCTGATGAACTACGTAGGCGTAGCGACGACACACACGCACGTAGCGAAACACACACAGATATATGGTACGCTGCGATAAGATAAGTGCAAAGTATCTTTAAGATATATGTACTCGTGCGCGTACTGCAGCTATTGAGAGACCTCTTTGTGGGCTTAGCTTGTTTCGGGAGCGCTACAAACGTCTTGGCAATACTTGAATTTGTTGAGTTGGTGTCGAAAAAATTGGTATCGCATGAAAGTTTTAATTAAGTCGCATGAATTTATTGGATTGCTTTAACTTTTAATTTGTATGCAAATTTTGTTTTTGTTTTTTATTATTTTTTGCAAAATTCTTTTTAATAATGATTCTTTACACTAGCGTAGCCCAGCTGAGATTGTTTTTCCTTTTTTGCTTTTTTCTTTGTGCTGCGTGAAATTGTATCTGTTGGTGGCTTTTGTTAAATAACTACAATAACAATGCGCACAGACAAAGAAACAGCTTGAAAGTAAACAAAAACAAGAGCTGCAATATACACGCTAACACACACCCAAAAAGTAACTCACAAATGACTCAGAAGCACTATAGGCACAAAAGATACTTTTGTATCTTTAACAACTAAATGCTTAATTACGAACATTTAATAAATTATTTTCAATATTCAAACGATTCTTAGTAATATTTAAGCAATAGGCACAAAAGATACTTTTGTATCTTTAACAAATAAATGCTTAATTACGAACTTTTAACAGTTTTTTTTTTAAATTTCACACAATTCTTAGTTCTACTTTAGCAACAAGCACAAAACATACTTTTATATATAAAAGATACTTTTGTATCTTTTACAAGTACTTAAATGCTTAGCTTAGAACTTTTAAATGATTTTCTTCAAGTTTCTTCACAAATTCTAAGCAGTATTTTAGCTAAACTTGAACAAAAAATTTTGCCTACACTTTAGAATTGGCAACACGCTGAACAAAAATAAATAAATTTATTAGAACTGGTTTTTTTTTTGTCTTAGTTTTCTGACTGCTTTTAAGCAAACGTAAAAATTTGTTTTTATTTTTAATAAAATTGCTTTAGAATAGTTTCCGAAAACTGCTTATAAGTTATCAGAATTATTTCTTTTTTTTGTTAATTTTATTTTTAGACACTTTGCATGAAATTTGAATATTTAAGTAATTTTAGAACATTTTTTGAGTTAGCTTTGCGAACGTTGGACCAGCGTATACCTCACCCAGAGACCGGTTATAAACAAACTGAATTGTCTAAAGTCAAAGCGAGGTAGATTTAGTTGGTCTGGCCAGCAGAGTCGTCGTCATCGTTGTCGTTGGTGTCGTTGTTGTCGTCGTCGTCGTCGTGTGGCGGCAACATCCAACAGAGCCGAATGCAACTGATTACAACTCTTAAAGCGCCTCTCTATAGTTGACGATGTTTACGATAATGATAATGATGATGATGATGTTGTTGCTGCTGAGCTGTTGAAGGCGCTGTGCACGTTGGCGACGTGCTCCAACGTTGTTGTCGTCAATTTAGCTACCACGAGTCACTCTTCATCGCAGCTTAATGCATTTTCATATTGGTCTTGTTTTGGTTTTTGTTCTGTTTGTTGTTTCTGCTATTGAGTGTGTCTCCAATATTGTGTGTCTTCTTGTGCACAGTCATCGCCACACGCAACATTATAAATTCGAAAAAGTTTTCGAACATTACAAGGCAAGTTGTCTCTGTGTGTATTTTTGCATTGGTGTTGTTATTGGTCTGTCCCTCCATCTGCCGACTGTCTGACTTATTTGTTATTTTACGAATATAAAAAATTTGTTGATATCGAATGTGAGCTCAAAAAACGTGCGCAACCATTTTTCATGTTTGTCACAAGCAGCATGTCACGCGCCTCGAGCGTCTCGCATTCCATGCATCTTTAAGTTAATGTGGTGTTCATTAACTTGGTTAAATGCTTTATCTAATTAGTTGAGGTAAAAAGGCTTTACAACAACAACAACAACAACAACAACAACAACAACAACAACAACAACAACAACAACAACAACAACAACAACAACAACAACAACAACAACAACAACAACAACAACAACAACAACAACAACAACAACAACAACAACAGCAGCAGCAGCAGCAGCAGCAGCAGCAACAACAGCAGCAGCAACAACAACAACAACAACAACAACTTGACAACTTATGCATGCAATGATTGAAGGGAATTTTTTTTTTTTTTTTTTTTTTGTATAAAAGTTTAATAAAACTTTCTTTGGGCAAAAAAGTTGGAAATACTTTTCATCCAAAAATTTGTAGTTCTTGGTATGAAAATGTTGGCAGTTCAAAAAAAGTGGTATACAAATATTTAACAGACACACACACACACACATTCAAATATGTTGAGCTTAAAATTCTTAATATAGTGAGTTTGGGTAAAGATACCCAGTAGACATGGGCGTCTACTGGATTTTTCCTAGGAAGCGGAAAAGGTCTACGTGTTCACGTATTTGGGAATTATTCTGGAATGCTCATTGAAAAAGATGAACTATGGAATTTTATTTTCTAAGATGCTTGGTGAAAATTTTGTAAACAACATCGCAAAAAACACTCTACTTTACTGTGTGAGATTTGACCGCACTCTCGGGACAAAATGAAAAATTTGATGATTCCTTTAAACATTCTGAAAAAAATCCTTCAGAAGTTCCGGTGTATCTGAAATATACTCATTAGTGCAGGGTGTTTTTAGAATTTTGCTATCCAAAAAAATACAAACTTAAATATTTAATCATAATTTTTCCAAATTTTCAACCTTGAAACACAAAATTTTATTTTAGGATTATAATTTTATAGGACATCATTCGGTGGAGCAACACGAACATGGAAGCTGTTTCACAAACACAAAGCATCACCCAGTGCCCTGCTGATTAGTTAAGATTCCAGTAGTGACGTACCTTCATTTCCATCTACTGGTGAAGACAAAAGCTACCCAATCTCTTGCATATTAAGACAGATATGCCAGCCTGGTCGTACCACTGCGTGACTCCGCCGGTCTATCTAGACCTGTGTAGCATACACACAACCACAACCAGTATGAACCTCCCCGAAGGGCCAGCCCACGAAAAGAGACCACAACATCCCCGAAAAGAGACCAAAAATTCACGCATGCAATTATGAATGAGTGAATATTTGCATCTGGCTGTGCTCAATAAGCACTGAAAAGGCCATTTTAATTGATAACAATTAATGTCGGCTCAGTTATGTGAAAAAATTATACCTGACTGGCGACCTGCACATAACAGGAGGACGGGGTGATCCAAAGATCTCTAATACCCAGATAGAGTTTTGACCTTGTTCTCAGGAACTCCGTGCTAAGTTTGAGAACTCCCAATTTACACCACTTTATCACCTTCCGCAGTGACTGTTTGAGGACTTTTCATTGCTGACTGGCAACCTCCAAGGAGGGCCTAAGAGTCAACATTTTATAGAACCATGTTACGCCCTTCTTAAACACTCATTTAAACACCCCTATTTTAAGTCTCATTGCAGTGGATAGATAGGGTCGTCCCCATTTGAAGGGGTAAGACTGTCCCCGTACTAACAAGTTTTTATAAGACCATTGCTATTTCCTCGCAGGCTTGTCTCAAAACGATATCCGTTTTGACCTGCTACCAAGGTGGATGCCACTTTGAGCTCTTGGTGGGCCTTTTTTTATGCTATAGGACGAATCCAAATTACAACCATCCTCCTTTATCCTGGCTTTGGACAGGCAGGCGCAACTAGGTTGCTAACCTGGCGGAGTTATAGTTTATACAGTAATATGTTAATACAAAAGTTTGTGTTTTATCAGCTGGAATCGGCATGAAATTCAAGAGTCGGCATTGTTATCAATTTATATTTATGGTCTTCTTTCAGTATTACTTAGCATAAATTTTCCAAAATCTTTTGACTTAAGATGAAGTAACGCGCTACAGTTTAATAAATGCTTTGGTGGCTTATGAAAAAGATATGGAAACCTTATTAATCTCGTTTTATACAAGCATAATACAAATTGGCAATAGAAAGAAAACGCATGG